>JAMFTM010000031.1:0-494425 GCA_023522825.1 Diaporthe ampelina
CCACAGCCCGCGAGCCTCAACAGTCGCAGGCCAACGTCATCCACGACTGATCCGGCACTGCCAGGCCCAAGGGGCAGGTGCAATTAACTGGAGAATCAGCTCACCTTTTCCTGTCTTAAACAGCTACGACACGCGGTTGTCGAGTCTAAGGTTTGTTTGTGCTGTGGTAAAGTTTGGGAGTGTCGAGATGCGTGGTCCCTGAGCTCCAGGAGGAAGAGGCGAGGAGAGTTATTATTAACTGACGGGCGGCCGAGTTTAGAAATCCTGCGATTGCTTGGCTTGTCTCGGCTGCAGCTGGGAGCTGTTGGAAAAAATGCACAGAGAAAAAAAAAAAAGTCCCTCAACGTTGCTTCCATTACGGGCCTGGAAGCGGGCTTCCATCTCAACATGCCATGCAGCCTCGATAACCCACGCCTGCCGGTGATAAGCTGCAGCTGCGCGGCCTGTCATTATGTAATCCCCGCCCGTGGGATGTGCCGCAGTAGTGTTGTACTGCGGTACCTGCGCAGATCCGCCTGTCTGGCCGCCCAGCTGCACTCGCGGATGCTCTGCCGCGGTTTCGGAAGCTACCGGGGGTTCCTGCTCGCGGGACCTGCACTCTGGAGTCTGCAAGGGTCTCGTGCCTCCTGGCCTCCTGCCCTTGGCATCAACGACTCGACACGGCGGCATATGGACAGAGCCATCCGGACCTGACACGAGCATCCATCCAGACCTCTCAGTCTGAGTAACGATAACTCCGGCAGAAACGCCGAGACCTGAGCCAAACAGCCCACCCTCCTAATCCTGCCTCGACGTCCCAAACATCTCCGGCGTGTCATCCCAAAGCCTCGCTCTCGCCTGTCTGCCTCACAAACAAGAGTCAAGACAAAGCCACGTCAAGATGGTTGTGGGTCAACTCCCCCCTTCCCCCTCCCTCCCCTTGTGCCGCCCCAGGACCCCCAATCGATGGATCTTGCCAGCCCCTCCTCTGCCCAATGGCCGGCCATCCATGCATCGTCACATGCGCCATGGGTGCTAAACAACAACATCTCTCCAGCTCCTCGATTTGCTGACTTTGGGGCTGTGGTCGAAGCTGGGAAGACTTGTCCACTATGGCGTCGATGCCATCCTTAGTACGTCCCCTTCGCATACAACGCTCCTCGCGCGGCGTCGTGACAGCAGCTGCTGACCTCTCTGCCCTCTCCGCAGTCTCAACCATCCTCGCCGGAATCCGACGCTCGACTGGCTTGACGTGAGTGAAGCCTGCCCCCTTCCAACACCAAGGCCTCGAACCGGACGCCGCCATCTATACGCAGAACTCGAGCCGGATGGGGAAATACAATCCAAAGCGATAGACAGCAAGACTAACTCTGGCCCCGTGTTGGGGATTCCTAGGCCTAGTTTCAAGTCGGAGAAGATAGCAGGTGACAGCAACGAGACACAGAAATGGGTTAGCCGATACCTGGCTGTAGGAGAGACGGCGATGGACTGGGCTGTTGTAACCGCCGGCCAAAGCGGCTGGTTCGAGCGGAACAGGTAGACATAGGGAGGCAATATAATGGTATGGGATAATGACCACTGCCTCCACAAGACCATCGAGCCGGGGCAACGACCATAACTGGTCTTGAATGCTACATAGGTTTATGAGGGCTGGCGTCTAGGAATTGTTTATCTGCTTTCACAAGTCAACTTTGAAATACCATGGCACGCGACCATCTCCGCTTTCCTGGCCTCGCTGAAAATCGTTCCAAGTACTCAACGTTTGAGATCCACGTGCTATTCACGACATCAACTGCTGTGCAATATCATACAATGGCTCTGCTCGCGTATCCGCAACGCGGCCACAGCATCCGTCGCATTCACTGCTACCCAACCAGCCTATAGTATACCTGATAGGATACGTCTCGTTTGGGACACAACAGTCTGCCATAGGACACCGTCCTGGGAGACAACCTTTAAGAGGAAATCCTTCTACTCAAGTATGAATAGCCTGCTTTGGGAAGACCTACGGGTGGAAAGTCTCTTGCAAAATATCTTACAAATAACTACCTAGGTATCTAGGTAGACTTGAGGCGAGTGCATCATACTCATTATCATTACTTCCTGCTATCATTGGTATAATTCTTAATCACAGTCAATTGTGACCTCATTATTTCACGGAACGCTGTCACTAGCGGCTTGTGTGACCAACAGGTCCTCAGGGACCTCGTTGTCGCTTTCGTCGGTCTTCTCGTCCCTGTGGTGTCCCACCTGACTCTCTGCTTGTGTGACTAACAAGTCCGCAGGGACCTCGTTATCGCTTTCGGCCGAGTCATCTTCCCGATTGTTTGGGAGGTCGAGGAGCTGCTGCTGGAGTTCATTCAGGTTCGCGCTGCCGCCGTTGACAGTATGGAAAGAATTATTGGTGCTTGCCGATATACCGGAGTTCTCTCTCGGTATGTCGCTCGGGGCCAGATCGTCCATTACGATGCCGGATTCCTTGAGCATATCCCTGTTGATCTTCTGCGCCTGTTTAAAGGCTTCGAGCTCCGCGCCAATGGCAGCGATGAGTAGGTTCCAGCCGTTGTCCTCCGCAATGTGCAGCCGCTGTTCCAGACCCATTATTACAGTATTGATCTTTTCATACTGTAGTTTCAAGATCGTCTCTTTTGGTGGGATTCCGTGGTCTTCGCCCTTTCCGCCGTGGATCGACGACGCCATCATTCCAGACATCAACTTCCGGAGCTCGTTCTCAAAGTCCAGGACGACTTCGACGACCTCCTCCCAGATCCGGCCGCCTTCCTCAAGGGCGGCTCGTTCTATATCTACCTGTGCCTTCCGCTTCTCCAGAATGCTGATCTCATTTTCCCACCATTCACGGGCCATGTCTACTGTCCGACGCTCAGGGCGGAGACGCAAAAACTCGGTACCTCCGGCCGGCGATGACACCTCTTTTGACCTAGTGCTGTCGGCGAGTGCCTCCACATCTAATGGCTTCACTGGCGGTCGTGCGAGGAAGGTATTTGTCGTATCTTCGATCTCCCTGAGCGCGTTCTTGTACCCACTGAGCCCTGCCTCTCGGCGGTTCCTGACACCATCCATCCTGCTTTCCAAGTGACGCCGTCTTGTCCTCAGCTCAGTGAGTCTCTTCTGTAGCTGCTCGATCTCAGAACACACCCCACGGTGCTCACTCCCAAGCTCCTCAAGCTCCTTCGCAAGCGGCTCAGCCTCGTCTGTCTCCAGTGCGGTCAGCTCCTCCGCAACGTTGTCGTGTTTTGTGGACAACTTGCGCAGTTTCGCAAGGGCTTGTTTCCTTGTGGACAATGCGCTCAGGAGTGATGCGTCTTCTTCCACCTTCAAGTTCGCCAGCTCTGCCATGCTTCCTGCAATGCCTTTCCTCGCGTCACTGATCCCGGCCTTCTTTCGTCGGGGCTGGCGCACAGGAATGATTTCTCCGGCCGGCCCTGACCTGGTCACAGGTTCTATTATCGACCGATGTAGCCGCCGCGACGAAGAAATGCTCGCACTTGTGGGGGTGGCGCTGCCGCTGCTATGCTCGTGGACATCGTCGCCGGGCTGAGCGCGTGTCAGGATGTCTTCCTGAATCTGGAGGAAATGCTGCACATCTTGGACTATAGCACGCTCACGCCGCTGCAGGCTACGCCACACCGAATTTCGATCGTAGGTAACAGGAGCCTCGTCATGTCGCGAAGTGTCAACGGCTGAGCGGTCCCATATGACGCTTCTGATGGCCTTCCGTGCGGTACCCGGGAGCCAGGAAGCGGCACCAGCCCCTGATTCCTCCTCTTCGTCGATATAGTGGTCCTCAGTGTCACGGTACATAAGCCTTGACATGGCGATAGGAGGAGGTGGGCCGGCAAACATCACTCTACCGGAGCCTCTCTCCTTCCGAATCTTCGCATCGGTAGAGCCGCCGGAGGAGGAATTAGATGGTCGGCGGTTCAAGGCGCCCGTAGGCTTGCGATTCGAGGGCAGACTAGACGTGGCAGGCCCGTCAAATGCGTGCGGAAGGAGATCATCTCTCTCCGCTTGTGGTGATAATTCGTCGAGGTCGTATTCGCTGTGCTGGTTTTGGAGGCCGGGATAGCGCGACGGACTGTTGAACAAGGGCAGGGAGCTGTCGGGGCGCGAGAGGGAGAGTCGTGGGAGGAAGGATGATTTCGATGCCATGATTGCGTTGATCTATCTTGGATCGATTTATCGCATGGGCTTGTAAGCTGTCGAGGGCGGCTCGCTACGGAAACATTCAAGGCGAAGTGGTGGTCCACTTGTTGTTCTGAGAGAGGAGTGCAAACGGTAAGGGCAAGGGCAAAGTAAATCACAGTTAGCATGAAGCAACGACGGAAGAATAGTCCTGGCTGTGCTGGGTGGTGTTGGAGAAGCGGCCACCCATTCCAAAAGTGTGGTCACAAGCTCGAGGCAGCTGGCATGTGTTAGGGAGGTGACGTGCAACCCACCCTAGCTTCCCTAGTCCCCGGCTCCGTCGCTCTCCACAGCGACCCTTTCAAAAAAAGCACGGGCCAAATGGCGGGATCACACACCAGCTGCGGTGCCACCGCTCTTAGGTCAGGGGTCTGGCGTCAACACTCGCACAGGGCTTCTTCGACCGCCGTGCACAGTCTCTTGCAAGTGAAAAGTGCCCTACACTATAAATATACATATGTAGAGGAATTTGTGTCATAGAAGGTCACACCATGGCAGGTTGTGCCATAAGAGAAGCATGTGTCATGAGAGTTTAGCCCTAAGAAGTTATTATCCTTCCTGGGCACAGGAGGGTTGTTCAGTGGTTACATTCTTAATCCGTGTACATCCCGAAGCCGTACGGTCTCTTATACAGTGGTAAACGCTCAACGACCCAGCGTTTAAAAATACAATGCCAATCAGAGGGTTTTTAAGTAGTATATTGTTCTATAGAATCAACCTTCAAGATATTTTCTTAGAGACTATTCTCTACCGACTTTTTGAATAAGAGACTGTAGAGGATCTATTTCATGTATGCTGTGGTCATCTGGCGCATATGCGAAGGAAATTTATGCGATGTGATTGTGTGAATAGGGATGTGATTACTTGGGGACTTTCTCATGATCATCAGAGTTGTACTAAGGGTCCCACTCAAGAGGCGTCCTTCCTTGTGCAGATCTAGCTTTGCTGTTCGCCAACATCCCGTCGAAATTCGTAGCATTTTTCGGGACATTACCAAATGTGTGGTCAACCCTTTGAATTTGTTATCTTGCGGCGATGCAGGATGTAAGCAGAATTCCACCTACCATGCCAGACTGAGGCCCTAGTGCCGCATGTTTGTATCCACACGCATGCATGTCAGCTTCTGGGACGTAGGACAGATCATGTGTGTTCAGAGCACACATAAATCCTAACCAGTCCAAAATTTTCCTGTTGTACCTCACGTCTCTGAACCCTTAAGCAGCCCAACACCGAAATAGCGAGAAGGTCGTACGCATCGAATAATAAAATGGCTCCACTACATGGTGAAGGTGACTTGTACGACTACATCATTGTTGGCGGTGGTACTGCTGGCCTCGTTGTCGCTTCTCGTCTGAGCGAAGACCCTGATGTTTCGGTGCTCGTAGTCGAGGCAGGAGGGGACAAGAGCAAAGACCCTGCTGTTGCCACACCCGGAATGATGGGAGCTTTATACGGAAATGATGAATACGATTGGAATTTCTCCTCAGTCCCACAGGTTTGTCAACTTCCAACACCCTGTATGGCACAAACCTGGACTCACACTGTTGAACCAAAAAAAAAAGCCATGCTTGAACAACCGTACCATCAGCCAGGCCAGAGGCAAAATGCTTGGAGGCTCCTCTGCTCTGAACTTCTTGATGATGGTTTATCCTGGGAAACCCATCATTGATGCATGGGAGACATTAGGGAACCATGGTTGGAACTTCGAGACTCTATGGCCCTATTATCGCAAGTTTGCAAAGACCCATCTGCCGTCTAATATCGCAAGAGAAGCATGCCGAACCGACATTCACCATGACGCTAGTATCTCGGTTTTAGAATCAGGTCCAGTCGCCGTGTCCCTCGGGGACGGATTTGGACCTAACAACACTGCATGGATGGATGCATTTGAGGAGCTAGGCCTGAAGATGACTACTGATCCAAGGACGGGACTCGGCGTGGGGGCATTTCAGCAAGCTGCATCCATCGACCCCGTCAAAAAGACTAGAGCCTCAGCAGCATCCGCATACCTCAAGAAAGAGGTCAGAGCCCGCCCAAACCTCTCGGTACTGACAGATACTTTAGCCTGTCGAATCATTCTGGATAAATCGGATGATTCGGCCGGTCAAACGATCGCTACAGGAGTGGAAACTCGCTCCAAGGACGGAGTCACGCGTTGCCTTCACGCCGGGATCGAGGTCATTCTATCCGCTGGCGCTCTCCAGACCCCGCAAATTCTTGAGCTTTCTGGCATAGGAGACAGGGAAATCTTGGCAAAGCACGGCATCCCAGTCATCGTTGAGAACCGAAATGTCGGCTGCAATCTGCAGGATCATCCCATCGTCTGTGAGAGCTTCGAGGTAGCAGATGATATCATTTCTGGGGATATCCTCCGGGACCCCGGTCTACTTGAGGCGGTCGTGTCTCAGTATGAAATCAGTCAAGATGGACCTTTGGGGCAGAGCATCATTTCCTCGGCATACGTACCAAGTAAGCTATCACACCCTGATTATAAGCTCCAAGTTGAGGTTTGCTGACCTGGGGAATGCAAAGTGGTTGATTCAACCGGTGTCCTATCTGTGGAGGCTCGCAAGGAGTTCTTTGATTCGCACGGCGAAATTCATACAAGCGACACTTTCAGTCGATGCCCTGAAGGAGACCGGAAGGTGATCAGGGATTCACTACAGATGACCATTGAGCCGGCTTATCAGCTAATGTTGTTTCCCACTCAACTGATCATCCCAGAACACCCTCATTCTGTGAGGGACTACATCACGCCTACTGAACCCGAGAACTACATTACCGTCATGACCATTCTCAATCACCCATTCTCTCGCGGCAGTTGCCATATCGCATCCCCAAATGTGGAAGACAAGCCGATATGGGACCCGCAGTACAACTCCGAGAGGATCGATACAGAACTTCTCGCAAAGGGTGTCCAATTTGTGGAGAAGTTAATCAATACCAAACCATTTTCGAATGTTCTAAAGCCCAACGGCAAGCGACTCCAAAACGTTGGAAGCGATTTGGAGTCTGCAAGGGATGTCGTAAGGAGTCGTCAAATTTCAGTTTTCCACCTCAGCGGCAGTTCCTCTAGTAAGCAGCTTCTGGATACAAGCCTCATCCCCTCAAGAACAAACGTGTCCTATTCTCAGCCAATAAGAGAAGACTTAAGGAGCTACAGGTTTTCAGACAGGCTATAGCTACCTTATGGTCTACTCTGCTGTATCGGCATGAAGCAACCCCTTGATTTCTTTTAACGCTGACTCCGAATGTTATAGTGCGTCCCAAGGAGGCTGGTGGCGTTGTCGACGCACGACTCAGGGTCTATGGTGTCGGCAATCTGCGCGTTGTCGATGCCAGTGTTTTCCCACTCGAGCCTGCGGGAAACATTCAGTCAACTGTCTACGCTGTGGCCGAGAGGGCAGCCGACATTATTAAAGAAGACAGGTTGGAAGCAAGAAGTAAAGTGCGCTCGGGTTGCTGACTCATGCAGACATGTCATCCGAATCCCTAGAATAAAAGCGTAGGAATGTAAATGTTTCATCACAGGATCATCGCATTAGTGGTTCCGTTTCTAATTCCTATGTTGAAGCACTGTACCAATGCTTCAATAAGTACCCCAAATGGCACACACGAAATGAGCCTACATCATGATGAGGTGGCCCCCATCAATCCTAATATCCTCTCCAGTGATGTAAGTGCTAGACCTGCTGGCTAGCATAATCACAGCTCCCATAAGCTCTTCAGGCTCACCCATGCGTTTCATGGGGTGCTTGTGGAACCACTGAGTCTTGTGCCAGTCCAGCATCGAGCCCTCATTAAGGATTGTGTTCATATATCCCGGCGAGATCGTGTTAACGCGGATCCCATGAACTCCCCTAGTGCATATTAATCACCTGATATGGACACTGGAGGGATGCAATCTGGAACGCTCCAAAAAATGAAATATGAAAGACAAAGACTGATAAGAGGGAAAGTATGGTACTGACCACTCCGCAGCCAACGAGTCCTTCAAAGCCAACACTCCTGCCTTGGAGACGTTGTAACTGACTTGAGGCTGGGGATAGTTCGGTCTGTGGCCTGAGATTGAGGCTGTCATTATTATACTCCCTCGTCGCTTCTGCTCGATCATCACCCGGGCTGCTGCCTGAGCGCAAAGGAAAGATCCCGTCAGGTTGATGTCCACGATGAGGCGGAATTGCTCGGGAGTCATATCAACTGCATGAACTGTTGAAACAACGCCCGCAAAGCAAACCAGGACATCGACGCCGCCGAGGAATTTGGCCGTCTCCCGCACGGCCTCGTTGACTCGGTCCGCGTCTGTAACGTTGACCTTCATGAACTCGACTTTGGCGTCGGGGAAGCTCTCCCGGAGCAAGTTGACCTTGGCGGCCCCTTCCGCCTCATCGAGGTCAAATATCACAAGCCCGCTAGCTCCGTGCTCAAGGAGAGCGCGGCACGCGGTGAAGCCGAGGTCGCCTGTACCCCCGGTTACAATGGCATTGTCAGCGACCGAGAATCGCTCCAAAGCCCTGGAACGGGCATCCTTCTGTGAAAGAGGTGGCGGCGGCCCGGACAGCGTGCCTGAGGCACCATCACCGAGAACGATCGAGGGAATCACCCTTGAAGTCAGCTGGGAGCGTTCGGTAGTCATTGTATCGAGCTATTTCTGGTGGGACGGACTATCGTCTTCGAGGCCCGGGGTTCTCCGCACAATTCAGATGAGGATGATCGGAGGCGAGAGGGTGCGTGCAGGCGATACTTGTTGATGGTCTATTGATGTTTTATCTTCGAAAATCAAAAGAACGGCCCTATATGAGCCACGCAAATAGCATACGTTATAAATGCACAAGTACTCGTGTAAGGCTTGCAGCACCGGACTGGACGTGTCTGGGCGAGGGTGACCGTGTCCGCACTTCCGGTGCTCGGTCGTTGGGGCGCGGGGAAGCGCAGCTGGAACACAAGCTGATCGACAGTGACCCAGTGTCGTCGTATGTACATGTACTAGCTATGCTGCGTGTGCTCGGCACTAAGAAACATTTGTACAAGGGAAGGAGGGATTAAAACAGGAATCCTGTTCCCTGAGTAAAGAAGGTCGCACCAGACGCCAATGCGAACAAGTAGCAGCTCCCAAGATGGAAAGTCTTTACTGTGTTGCCACATTGACAAGCTACTCCTGCACATAGAAATCGACACAACTCTCGTAGGTCTGAGAGTTACTGTTCGACCACCAATACCATTGCAGCGCACATTTTCCGCCAACATTGCATGCGGACCCAAGACTGTCTGGGATTGTGATGTTGAAGTCAACTAGAAGCTCTTGTTAGTGACCCTGTTCTCGGATTCCGGCAAGATTGTGATATCGACGCACCATCGTCTCCGCCGCCGGGAACATTGTCTGGCCACACATCCCATGCCTTCACGGGGCTACCAATGGCAGTGTTCTTCTCCAGATCAATTACAGAGACATTCTGTTCTCATAGTCAGTCTCGGCAAGTTTATAGGTACAAAGCACGATATAGAGTATAGGAGTCTTACCGCCCAGCCGGGCTTGTGAGCTGCCACGAGGTCGACATGAAATGTCACTACATCGCCGGCTGCGTAGATCTGGACATTGTCGACATTGTCCTCGTATTGGTAACCGCGGCACTGGTACAGGTTGCACTTATAATCTGCATCTGCAACCTTGACCGAGTTTTCGATTGGGCCGGCAGGATCTGAATGTATGAACGAGTAAGTATATTGCTGTCACGGTAATTTGAGGGGTTATCAATCGAGCCAAAAGGCGATTTGATCGTGGGATATCTCTTACCAGAATCCAGTTTGTTCGTAACCGCTTCGCCGCAGAGCGCCAGAGTAGCGTCACCGGACTAGTCAATCAGTCAAGTTAGATTTGTTAAGCAAATATGATCTCCGGTGTCCCTTCGGCAACATACACTGCGAGGAACTGGTTTCTGAAGGACCCCGTGTCCTGCAATGCAGGGGACCAGCAAGAGGAGGGCAATTGTGGCTTCAAACATGGTGAAAGGGTTCTGCAAACTAGGTACACTACGGCGAAATCCCTCGATACTGGCGATTTTGGAGAGTCTTGAAGGCTGTCATATAATCTCGTTCTCAGTCTGGAAATGAAAGGACGGTTTGAGAACAGAAGTTGAGGTTGCCTAAGTGGGCACCAGCAGGGTTTCTCCACCAATGGCGCCACCAAGTTAATCAATTCAGTCTTGGTTTATTGGGTCAGTCTTGGCATCAGGAGTTGACAATGGCGCTGTCCACCAATGATGGCTAAGAAAATACCCGGCCACTACACCGATTCTCTTCTTCTGGATTGACGGAGAGACAGATACCTACTGATGGAAATATGATGCTTCCGAAACGAGTATTGTGATACACAACGACCCATTGAAAATCAATAATAGGATACGAAAACATCAGTATCGGAAGTCGACAAGATAGACGACGCGTCCACGTTGCCCTTCAGGGGTTCAGGCTCCGCAATACTTGTAGAAGCTGTGGGAAGAAGCAGCCCCTTTAATCTGTTCGTACTGAAACTCGAGACTGTGCAAGGCCTGCAGAGCTATCTAAGAAAGTTCAGGTCAGAGACCACAGGCCAGAGAAGACATTTGGGCATTTTGAGCATTCAAAAGAAGAAGGGAAAGGGGAAACAAGATTCGGCCAATTTCCGCGTCTTAAGCCCGGACAATCCCACCATGGCAACTTTTTACGTGAGCCATAGGTTGTTCAGAACTCGTGGCGTATGCAGAAGGATGATGCAAGTGACCACTTCTCGAGGCCATGCGCCTACACCAAGCACCTCTTTGGATCGAGCAAGATGAAGCTTGAAATGCAGCAGAAGGAAAGCTCGTAGAAAGCGTCACAGGTTGTAGGGTATAGGACATGTCATCAAAGGGATCTTCAACCTTGACAACAGGACATATCTTGAGCGAACACAGGGGAGAATTGGACGTGCCTCTGTACTCCTAAGCCATCCCCTCAAAGACAATAAAAATGAAAGAGCTTATGTCATTAACTAGTATAAATGCTAATGTCTGGAATCCACAATTAGTCCTAGAATGACAAGACATAATAAGAGAAAACACAGTAATACTTGCTTCACAGTAACTTTGCAATCTTCTGCAAATCTGTCTGTAGTCAGAAGCCGTGGTATGAGAACCGACGAGGGAGTTCAGCGCTAAACCAGGGCTTCATAATATAAATCGACTACAAAATGGACGAAGTGTGGAGAGCATAACCCACTTATGTAGATATCTTCATCAAGTGCCCCGGGGCTCTCTTGATGTTATGGACCCCTGGCCACTTGGCTATTGAGGCATAGTGAGAACATAGTAAGGGCTTAGAAGTATACCCAGGTAAACTACATATGTACTAGTAGCCTCTATGGTGTTCGACTACTAGTAGTGGCCAGAGACGTCGAGAAGATTATTTGAGATAATGCTGTTCGTTTTCAAATAATGAGCAGGTTGTTTAAATGCTATAGACTTAGTTTTCCTTGTGCCCTTGAATTTGCGAAAGTGGTTCTTGATTAATAACATTTAATCGAGGCCAAATACAGTCTCAAGCTCCGTCATCCGGAAATCCTGATCTCGCTTACATCCATCCCTCAACGCTTTCACGTTAAAATCTAGTGACTGCACGAGCTGTGACAGAGCCCGCAATGGATCGCGCTTGGTCATACATGAATACACCATATCCTCTCCTGCCATCTTTGGATACGTAATCATGGCAGCGGCCTCAGTTCACTGTGTTGTATCTAGAGCAAACACTGGTCAGTATAAAATCTAGTGTTGTATAGTACTCCGTGATGAAATTCAATGGCTTACTCCTAGGCGTCGATGCAGTTTTCAGACTCGCAGACACACTCTAGGGTGTCACAGCAACGGTCTTGGTTCGGGTCGCCGCCTATGGCGCATCTGAACGAGAAGTCTCCACCGCACAGCGTCTCTCCGCGGTCGATACACTTGGCACTGACGCCAGCAGCGACCACGAAAAGAGCAAATAGGTTGGAAAATTGCATGTTAACGACTGTGATTGCAAGTCGAGATTTTGTTGCGATGAATGAAAAGGTATATGCAGTTTGATTGTGACTTGGTGGACGGGCATCGCTGGGACAGTCTGAGGTGGAGGACTTGAGGACGTCTTATGTTTTCTTTATGCACGCTGTATTTGATTACGGTTTCGGCCGCCTACGTCGCCCCACCCCTGCGATAAATACATACCAAGACACCTGTTTACGCAAACTTCTGACTCGGGGCCATCAATATGAAATCCCAGGCCACGGCACGGCAAGCCCTTCAATTTCTCAATAGAGATCGGCTTCCTTCAAACAGCAGGCTGACTCAGGTAGGCTTGAATTCAAAAAGCCCTTAGGTACTATAGTTCTAGGAAGGAATTGAGTCAATCAGAGCCACTGATTCTTGTCCATATCGCCGAATTCCTAAGCACCTGTTGTTGGGGCTCGTTTTAAGTTCAACCTTGGCGTGTCACGACCGGAAAGTCGGAAGGGTCTTCTAACGTCCAAGTCGCGTTGCCTGCAAGAAGCTGATGTTAACTTGACTATTTTATTTCTCATTAAACAGTTCTCTTCCTCGTATCAACTTCACTCCAAACGAGCGATACCTCTCCTTGTCTGAACGTCTGTACCTTCTCTTCCTCTTGTATGTTATCGGGGTTTGCGTATGTGTAGACCCGATTTCGCTGAAGCAACTGATTAGATGCTACTACTTCCAGGAACGGTAGAGATCCTTGATAGATACAGAGTTTGCTTGCGAACTTAAACTGTGACAAACCAAGTGCTGACCAAATTCGGGTCTCCGCTCTCGTTTTGGTAATGCCGCTGAGTGGGCTCGGTGCCATTCTAGAGATTTCAGACCCTTGCAAAAATTCTTTTTAACCATTTATGAAGATTTAACTTGTATAAAAAAAAAAGCATGCGTATATTCGTATGAATTCTATCATGTTCCTGAAGAGGAAGTATGTACCCATCAATAGGTAGATATATGTAAAGAGCAACTATATACAAGCGAGTGTGGTATGTACCGTTGATTTCCGGCTGAAAGCAGATGAACATGGCATTGGGATCGGTGGTTGTACTAAAGCAGTCCCAAATTATGCAAGAACGCCATCGGAAATGCATCATTCATTATGCCATTACCAAGAGGGGGGGGGGTGAATCATAAACATAGAGCCGTGATATGAAACGTGAATGCGAGTAATGAGTGGTGGGTGGAACTGCAAATATGCAGGACGTCAGATGCAGAAAATCAGGTCAAGTCGTGGAATGATTCTAGAAAGACCAGAGTCAGTGGAACTCAGCCCTTGTAACGGCCCGCGCGTGGACTCACGTCGTCCAAATTATTTGTGGCCACCGACACATACAGGATATTGTTCCTCGGCAGATTTAGAAAGAGCGTTGAGTGAGCAGAAATTAAACGAAGGAATGCCCATATTGGAAAATGATAGCCCTGGATACAATTAGCGATCAACCACTTGCAATTGAGCATCATGTTCAGGTTATACTGACGGAGATGTGATAATTAACGCAGTCAAATGCCACTTCGAAAACGCCGCTAGGTCTTCGAAGTATACGCTGGGGGGATGCAAAATAGGGGAACTTGGGGGATCCAGGTAAGAGAACACACTCAAGGGGTGCGGACAATGATCGAACATAGTTGGTTGGTCTTGATGTATTTGACATAACGAGTGTGATCGATAACGAGAGATATTGAGATGTGTCTATTATGTGAAAAAAGGAGTGTGTTCGACATGGCCGATTGCTTAAATGAGGCAAAAATGATCGTAGTACAACAATTCCATTGATTATGTAGATGGGTGAGAAGGAAGGTAAGTCGTAGCTCCCAGGCTTTTAACGAACGGCAGGGAGGAATAGACAAGGGTGCATGTGGTCGCGGCAGATCAGCAGCGGCCAAATGATTGACTCTAGTTGGAATGTAGCATGGCGAAGGGCCTAGATATATGCGGCCAAGAAACGAAGGACTGGTATTGAATGAGTGTCGGTGGCGCTGGTGAAGAATAAATGAGAGGTTGAGTGATGAGGGTATCGGCGCTCTTATTATAATTGGGAACTACTCCTTCAAGCCATAGTCTTGATAATTCTCTGCGACCACAAAATGCCAACAACGGACGCCGTCGCAGCCGGCGAAGCCCTGGTCTGAAACCACGCATGGAAACATGTGGTCAGAGCCGGCCACAACCTCGCTTCAGATCATTCAGGAACCGCACAGTGATTGGTCGAGCGGTGGTGTTGTGTGGCGGCCACCTCGGGGCGGCAAAGTGGACCGTGGTCGTTCGTGCCTGGGTTGGGATGACTGGCATTTGGCCCACATGGCACGAGGAGAGACCTTACCACATCATTACAGCTCCAGGCCGGGCCGACCAGAAACCATGACTGTCAGCCAATGAATTTCAGAACCAGGTGAGATCGCTAGGCTCAGCCTCCAATCTATCGGATGCAGAGCCGAGGGATTGGGCGGCCTCGAATGTGGCCGCCTCGCCCCCAGTGGGCTAGAACCTGTCCGAAACGCTCTTTTCTTGGTTTCAAGCCCGCATTTCGACCACAGAGGCAGCAGTCAGAAAGATCGGGCATTCGAACTTGCGCTATGATCGATCACTGAAGCATGCGGGGAAAGATGGACGGCGCTGGCTCGGCCATGCCCGGAATTCTAGCCTTGCAGTTTCACATACGTTGGACATCCGGTCCTCGGCCTGGCTCCAACGCGCTGTTTTTCTTTAGGCAAGGTGAGACCATTTTCAAATTCTATAGGTCGTGCCGTCTTTCCATTCAATCTTTTGCTCGTCGCAGGGTCGTTGTATCTCATTAAAGCTGTCATTACTGCCGTGGTCGCATCTTGATGGTGTTTGCCGTTTCCTAGTCGGTGGATGATTTTCTCTTCTCCTCTCTCAACTCCTGCCTGAGCTGCTTCATTGTCTTTTCATGGGTGGGCTTGACCTTGCCTCTTTTCCGACCCTTTTTCTGCTGTTTGTCCTCAGCCTCACCGCTGTTAGAGCCTCGGTCTTTCTTGGTGGCCTTCTCCTCGCGCGCAAAGGCTTCAGCGCAAGACACACACTCAAATAGTCGGCTATGATATTTGCCTCTGTGAATGTCACACTCGATGAGGTGTCCTAGCTTGACACACCGCCTGTTGCCCTTCTTGCTACAGACAGGGCTTTTTGTTGTCAGCACTGGCAAAAGAATCATGACTAGCTGATTGAAGTACACACCAGTGATGGCGGATGTCTAATGCCATCTTTCTCAGTGATTTCAGAAAGTGCTTGAATAGGTATTCGTGGTAACTCTAGTTTAAGAACTTCTCCATTAGCAAATCGGTCAATACTTCTGCTGTTGATGGCCATCTTGACTTGATAGAAAAGTGACAGGAACAACTGCCACCCTGGATGAAAAGTTGTTGTCTGCAAAGGTTTTATAGGCATACGCTGTGACAACTGGCATCCAGCAACTGACCTTCTGCTGCGTGGCTAGATCAACCTGAGCCAGCACTGCTTGCCTTCAACCTGTGCACGCTGTGAGAATTCTGTTAACAGCTTCGGGGTAGTTTCAGACTGACCTGAAGTGCGATTTGTGTGCTCCTTTTTCACCTTCCTTTCGTTTGACCCAAAACCAAGTGCCTTGCGCGGCAAGCTGCATGTAATTTGCCATGCAGTCTTGCAGAGCTCCTAGCGCACCCAACCCCACCAAACGGCTGTTGATCAGACGAAAACATAGAAAAGTCCAGAGGTTCTGAGATCTTGATACTCATCTACATGCTTGTGTGACCCTTTAAGCCAGCCCTGCTGATGGGGATTTATTGACAACACATTTCCTTCAAGTTGCAGATCACCCAGTCCCGAGATTGTCCTATCACGGCTTTCGCTTCTAATACGTGCACATGTCGGAGGCGCCTGTGGTCGCCTCATACAAAGGTAAATGTTCAAAGACCTAGCGTGAAAAAAGTATAATACCGGTTATTTCCGTTTCAACTCCCGATTACTCGAGACGATGAATAAGGGAAATTGGACGTGAAGCCAAAGTCATTCAATGGCCCCCTCTCGCATTTCGAAACTGTTAGGCTTATCAAGCCCACGTGCAACCGCCTCTTAGTAATTGCATACGGATGAACACTCTCGGCACGAACAGCTTTCCCAGGTTGCATCACCGCCATGCCGAATAGAATCGATTGTATTTCCTGAGCTAGTTTCCCCAAAGGGAAACATAAGATGTGCAGTAAATGGATATCTGGTATTTTTGGAGATGGTCTTATGAGGCTTTACATGAGCAAGATTGCCTAAGTATCATGGTCGGCGCCAAACTCCAGTGGTGTTCCTGTACCCTAATAGGGTACCACCGGATGGTTCAATACAGGACATGGGATACACCTCTCAATATGTCAAATTACATTCTTGATTGTCTCTGATCTTGTGCGCCATTAGCAATGAAGACGTGCGCGTGCGCCAATCCGTTCTTGGCACCTTTAAACTCCGCCTCGATGACTAGCGCTTATAGAGGCCCGTGGCGCAGTACATAAGAACGCGTTGTCCCCATGTGAAAGCACTTGATGGACTTGTTCCGACCTGATGTAGTATCAGTCATCAGTCACAACTTTCCCTCAGCCTACAACACAAGCTTCAAATGGACCGCTTGACCTCGCCTCTTATTTTCAAGTCGCTTCTGGTATTAACAGGTCTATTCATTTGAGTTCCTGTTCGTCTTACCTTTGTAGCCTCACCTTTCCTTCTCATTCATTTGGTCCTCCTTGGAATCCCAAGTCTGCCTCTCGTCCTAGCAACATTCCGCTATGACACAGGACTTGATTCTTGCGCCAAAGAGAACCCGAGCAAGCACCTCCAAAGTTCGCACTGGATGCATTACCTGTAAAGCTCGTCGAGTCAAATGTGATGAAGGAAAGCCCCTTTGTCAACGGTGCACAGTTGGAGGTCGAAATTGCGAATACAGCAACGCACGTGTGGCAGCACCACGTCGCCCCCTATTTACAGTGTATTTGCCTCCTATCGAAATCCAACCGGGATTTTTCCAAAGTGACCGCGGCACTTGCTTCTTTCACCAAAACCTTGCTGTAAACTTGGATGGACAATTTCATTCACAGTTCTGGAGCAAGCTTGTGTTGCAACTATCGCACTCCGAACCAGCGGTCCGAAATGCCGTATCAGCTATCAGCATCATCTATCAAGACGTCGAATCATCTTTGCGACATCCAGCAGGTTATGTCGATGCCAATCCTGAGGGCCAGCGGCAATGGACAGCAGCAGTAAACAACCTTTCAACTCAGATTCGAACGCATCCCAACTCACACCTGGTATCTCTGGTCTGCTGTCTTCTTTTCACGTGCATCGAGTTCCTTAGGGGCAACATTGAATCTTCTCTGCTCCACGCTCAGAGCGGATTCAACATTCTAGCCACGATCCATCGCATCAACCATACAGACACGCCCCCCGGATCCATATGCACTATCTCGCCAAATGATCTGAAAGCCATTGAAGAGCACATCGTTCCGGTATTCTCAAGTCTCAACGTACTCTGCTCTCTCGCCGCCAGAATGATGCCGCATATATACGTCCTCACGGCTACAGAAGACTCTCCTCACCAAGACCTTACGGATTCTAGACGAAGGCTTGTCGAGATCTCAGATATCTGTATTCGATTCATACACAATGCTATCTCCAAAGCAGCTGTCTTCCAAACGGAGATGGAAGATTTCGTTGCACAAGTCAAACTTCAAACAAGGCTAGACGCATGGCATAGCCGGCTGAACAAGCTTATTGAAAAGCTAGAGGTTTCCGGCAAGCTGGTGAAACAAGACGCGCTCAACCTACTTCTAGTGCATTACAAGGTCATTTACATATGGATGCGAGTCTGCACTATAGCTGGCGAGACAGCCCCAGACAACTACCACACAGACTTTGAAGAGCTTGTGCATTATGCCGAACAATTCGCCAAGCCAGACACGGAACGGCCAGCACCACAACCACTGTCTTTTGAGATACAGATTCTTGGGCCTCTTCACTATGCCGCGCTTAAGTGCCGTCATCCCATAATACGAAGACGTGCGCTGAAATTGCTGAAGTTTGCGCCTCGGAGGGAGGGGCTTTGGAATGGACATTACGCGTACGTGACGGCCAAACGCGTGATCGAGCTGGAAGAAATGCATCTCGACGAGCGGGGCTTGCCAGCCGAGACTTCGAGGGTGTACGGACTCCCTCTCCCTAGTGACGAGTCACGGATCTATAACCCGAACGAGACGCCTTTTGACTTTAGGAATGTTGACTACAACATAGTGCCCAGCCCGGCTTGCCCAGGCACGATTAAGTTTGTATTTCACACAAAGCCGTGGGGCCTATTGGGAGAGTGGCAGACAACTACGGAGTTTTTGAAGCTATAAATGCGCGAGACCCCATTGTTTGAATGACTCTGGATATAGAAGCAAGATCTTACAGGACAGCGGTAGCAAATCTAGTGCCTAAAATGCGCAGCCTTCTGAACCTTATAGCTGGATGAATTGATATATGCACCTCGCCCAATTTTGTCGCGGCACTGTCAAGACAGTACGGTATTCCCACATTCGACCTCAGCCCGATGTCTTCAAGATTTGTGCTTCCGTTTCACGTGTACATAATGCATAGACGAGCTGCTCGTGTCCAGTGCAGTCTTGGTCGACCGCCGAACGGACCAAGTCGCGCTGCTCCACAGCCCCCCAAATGCAGTACCAGGGTGGAAAATCGTCAACATAAGCACTGCCAGGATGATCATCGGCCCTTCCAATATCATGAAAGAAACCTCATCATTGGCAATTGGCCCATTGAAACCCTGCTGCAGCTCCGCAACACGGTAGATCGAACGAATGAAGATAAGCATCACAGCCGCAGCGAGTGCGCACTGGAACCAAGTGAACCTCTTCGTATCTCTCAGTTCGATGAAGTGTACGTTCTTGGCGCCCTCGCCCGTTCTGCGGAGGCGGGATATGAACTCCAGCCACAATCCCATAAAAATAAGCAGCGAGACAACCTGGAACACCACCCCGGCAACCATGATGGCCCTTCCTGTTTCGCTCGCAGAGTGAGTATTGGCTGTGGCTGCGAGCCCGCCGCCAGCGCCTTGAAGGACGAGCGAGATGAAGTCGCTTGTCATGAAGGTGATGGCATAGGTGCGCGGGCTGAAGCGAGAGATGTTCCGGCCGTAAACAATTATTATGCGCGAGAGGCAGAGGTAGAGAGCTCCGGTCAAGAAGGCGGGGCCGATTGTCAACGGGACGAGGTAGCTGTGACGGTTGTCAGGACTCTATTCTTAGAATTGAATAAGTAATAGGTGCGCGGGAAGAGAAGAATGCTTACATGATAAAATTGTTAAAGTTAAATGGATTCTCGTGCAGCAGAAGCCTGCCGGTATAACCTACGACCTCAAGCACGAGACCGCAGATCATACCGACCATGAATCCCCAGGTCTTGTATTTGATTCCCAGTCCGAGCTGCATGATCAGAAGCAGACCAAAAACAGCAGCATAGACAACATTGCCAGCAAGCGTTGGCAAGTAATCCACCTGGGCACAGCTGAGAGGGCAAGTCCCCACGGTGCAGTTGATATTGCTTTGGAGAGGGCAAAGGCCGGACATTGTATTGACTGCAAGTTTGTAAATTTGAAATCTCGAGAGCTGACGTGTATAGCGAGGTAAAAGAAGACGAAATGACGGTATCGTGCTACAAGGTCGATTCAATGGAATTGATGGATGTTGTTTGGGCTCATTGCTATTAAGATCTTCCAGTCTCATGATATATAACCTCCACAAACAGCAATCTCGACATCAACTCTTAGGATGGGCATGCCCAGGTGCCTTCCCAGCTCACGGTCCCAGTTCGAAAAGGGCTAGATTCATACGAGGCAGTCCGATAGCCAGTCTCATTCTCGGGACCGGTATGACACGGTCCACGCAAGCCACAGGGAGTCGAAATTCAGAGCTGCTGACAGGCATGCTCAACTATGAAGCTGCTAGGCTGGGAGGATCAGAAAGCATGTAAATAAGCAGGTAAGAGTCGACTTTAATCTGCAACGAATACGCGACCTACCTCATAGTAGACAAGCGGTGGTCAGCATCGATTGTTGATTGGTGTACTGGTGAGCATCTCGTACTCGACTAACCGAAAACAGCCTCGTAAGTGTCTAACTAGAAATGGCAGTGCGATTCCGAACACGCGATTCGCGGTTTGTTTGAGCAGAATAGCACGTATAATTATAGATGAACATAATAGAGAGATATTGGGCGCGGTCCTATCAAGGCTGACACCTGTTACAGGAGGCGGCTGTGGCAGATTCCTTCAATCAATCCTCGTTACAAACTTGAAGCTGTGTCACCCCACCCAGCCACTTGGCCTGGACCCTTTCCCATCGTTGACACCTACTGATACCGCGACTGTCTTTGTAAGTAGAGTGACCCCAGTCGATACCTAGGTATTTACCTATTGAGATCGAAGGAAACTTATATTATCGGACCACTCAATGCGTCACCTGCACACGTACAGCGATCGAGTTATGATTTGCACTGATGCTTCGCCGTTTTGGACTTGTAAAACCCGGCTGACCTTCCAAAACCTTCAATGTTCCACCCGGTTCCCAGGACCCAGCGTTTTGGGAGTGACGGGTTAAACGCTTTGGGAAAAAATGATACAGGTTCCTCAACGATTTATTTCCAATCTGGGTGCAGAGGAGGTGATGAAAAGGGCAATATTATCAATCACGATCATTCGAGTGGAATTTGGCACTGGACAGCTGGTACTCGCAGGCGAGAAGGTCCCCCCCCCCCTACAGTCAAGGTGACCGCACACTACACTGAACACACTCAGTGCTCCTCAGCGGTACCATAAACATTTTTTCGGTGCTCATATACCTCATAATCCTACGGGTGAATTCCCCAAGGTACAGTTCCGATATATTCCTGGTCAGCAGCATCGCATCCGGTTGCGATACCTACTTTGTTCCCGCCAATCTTGGGGCATTACCGGCATTTAACTTCTAAAGTTTTCTGCGGTAAGCTCGTAAGACCTTCATAATAGACAACGGACGTTTGTCTAATTGTGCTAGCTCTTGAGAGCGTTGTTTACATGGGAGAGGAGACCCAAGACATCTGGATGCTCAGCATGCTGTGCCAAGGGCCGTGTTTTGGTCCGCTGCAACCAACATTGTACTGGGCTTGGTGATGATCACAGCTTTGGTTGCAAGCCTCACGTAATCGTTCTGTTCCAACCTTTCAACCTTGTCGAGTCTTGCAACTAAAAGATGGCGGAATATACGCATGCCCTCTACCGACAAACTCCTGGATGCTTCTAGCCCGATCGTAACTATCCATCTTAACACTACCAGATCCACAAGGACGACTACTGCAATGACCTCTGGGATAGTTGTCCTTGGTACCTCTGGAAATATGGGCGTTCTCTAGTCCGCGTCACGTCTCACGTGGGCTTGGACACGGGACGGCGGTGAGTCTAGAGCTCGCCACAACTCCGTGGTGCTCTGCCATGCACGATTGCTTACCCTGAATCCAGGACTACCGCAGTATTCTGGCCGTGTAGATGCTAAGCGCCGCGTTCTCCACCAAGCTATTGCTTTAGTGTCGATTGCCGTACTTGGCTGTCCCTGGTCAAACATACGCAGGAGTTCCCACTTCGCGCTGAGTGCTATTGTGTCTTTGTCATCGGTGGCGAAAGCTACGTCGTCATCCTAATAGTTGCGCTGCATGCTCGTCTAAAAGACAGAATCCAATTTCCAGTCCGGAACTTCGGCCGGACAGGGATGTTACTCAATATTTTCGCCCTGGTCTACATCGTCTATGTAATCATCGGGTTTACTCGTTACGGCGCCAAATATGAACTATTCCGGGCTTATGTTCGGTGTCGTACTCATCAATCGGCGCCGTCACTTTGTGGTTCGTGAGGGCAAGATCTGAATGGGTTGGGCCGAAAAAGGCAGTAATTGACTGGGCTAGTAATTGACTGGGATCTGAAGAACGAGTCATGAAGACGAGGGGAATAGGTGAAGCACTCAGCGTTAACAGCTAAATTGCAGTGCCATGTATGCTTGCAGCTACGTTTTCCACCTACTGTAAACGGCATTTACAATGACAGGAGTTCGAACTCTATAGGGGGTCAGATGGTCAGACTTATTGAAGTAAGGCTACGGTGGATTAGGAAAAGGGGATCCGGCCGTAATAGTCACGATGCATTTCGAATCGAGTCTTTGGAAGTCAATTTTATTGTCGGACCTCATCACGACATGGAGCATGCTCCTCCTGGTGGGTTTCTCCCCAATTCAAGAGGATGCTTAAGTCTTACAATGACTTTACATGCTCATGGCTTCTTTAGTTCTCGAAGCAGAGGTTTCCATCACGGTTCATGATCCTCTCGGTCAGGTTGATGTCCCGGTCCTCATACTCGCCATCGATAGTCTGGAGCCTGGCACGCAGGATGGGCTGGTTGTCGCCCTCAATGTGGAAACGAACATCCTGGGCGGTCTCGAGGAAGTCTGGGAAGGTTTCGTCAGTATGTGTTCCGCTCGGATGGAGTTGCGCACTTTGGCAGCGCCAGGGGTCCGTCTTACTCTCGCCGCCCCATGAGAAGTGGCCTGTCTTCCGTTAGTTTCACATCCATACACGACGAACTGATGACAGGGAGCCTTGTACTAACCGTTGTCGTTGCCGATGCACGAGTTCAGGTTGATCTCGGCATCGACGTACTCGCCGTCCTCACGGGCAACACGGCATCGGAGGATGTGGCCATCGTCGATGCGGATGCTGGGGATCTCGCAAGTGTGGTGGAAGTTAGACATGATGATTTTGGTGAAGAGATAACTTGACTGGACTTGGAGATGAGATTTTTTTTCTGAGATGGTGTTTCAAGCTCATAATATGCTGCCCTTCGCGGGGAAGGTCGTCTTCTTTATACGTCGTTTCTGCCATGTGGTCACGTATCAACTTCTCACCGACTTCCGGATTGCAAGTCCGTCCCCGCGCGAATCCACTGAGATTCAGGGGGACTCGTCTCGCGAGGGGGAGACTTTGACGTCAATTCGTGGGCGGTGACCTGTGATCTCCACCGAATAAGCTGCGGCTCAGCCGCCTCATCACGGGGCGCCAAGGGCTGGTGATGCCCTGTGGGGACTACTGAGTGGTTTCGAGAATGGTCTTCGTTAGTCAACATGTGGATCACAGACAAACACGTTGCGGTGCATTTCAATCTGGAGTGGGTCAAGGGTCCCTACCTGCCAGCTGCCTGCAGGGAGCCGCGCCAAGTGAGTATAGTAAGGTGGCTGTGTCCTCGCTTGCTGAAGCTGCGAGACCCTGACGGCCTACGAGCCCGTCCGCCATACTGCAGGCCAAGGGTGCCACGGCGGCCAAGCCGTGTAATGCTCGAATGTTTATCCAGAAGTTGAAACGCCTGTGGTTGCCATCAGAAGGGCCTCCGAAGGCTGGACAGACTTCGCCGGAGGGAGGCCGCCTGCTGCAAAGAAACTCGTGCATCTACCTACAACCAGCCAGATCTTGGTGTCAATATCAAGTCATTTGACGGAGATTCCCTCGCGCTAAGGACAGAACAGCGTTCAAGCAGTCACTGACCATGCGATATCTGTCAGTTCTCGAAAGAGTTGGCATTGACTGGACCAGCTTCCACGAATCAGTGGACCTGAGTCAAGCCACATTTGAGAGCTGTGCCGTGATCCGTGACCAATGTTTGCTACTGGTTACATGACACGAGTATTGCAATGCTGAAGCAATGCAACCGAGAATGTGGTGCCGCACGAGGCAGCTTTAATACCTGAAGAAAACGAACCCAGCTCTCTCGAGCTCACAATTCTTCTTAGAAGCCTCGTGGATAGCATCCGGAACGCTCAGAACACAGCTAAGCATTGACCTCAGGGCAGCTTCCACGATATCTCGCCATTCTGGGTTCTCCCTGGCCACCTTCTCGTCTATGGCCGTCTCGATGAAGTCCAAGAGCTCTTGGACATGCATCGCAACTCCGTACTTGGTCTTCTTCTGGAACATCTGTGCAATCGTCCAGGGACTCCAAGCCAGAACCGGCGACTGGTCTCTAATTGGCAGGATAATAGCAGGGACGTGTGTGTACAAGTGGAAGGTCAGCTTTGCTTCGTTGGGTATCCTGCAGTGCGACCATGCCGTCTGCGTGGTGATATATCGGTATGGCGAGATGCCTGTGATAAAGAGAGCCCCTCGCCTGAACTTTGGGTAAGCTGGCGCTGTAGGCTTGAAACTCGGGTCCTCCCAAGGGCAACCAAGCGGCGACAGGATTGGCGTGTCTGCGTCGGTAAATGAGCTCAGCAATATTGGCGCAATGCTCGCGTCCGCCGCCAGTCGCGGCCGTAAAAGCCGTGCCATGGCAAAGTCCTTGCGTCTTGGTATCTCCGGTTCCCTCCCGCTGGCGTACTACAGCATGCGGAGTCAGCTGTCAGAGAACCGAAGAAGTAGCTTGGCTCCCACAGGATCATAGCTTTGATCCCAAGACTGCAAACCGTCGAGTATTTGTTGTAGAGGCTGAGAAGGTGCATGTGTGTTCTCAGAGGGGCAAAGATTGTATCCAAGGGCTGCTTACCAAGTACGGGCAGAACCAGCCCTTAGCGCAGCCCATCCAGTCATCCGTGCTCCTGACTCCTTGGAAGACGAGCTCGGCACCTTCCCCAAAGAGTTTATGCCTGATTTTCAGAGTGACACTGTTCACGCCGATCTTGCGTATGACTTCATGTCTCTTGCCGTATCGACCCGTGATCTTGGCCAGGCCCTCGTCGACTCCCTGCTCGGCAGTCTCCTCAACGGCTTTCTCCAGGATGGTGACGGCAGAGACTCCCAGGGCGTCGAGTCCGAAATGGGAAACCCCTGCAAGAGCAAGATCTCGTTTGCGGACATTCGGGAGGGTGAAGGGTGTGTTGTCACCCCATGGGGACAGGTAGAAGGGGAGTCTGGCTGTGGATTCCATTGACTGCCATGAAGCACGTCCAATCCTGGCAATCATCATATTTCCAAAAAATCGAGCAATGCTGTTACTTGTCTTCTCGTCCTGATTCAAGTGATCCTGATTGTGCTCAGGAGAGGCTAGCTGGTTCGATGAGACCCCGTCCAGACTCATGTTTCCCATCGGCTCTGAGGGCTTCTCGAGCGGTGGCCCAGGACTGGGCGCTTTGGAGGAAGCCATTATGTCTGGTGATGTTGGTAGCCCTTGGGCTGTTTGTCGAAGGGATTGCCTCTGTAGAATGGAAGAGTCGAGAATGCAACGTGTTGTTCGTGAAGAGATGCCGCAAAATGCTGAATGGTGGGAACGGGTCGACGGACAGGGCCACGACATTATGTCACCGGTTGCAGGGAGAAGCGAACGTGTCCGGTACAAGCATATCTCTGTTATGATTTACAAGATCTGACCACGAGAATCGCACCTGCTGCATGGGGAAGCAGCTGGCCTATGTCTGCCCCCCTCAGCAGACACGGCCAAGTCCATGTCCGTCCAATATCTGCTCTAAGACTTCCCAACGTAGTTCATGCTTGGGAGACACCAGCCATGTGGTAGGTAGGGCTGAAGGCCAAGCTTTGCGGGAGTCGGAAGGCCTAGACTACCTACCATTCAGGTAGGCAGACCCCTGGGATCTCCGGGCCACATCGCAAGGCCGCCCCTCTCCAACCAATAACGCCACCATCAATTACTGCTGAAATTTTTCCTACCCCGCCCCCACCATGATCCGCGCAGCATTGCAACCCACAGCTTCAACACGGCGCATTCCTCGACCGGCTTTGAGGACAAGACATACCACAGGGTTGGCCCCAAAGCGCCATGGCCAACGAACTTAAGGCAGCACCGGTGCTCTCTACCCCAGACGATCATCTGTTCGAGTACCAGGAACCAGCAGCAGCTGACGTCCGCGGCCCGAGGTCAGACGACGAGATTCGAGAAACATACGAAGTCGCCCTAGTTGCCCGAGAGGTCCGCCATGGCGCCTACAGGCGAATCGCACTCCAGTTTCCCGACCACATGCTGGGCGATGCCCCAAAGGTGGTGACATTGTTGCAAGAAGAGTTGGACCGTACACCGCAAGCCGAAGAGAAGGACGGCGAGAAGAAATCCCCGGGGAGCAAGGATCAACAGCAGGAAAAGATATATATCCTAGCAGACACCTCTTACAGCTCATGCTGTGTCGACGAGATAGCCGCCGAGCATGTCGATGCCCACGTTGTCGTTCATTTTGGCCGCTCCTGCTTGTCGCCAACGTCGAGGCTGCCGGTTATCTACGTCTTTACTAAACACGCCCTCGACCTTGATGACGCCCTGCTGTCCCTTGAGTCCGAGCTCCCGGATAAGGAATCAAAGATTGTTCTGATGGCAGACGTTGCGTACCAGGACCATGTGCCCGAATTGTATCGACGCGCTCGGGAACGAGGTTACAAGGAGCTGCTTTCTACCAGGATACAGCGCGATCCTTTAGGCCCAATACCGAACCGAATAATTGTAGACTCGGAAGATACCCAGGTGGTCGTTGATGAGACGGCCGGAGTCGACCTAAAGCAGTATTCCATATTCCATGTCTCATCGCCGCCTACCGCCCTGCTCTTAGCACTTTCTTCCCGCGTGGCCTCTCTACACATCTACTCGACTCCCGACTCTCCATCCTCGTATTACTCTCCCGCCCGAACAACCCGCGCCCTGCTCGGTCGCCGATACGCGAAGCTGCTGAACCTCACCACCGCCGGGATAATAGGCATCCTAGTCAACACGCTGTCAGTGGCCAACTACCTGTCGTCAATCGACGCGATAAGGAAGCAGATCGCCGCCGCGGGCAAGAAGAGCTACACCGTCGTCGTCGGTAAGCTCAACTCGGCCAAGCTGGCCAACTTCGCCGAGATGGATGGCTGGGTGGTCGTCGGTTGCTGGGAGAGCAGCCTCGTGGAGGAGGACGCGGGATTCTACAGGCCCGTCTTGACGCCCTTTGAGCTGGAAGTGGCCCTCATGCCGGATGAGGAACGGGTCTGGGGACTGAGCTGGTGGGGTGGCATTGAGAGTGTGAAGGCTGTTGAAGACAAGCCTGAAGGCACGGGACAGGACAAGACGGATGGTAAGGCCAAAGAGGATAGTGAAGCAGGCGTGGACGCGGACGACGACGAGGACGATGTACCGGTGTTCGACCTTCGCACGGGCAAGCTTGTGTCCAATGCTCGGCCTATGCGTGCGGCGGCTCGCGCGGCTCGCGAAGCCAAGGACCACACGGAGAACGAGCACGAGAACGATAAGGCCCCAGCAACGGCCAAGCAATCAAATGCGCTGGCTATGCGGGCGAAATCGGAATTGGCAACCATCAACGGCGTGTTTAGCCCGGGCGCAGAATACCTGCGATCGCAGAGGACATGGCAAGGACTGGGCACTGATTTCGAAGACGAGAAAAGTGCTCCCATAGAGGAAGGGAGGAGCGGCGTGGCCAGAGGTTATACGGTTGGTCAGGACGACGACGAGAGAAGATGAAGATCGGGACTCTTGTGCAAGCACATTCCCTCCCGGCTTCGGAGTCACAACAGCGGCAATAGAGTGCACCGGTCATCTCTTTGAATACAGATACCCAAGAACTGTCAAATTGGAACTAGACTTCCTGCTTCATTACTAAGAAGCGCAAGTGAACCCCTTATTAATTCCTCGTCTACACCTCCTTCTGGATCTCCGACTGCTCGGCCACGGGGTGGGGCTTCTCATCTCGCGAGCCGATTCCGTCTTCGAGAGAAGGAGCCTTGTGGTCGGTGACACCAAAAAGCTCGTCCATGGCCTCCAGCGACAGACCCTTGGTCTCGGGGACCAGGAACCAGACGAAGAAGAACATGGAGAAGCAGAAGCTGCCAAAAATGAGATACGTGCTGTATTTCACAAGTACTGTTAGAAGTGGTGTCTTGCAATCGCAGGGATTTGGAGTCGGAAGCGCAACTCACCCATAGCCGTGCTCACCGACGGTCACGAGCATGCTTGGCACAGCTCGGGCGACGACGAAGTTGAAGAGCCACTGGGTCGCCGCAGCGTATGAGACGTTCATGGATCGGAGACGGGCAGTCGGGATCTCGGAGGCATAGATCCAACATGCTGGGCCCCAGCCGAACTGGAAGAACCTGCGACACGGTGATTAGTTTGCGCGCTCCTGCCTGGGCTTTTATCGGCGTCCGGGGGGGGGGGCGGGAACGGCTGCTTACATGGCAAAGACGAAGATGCAGACCAGCGCGACGTAACCAGCAGGGGGCACGGCTTGGCCTTCGGCCGGTGGCGATATCCGGACGTACAGGCCGATGTAGAACATGCAGACGCCTTGGGCGATGGAGCTCATCAGCAGCGACCGCCTGCGGCCAAACGAGTCCGCGAGGAACAGCAAGAAGCAAATGCAGCTCAGAACCTTGACGATGCCGTAGATACCGGTACTGAAGAGACTGGTCGACGTGCCTGTGATACCGAGGTTCTTGAAGATGGTCGGGGCGTACGTGTTGATGGCGTTGGTGCCCGTCATCTGCTGGCAGATCATGAGGCCGATGCTGATAAGGGCGCGGTTGCGGTTGCCCTTGATGGTCCACATCTCCTTGTGCAGATTCGCAGCCGTAGCGTCACCGATGAGGCGGCGCTCATGCTCGAGCTGTTCGACAATCTCGGTGAACTCCTCCTCGAGGTAGGGGTGCGAGGTGTCGAGGTTACGCAGATGCGCCAGCACGTTCTTGCTCTCCTCCCAACGGTCTTGGCGGGCGAGCCAGCGGGGGGACTCGTTGCAGAGGAGCATGCAAAAGCAGAGCAGCAGGGCTGGGAGCGCCTGGATCGCGAGCGGGAAGATGTACATGACCTTGCCCGACATGTGGACGTTGACCGAGTAGTTGATCCAGAAAGCGATCATACCGCCAGTCACGATGAAGAGCTGGTACATGCCCGTCAACAGGCCCCTGATGGCACGCGGCGCGTTCTCGCTCACGTACAATGGGTTGATGGCCGAGGCAGCACCGACTCCGAGACCAGCGATGAATCGACCGATATACATGGGCGCCAAGTGTCCGCTCGCAGCAGCTTGCATGATAACACCGAAGAGGACGATGAAGGACAGACCAATGAGACACCACTTGCGGCCGTACTTGTCGGTCAGAGGGCTGGCGGCGAGGGCACCGACGAAACAGCCGGCTTGGAGGGTGGAGACGATGTTTGCGGACAGGTTGGCTGAGGCTGGACTCTTGGGATCACCAAGGTTGTAGTCCTTGATGAAGGGGTCCATCACGATGACACCGCCAATCACGGACGAGTCCCAACCGAACGACATGGCACCGAAGCAGGCTGAGAAGGCCAGGAGATATACGCGCCATCCATAGATCTCCGGCGGGTCATGGGCCATGGCCTCATTCTTGACGATCTTTTGCAGTATCTTGACTCCGATAGCCATTTTGGCGGCTGTGGGCAGCGAGCTGCCGCGGGTCGGTCTGTAAGGAGGTTCTTTCTGTCTGTGTGACCGACGTGAGGGGTTGAATGTACGTCTCAATCGACACAATATCTGACCAATAAAGGTTGGATTACGACCCAAACTCTCTCTCACTGCTCGGAGTGAGAATAATAAGAGAAAGCTAGCGAAAGGAAATCGGATCTCGAGGGCTGCGGTCAAAATTCGAGACACATGCAGCCGGAGATGCGAGGTCTCATATAGCCACGCGTGTAAGAGTGGGCGTGCCTAGCTCGCTTCGGTGAATAAGATGTCTAACCTGCACTAGATACCACCCTAGAGCCTGGCCACCCCACGATGCATCCGGATGAATTGGGTGCCTAGTACTTGGGAGTCAAGGTGGTCCCGGGGGCCGGCCCCAGCCAGCTTCCCCACATGCCCCAGCACGCCGCTATCCGAGGCCGTTGGAGGGCGGCAGAGGCTTCATCCTCAGGCTCACCACGCAAAAGCTTGTCCTCGTTCCAAGACGGCTGGCTGATTTCCCACCAAGGAGGTTGAATGTTACCCCAGCTGAGATCTCCAGATCGGGGCAAGTGTTAAGCCACCTTGGCGTTGTTGGACGAGGCGGAGAGGCAGCTGGGTGTTTGGCCAGAGCCACGCGCTGCCCTAAGGACGAGGAGGATCGGGGAGGCGTAAAGATCCCAAGGTTCGTACGAGCCAGATCCAACCAGGACCACGCGTACCCCAACTGAGCGCGCTTCTGTGATCAGATGGCATGATATCCCGGGGTTACGGTGATCAGCCATGCTGATTCCTGCTGTTCGCCTCAGCGGTCTACCCTTGGCAGCAGTCGGACAGGACACCAGCTCAGTGTCAAAAAGGGCCATACACCCGACTGGCTTGCCAATCAGGCGACTTTAGCCGGAAGGTTGCCAGTAAGCGTCGTTGGGGTCTAGAGACTTGGCGGACATGGACCCCTGGTCTCCGCACATCTAATTCTCCAATCCGGGGCAGATCTGGGGAAGTGGATCGCGTCTCCGCATATTGATCCTCTTGTCTTCTCTTCGCGAAAGTCTTTGCCTCGGAAAAGGGGGCCGGAAAAGTGGAAGGACAAATAGAAGGTAGTAATGATGATAAGGTTTCCAAAGGAATAAATGTCTGCGACTTGTCAACTGCTTTCGAATTGCCCTGAGGCTTCTCGCCTCGCTGCGACGCTGTCCCGTCTCGGCGGGCAGCGCAGACTTTGGTCGGTCCCAGAGGCTAGGTAGCCCTCGGTCGTTTTTGTCCCAGCGCCTGCTGAGCCACATCGGGGTTCTCGGGCTACGCCAGAGCGAGCAAGAAGGGTTCAAGCAGGATTGCTGTTACAACGTCTTAACCATATCAACAGCCTCGACGGCTGTGCCCCACAAGTTTCACGTCTTGGTGTTCCTGGACTTTTGTCCTGTCGATATCAAGCAAACCTGGCCAAGAGACGATCTGAGAGTCTTCTTATATGCCAAGGCATCCAGGAAGTGACTATCTTGACGGCGGTATATTTCTCCACGAATTACGATCATCCCCATCTTTCTGGGTATTTAACCCTAAAAAGTCTAAAGAAGAGCCGCCAAGTGCCAACGCGGGAGCTCAGGCTTCGAAAACAATTGGCTTCCGCCCCGTGGGCCTCCCTAGTCGCTTGGTTCCTCCTGACCGAGTCGGATCCCTGTCGCAGAGATTCCATCTTTTGTACCTCGTGGAAACCATTGGCTTGGCACCACCTCTGCACGTCGTTTGGTATCAGCCTGTCAGGTGTCGCGAACCATGCTGCTGGATCCAGAAGTCACAGTGCTAGGGGCTGATCCAGCCCATCGGAATCATGCCATAAATGGATACGCATTCCAGCAGGATGCCATCACGTCCTTTATTGGTTGGCAGTACGCTGTCTTCTATAGTGCTTTGAGCACTGGCCCGGCTCCAGAGCCTCTTTTCGTGCATCTTGCTAGGAGACAGCTGCCCTCAGGGCCATGGGAAGTCATTGTGTTCGAAGACTATCCACAAATTACGGATGATGGCCACAACACGGTCCAAATTGGAATCTGCCCCGGGGACGGGACTATCCATCTTTCTTACGACCACCACTGTGACGTGTAAGTCTCCCATTATGTCTCCGTCAACCTCGTGCGACCTAACGCCAATCATAGCTTACGGTATCGTTACTCGACACGCGGCGTCGCCCAAGACCCCGCTGCATTCGAGTGGTCCCCGTCACTTTTCACGCCAACCCTTGACTATCTGCCTGGCCTCCCTAGCACCCACAAACACTTCAGCTATGTGACCTACCCACGCCTCGGCGCACTGGGCGACAGCACCATGTTCATGTCCCTACGCGATGGTAAAGCCGGCCTGGGCTCCGATCACCTATACCTGTACCGTTCCTCCACCGGCTTCTGGGAGTTCGTCGGTACACCGTTGACAGGTGTGCAGAGCAACCCATACGTCCACGGCTGGGATTTCAGGGATGGCAGGCTTCATGTGACGTGGGTTTACCGGGGCTTCGTGCACTACGAAGGCTGGGACGACCCCAAGGACACCAAGCATAAACAGCAGGCCGGACCGAACGGGGCGGAGAATAATCATAACATCTGCTATGCTTATTCCGAGGATCTGGGGTATACGTGGAAGAACAGCCAGGGAAATGTGATTGCTGACCTGAGGAAGGGGGGAACGATCGACAACTCGTCTGAGGGGATTGTGGCTTTTGAGGTCCCAAAGGGCAGCGGCTTGATGAATCAGGAGGCGCAGGCGGTAGACCAGGTCGGTGGAGTCCACATCTTAAACCGCGACACATTGGACGGTATCAACGTGTGGAGACACTACTACCGTGCGCCTAACGGTACGTTACCTTGATTTCAAAACTTGAACTGAATGATTCTTGAGGGTGTGAATTGACCACTCCTTAAAGGCTCCTGGGCATCGAGGGCTGTCCGCCCTATAGATAAGCCAAGGCGAGGTCGACTGGCAGTCACGAAAGACGGCGACTTGCTGCTTATTCTGCCTCATACAAGTGCACCGGTTATACGGATATTGAAGGCAGCGAAATCTCAGGGATATGCGGATTACGAGGATGTCTGGGTTGGGAACGGTTTCTCAGGCGAGCCACTTATTGATGGCCCCAGATTGGAGAAGGAAAATGTTCTGTCCATCTTCGTTGGGCAGCATGTGGACGGTGCTGAAGGAAAGAGAAACATGGCTGTGCTGGACTTCGTCCTATGATGTCAACTGCTGATGACCCAGGCCACAGCCATTCGTGATTGAAAGTCTTCGTAGCTGCACACGTGAGTGATTACATCGCTGTGGTAGTACTAGCACTTGAGCGTTTATATTCCAATATGACTCACTGTTGAGTCCTGGTCCTTGTCAAATATTCGTTGGGCAAACCTGACATAAGGTCATTAACCCGGCCTATCCTCGAAGTTGCCGGACGGGGCAAAGAGAAGTCTAGTAGTCGTTGACTCTCAGAATTTGAAGGAGTTATAGGGATACAAAAGCTCTGTTTAGCGCTCTGGAGCCATTGGACCATTGAAAATATCGGATTCACATGTTCTGAGTATTCTCAAGCTCTAATTGCGTGCGGTGCACCTAGCTTTCCTCCCCGAGTCTCAGCACAGGTCCATAGGACTAGACATTATCTGAAAGCGATTCTCATTTTGATAGTGCTTCTGAGCAGCTGTTACAGGTGATCAAACTTACAACAGTTCTCATGGCACAGGTACACAAACTCAGGATCCGTGCCTCTTCGCTGAATTAACGATATGAAGACATCTCCTGTCATACATAAAGAAAACAGTCGTTGCCCGGAGGCCTGTCTGTCAGCGTAGACCCTCAATCACCCTCTCCCCACATACTACATTGAGGTCGTGCGGCCGTACGGTCTGGAACAGGCAACGACTCGTACAGCAGAGCCATGTGCATGCTTGCTTGGTCACAAGTGTGACAGTAAACGCCGTAACACGGGTTATGCAACGTGCCTAAGCGCGATGCGGTGGGTAGGCAAGACATGCCAGTAGATCGAATGATGACAGACCCATGTTTTGGCCAGCCGTTGAAGAGTGTGACGATGTCTGGATATTATCTAAACAGGGAACTTCCGGGACAGAAACTCGCAATCGGTGTGGTAGTAGCTTTCTATGTAAACATGGGTGCACCATGTGCATCATGAATTGATAGTTATAGAGATTTCAAACGACAGAGCGACGTTTCTCTTAATTTATCAAGTAGTAAAGGGTTTTCAATGCTTGTCGAGTATTGAAGCTGTACCACAACGATTTGAATGGCAATAACCAACGTTGGCAGCCTTGGAAGCCGCAGCTGCCACGGCACCCCTTGAGAGCAGTCGACGCTTCTTAGAGCCGAGGGACTGGCGACTCGCCGAACATTTCAAATACCTTTTTAATAAAATACTATACTTCGTGCCGTGAGGCTTTAGCTATGAACCAATTATTCTACAAGTGATTCGCTGTCCCTTCTGCAGGGTGCTAAGGTGAACAATCTCGGTACCGGCCAGTCTGTCTCGTACGCAACCATTCCATAATGACGAAGGGTCTCGGTGCTCAGAAGACAGTCTTGAGATTCCATCCCACGGCCAGAACACGAGCCGACACATAACACAACAAAGCGACACAATAGGAGAGGCCCGAAAATAATATGAGCGCCAACCAGCCGTCTTTTCCACCGTCACCGAGCAACGCCCCTCCTACGGGCACGCTGCTAAGGGTCCCAAAACTTGCCAGAAAGTTCGCCGTGGAAATGTAACGCGCATAGTCCCTCGCGTCGCACAGCTGGCCTAGACACACAGGCACAAGTCCCAGATTGCTACCGCTCGCAAATCCAAAGATGACGGCGAAGGCGATGATTATGGCATGTGAGTCACCAGCGGGCAGCCAGAGTCCTAACACACTCGCACAGCACAACGTTATGGTGACGATGATAACGTTGAAACGGCCAACCCGATCCGCCATCAGGCCGGGGAGTAGCCGACCAGCTACCGAGCCAGCGTTTAGGAGCGACAGCAACGTGTAAGAATTCGTTGCATCCTTTCCGTGGGCTGCGGCGTAGGACACGATGAACGTTATGGGAATGAAAAGGCCCCATTCCATAAAGAAGATGCCAGTGGCTGCGAGTGCGAACCTCTTGTCGCGGAACACTCGGAAGTCCGGGAGGACGCTGGCTATCTTGGTTCGCAAACTAGATTGGCCAATGGGCTTGTTGACTTGTTTCCTTGGGGGGAGCCGGGTCCTGATCCAGAGATTCGAAGGCACCGCACAACCTAGCAGGATGAAGCCGAGGATCCGAGTGCTCCAGGCAAACCCGAGCCGCGGCAGAAGCTTCTGCAGCATGATGGGAAAGACAATGCCGCCGATACCTCCGGCCGTGGTGGCGATTCCTGTTGCAAAACCACGTCGTACGTTGAAGAAATGAGCGATGGTGCCGTACGCGGGCGAGTTGAGGAGGGCGCCACCGAGGCCGCCCATAACCGAGTATGTGAGCAAGATTTGGTAGTATTCTGTACGTGGCGTCAGCAAAATGGGAAATCTTGCCATGGAGCCTGCTCTGGCACGCCCCACTCACCTGTGCACAGCCCAAGCAGCATGAGACTCAACACGATAAGTAGACTCCCCACTGCCACCAGCCACCTGGCTCCATAGCGGTCGAATATGGGTCCAACCTGTATGCCGACGAAGAAGACGCAGAAAAGGTAGATGCTAAAGATCCAGCCGATCTCGGAGGCGCTGTGGTGAGCGAGCTGATGTTCAGAAAAGTACGACTCGAAGACAGCCGACGAGTTGATGAGCCCAAAGACTGAGAGCATGGCACAGAATGAGCCCGCGACGGCCAGCCATCCTTGGATGCCGCCTTCTGGGAATGTCAGCGGCGAAGATGAGGTCGACATCCGCGAGGCGACGCGCTCGGGCAGTGTTGACGGCGCCCGGCCTGCGTAGGCGCTGGTTGACACCGTGCGGTGGGAGGGGTTCAGGTCATGGTGGTTGGCGTCATGGTCGCTCTGCTCGTGCTTTGTCAAGTCCCCGCCGTGTCGTCGGTGCTCCCTGTTGACGTCGATGTGGTCGTCATCCTCATGATGACGAGAGTCTATCTTTTCGAGGTCACCAGAGGCGGTCGGCGTGCACTCGTCACCGGTGAGGGTTGACGAGATGGTGTGTCTATAAGGGTGGTTTTTTAAGCAGGTGTCCTCTGCATCGGGGGAGTCGAAGGTCATACTCTGTGAGACGAGGGGGAAATGAGAAGGAGAAGTGACGAATGAGAGCAGTCAGTGAGGACCGGTCCTACAAGGCCGCCTGACAGCGTGCTCGCAGGTCCTTTCTACTTTCCAACCTGTCCCGTCCTGTGGTCTGTTTGCCCACGGCGTCTGTTCCAGGGCTCCTCCCTCGAAGCCTGCGTGAGTCAAACGGGTGGGACGAGGTCTTCTTTTCAATGTCCGACAGGTGACAGCTGAGGGCCTGGCAAAGGGAATTGCAACGATGGTCGAGGTAGAGACCCAGAGCTCCGTTGGGCGACGCAGTACACGAGCGGGCGAGGTACCTTAGTGACAGGTTCTGGGTGGGAATTGGTGACGCAGACAATGTCTCGGGAAGGCGCAAGACAGCAGTCACCCAAGAGACAATGGAGGACGGGCTTTGGCGAGACGCAGCTAGTAATTCAATTGGGAGGAGACCGTCTCATAATAGGGTTGTTTGGACAGGCAGGGGAAGGTCAAACACTAAGACGCCCCCACAATGATTTCACCGTCACTCACAATACTCAAAAAGCTGGAATAGCCCAGAACAGGCGGCGCTGGCGCCAGGGGCCAAGGCCATGTGCTGCTTAGGGCGCGCCATGGCGGCGTGATCCCGCCCTGGTGCTAAGCCGCTTTCACTTCTCTCGCCATTGTAGAACCCGCGGCAGGCAAAAATTCTCTTCAGGAGGTGGACCCGACCACTATTTCGCCGTGACTAACACGCGAGACTTGGAACCGTGGCCATCCCGACTTCTGGCCCGGAATGTGTGGAGCAACCACGCGAACAGAGGTGGAGGCGACCGACCAGCCGGGTACGGCCGAAAACCCAGGCGTTCGGTCCCAGAGCCCCGAGTCATCGATATCGGGAGACTGCTCCTTTATTCCGAGCAGGCAAGGGGCATGAGGAGACGGTGAACTCAATTCATCCTGCACGAGAACAGAGATACATGCAGCATGGTTGCGGGCAGCAGGTGTGGTTGTGTGCCATACCGGTACCCAGAGCGGAGACAGACATGGCTGAGACAACATGTGTTGTGGGGTGACATTGTCCCTGAACTGCAGAGCCACGGCGGCTTGTCAATCTCGCTTTTCTGACGCCCAGATCTGCACCTGTTTGCATTGGACGCTTTGTAAACACAACGGCCCTCGCCAATCTGGTGCGACCCCGAACGCGAGATCCCCTGCACGAGGGATGGGCTGCTAGGTTCATGTGTTCTATGCGTCGTACTGACTCGAAGTCTTGTTTGTATTCCTCTTTATATTCATATCCAGTCTGTACGAATCAACGCAGAGTGAGCAAGGAGACACGCCGGCAACTTCAATCATCGGACAGATACTTGTTATACGAATTGAACTACCCGTCAAACAAGTAATTGCAACCCCTGGCTACTCACCGTTAGATTATATCCAGACACGCGGGTTTAGACCGCACTATGGGAGCATGTGGAAATGTACATTTTTTGTCACTTTTAAACCCGTCTATCTCTGTATACTGGCTGACCATGTCGCTGTTCCCCGTTTGGGTGGTTGTCGATTCTGGGCTGTAAAACACGAAATGCCTGTGTCAAGGCACGTTGACGTCAATTGTAGAAAATTTACCCGACGGTTTTACGATTCATTCTGCGAAGCGTATCATCCCATAGGCCAGTGTGCCCACCTTCAAAACTCAATTGGTTTTTCCAGCGGCGCCTGACTCATCACCACAATGGGCTCTTCTGTACGCTCGCATTGTCCCTCCTCAGCCTTCTCCATGTCCATCGTACGCCTGTTCAACCAAGCCAAATATGTTTGCCAGACTAGCCCCGCAAATGCCTGGAAGACTCCTCTGAATTGTGTAGGTACTATGGCGAAATTCATGGCATTGACCACAGGCCAGTATCGGAACGTCCATTTCAGACTCTGCGGGAAAACCCGTTGTAGATGTTCCCAAGTGCTTGCCAGACTGTTTCCTGACATTATGGAATGCATGCTGAAGAAGTAAGCACTCATGGTCGGTGTGACGATGCAACACGTGATGGATGTACGTATCGTGGCGGTGAGGATGCTGTTGATGACCCTGGGGAGCCCGGACCTGACCTGAACGCGGGTGGAAATAAATGAGAACCTGAGATATGAAATGAGTAGTGTTCTGAATCCAAGTTGTTAATTCATATTTTGCCTTTACCATTTATACATAGGGACAGATGCTGAGCCTCCGATGATCAACATGCGTCCGGTTTGTGCCGCATCGTATTCTGTGTCCCCAACCTGTTGGGCTACCACGTCGGCGCTGAACCAGATCGCGAGCGAAGTGCAAATCTGAAAAAGGTACGGCCTTCTCTTCTGTGTATTTTTGCAGTACCGGATCACACGCCCCCCAAGGTTGGTCTCCTTTGACCGTTCTGCTTCTGATGCGTTGCTCAGTGGTCTGTAGTCAGTCTTTGTTTTTGTCCGAATTGTGCTTTTGTTCGCTATTGTTGAATTCGTTCTGCTTATTCTTGGTACCAAGTATCTGATTCCGCTTTGTAGACTATAATCCCATTTTTGAGTCCTCGGTAGCCGTGAGGAACGCAACGAGAATGGACGAATATGTCGTGCAGCCATCTTGCTTGGTTTAGAAGAAAAAAGACGTTGCCCAATCTGGACTGAGTCCCCCAGGGCATTCCTAGGGCTGTGTGGGGGTCTCTTACATGTGAAATATATATGCGTGCTTCGGACACCGGGACAGATGTCAGCTCGGACGGAGGACGTGGGGTCAATCTCGCACAGCACAACGTCGGCGTTGGTGTGCCCCTTATCACAGTCAGATTGCTCACTCTGTAGTTTTTCCCTTTTCTGAACTCCGTAAGACCAAGCCCTATGAAAGTAGGAGAGAAATGGAAGACAGTTCTGTGAACAGATTCAAAAGCTAAGCGCAGTATACCAACTCTGAATTGCAAGCGTCTGGCACAAACTCTTCGTGCTGTTTCCTTTTCACAACTCACCGGGGGCCGTCTAGCCTCCAGTTGATCTACACACTCAGACCTTGTCTTTTCTTGGATGTGAGAAACATTGAACATGTCATTGGATTCATTGTGAACTCAACTCCAAACTACTACAACTAAGTTACTTGCCAGATTCCTGTGCGGCATTCACTTCTCCAGCTTGCTCAGATTGCTCGTGAGTGGATGGCCCCTCTCCGATGACAGGTACCCCTGATTCGAAATGCTGCTAAGACAGACCCCACGCACGAAGATGAAGATTTTAGCAAGTCCGACTCGACTGTAGACTTGCAGGGAAAATAAGTAGATATGGTCGATAAAATGATGTAAATAAAACGTAGTGTAACACTCTCGCAAAACGATTATGGCTAGTCGAAGATTCGCGAGATGCAAGGTCTCATAGGAAAGCTACATGTTCGTCGCACAAGATGCCCCGAGTCGGTCGCGAGCATCCCAAGCCAGACAGCAGAGTTCTCAGGACTGTGAAACAAGTACGCCAGCAGTGCTCCAACTTGGCTATGGAATCATTCCAGCTTTCCGAAAAAGTTCAAACGCATTCCACCATCCTTCCTCCGGCTTGCTCCTCTCAGAATACCCTGCCTCTTGTCGCAGCCGACGAAGGCTCAGGTGGCGATCAAATGTAAGCCAGTAACCGTAGCTGTCGAGCTGGCTCGTATTCCAAACGCTGGCGCCTTTTACGCCCGCTGATTCGAGCAGCTGTCGGCTTTCGCGAACAAAATCACCAGGCAGACATCCCTGAGCGGAATCGGAGGGAGCAACTCCTTTCACTGGCGGGATAACGAAAAAGTTAGCGGCAGCTCTTTTGCAGGGGACTCCATTCACGGGAAGGATGCGCTCAAAAGAAACTGCAAGCGTGATAGAGATTCGCTGTCATCATGTCTCGGGAAGATAAAAACCGGCGCTCCATCTTGACCGCACATGGCATCTCCAGCCGTGTATCTCTGTAGTGTGCAGGGCTCTCACCATCATGCACGTTCCCCTGAGACACTGTGTCCAAGAACGACGTTGCACATAGCCGGATAGGTGAATGAAATGCAGATCCGGCCTCAAGATCCTTAGGGCCCAAATGATCGGAAGAGAACGGGAAAGGGCAGAAATGACGCCCAAGAAGCATGCAACAGAAGAACGTAAATGGGCGAGGCGAGCAGATCTGAACTCGTCACTCACGTCCAAACCAAGCCGCAATCTGCGGCCAACGCTCTCGCATGGTCCCAGGCCCTTCGGCGTCCGCCACGTTGAAAGTCTTGCCGCCGCCACACACCTCCGGTCTCACCGCCGAGGCGTAGACGGCGAAGCGGCCTAGTGCCCTCGTACTCGCTTCCGTGAACTTGGAGTCGTAGGCGGCCAGCGTACCCGGAAACGTGACCTCGCTCCCCTCGCCATTCCTGAGTCGCCACGCGCTGAGGAACATGGCCCAGTGGGCGGCGAGAGACCAGCCGCTGCCGTTGGGCGCGAAGCCTACCACCACGTCAGGGCACATCTCACACCATGTCCAGGGCTTGCCCTCGCTTGCCCTGGCGAGCAGGCGCCGGAACGACGGGTATGCGACCGTCTTGGCGTAGTCGGCGGGGAGGGTGCCGATGAGGGACTCGTCCAGCGGCGCAGTGAAGAGGCCCTCTGGGCGGTAGATGCCGTAGCCCCGTGTGCCTCCCGGGAAGACGAAGAATTTGAGCTTTGGGGTGATCGACTCGATCGCGCTGAGGAAGCGGGCCATCATGCCAGTGTTCATTTGCGCCTCGGCTTCATGATCATGATCGTTCGCTCTGAAGACTTGGGGCTTCTTAGGAAATTCTTCTCTGATAGGACAGAGGTACCTGCTCACCAAAGTAATAAACATGTGTAATTGTACTGGCATCCGGTACTCTGTCTTTAAGCAGGCCAGTGATCTTCTCCTCATCGTCCATCAAGTTGACTCCATCAACCATGAGGAGGTCAGGTTGGTCGGGATGTTTGTCAGGCCAGAATGTATGATCTCGACTAATGGGGCGATTGACAAGCGCTGTGACCCTGCCAAAGACACCAGCAGCAATGGAATCCTGCGAAAGTAGTTCGTTCACAACGCCCCAGCCGATTAAGCCAGAAGCACCAATGACAACAGCGTGATTTTGAGCCATGTTCCGTACGTGAAGATAAATCAGAGCCAGCCTATTTTGGATGGACCAGTCGAGTGTCCTGAGCTCGTGGGTGAGGGCACTTATATGTTGAGCTGGCAATCTCCAGCGCTTCCACAGCCGTCTTTTGCATGGCAGGAGATGGTGCTAGTTGTGCTAGGCTAGAGACTAGCGCGAAGGGATCATTATGATTCATACCAGATTCCGTACTCACTAATGACAGACGGAGACCCACTCCGACTGCTCTACCATGGTCTTATGAATTACTGCTGTTCCGGCTTAATAGAGGAACTTGAAGAATACAAATAGTCCATGAATTACAAAATAGCAAACACTAAAACTCACATGTGACTGAGAACAAGAGTGTTTTGAGCATCGTTATCTCCAGTCACATCGGCGGCTGGCAAAGTTGCGGCCGGGGAAGGCATTGTTTGGGGAAAACACGCCCAGCTTCTGGTGGATGGTGGAGTTGTCTTCTGCCAGTGCAAAAGTGAGAATGGGGAGATAGGTAGAAACGTGCGACAAGTCCCGGATAGGGTGAGTGGTTTCCTTTGATTTGAGCTCATGTATTGACTGATGAGCCGCAAAGCCAGCTAGAAAATTTGCTTCATTGTTTCTCTCCCAGTCATGAGTAGACCAACTCACCTCAATGATTGAAAAATCAATTGCTTAGAATGAATGACAACAGCTAAAAAGTGGCAAAGTTGTCGACCCATGAAGATTATATGGATCTTCAAGTTCGCAAATTGTGAGATTCAATCAGCAGAATGAATCCAATCCTCGATTCGAATAATCTCTGAAACAAATCGATCCCTATCCATAGAATACTATTACCAGTAGGACATGGGCTGAGAGGCGGGTGATTCTCTATATGATGATCTACTATGGGATGATCTTTTGTGGGATATCATCCTCTAGCTCCGCTCATAAACTCGTCAGGCCAAGCTTTCTGGGGATGATCTGCTGTAGCACCGACTTTTCTGCCTCCATGTCCTGCATGATGGCCTAAATGATAATATCTATGTATTCATATTATTTTCTCGAGTTTTTATGCTGATTTGGAGCTTTCCGTAATGTCCCAGGTGCTGAGCTGAACTTTAGAATACACAGGCCACGGCGGATGCATCCAAGGATGACTGAAGAAGAAGAAAATGCTGAACGCCTACTGCCAACAACTCACATTACACCACTTTTGGTCCGTATGCGCGTTAGTATGTGTGGAGTGTCGAAACCTTTGGAACAACAGTTGCCATACATGTGACCACGGCTTCATGACCCCCAGCGTTCGCGTAGAATTTACTGCAAGGAGCTGACCGAGGCATCATCCCAGATTCCAGACCAAGGAGAGAAATAGCATACTCTCGGCTCACGGATTCCCGAGATTTCCACCTGGCTTCCAGTGTTGACTATCTACATGAAACATGCGGCTCTTTCGAATGGCACCATGAGGAATATGCCTGCCCTCTCAAGTTTCTGACCGTAAGCGCTCGTCAAAAATGCACTTAAATGTGGTGCACACACCAGCACCTTCCGCAGACGCCTACTCCTCGGGTTGACAGAGGCTTAACTTCATGAGGAGGAGACACACCAAATTGTTCCGCCGCGAGAACACTTGAAGTCTTGAATTGCGCAGGCTCCAATACACTGGCGAAGGGAGACGTAGTGATAGTGGAGTAGAAGCCTTAGCTAGCCCCTGAGGGCATATGATCGTTACCCAAGCATCCAGGGGCTAATAAGGGGCTAGAATGCAACTTGTCTTTGGAAGAGGGTAAATTGGTCGAGGCTATGCCTATGCCGCCTCGTATCACGGTTTCAACACAGGAAAGTAGATCAAACACTCCACACTGAATCGGGGCTGCCGATCTCCAGTCTATTGCAGCGTCAATCGCGAGTGAATATGTGGTGGTTGATGGGTTGCAAGGATACCAGAATCCTGCAGAGGCCGAAACATGCCCAGAGAAGGAGGTCATGGATCAAACAAGAAACAGTGACATAACAGAATGAACTCGCCACACACCAATACATGATGTCAAGCCTCACTCCACAACAGAGCATTGCTGAGGAAAGGATGCTGGGTGCCCAGGTGGTCATGGAACCATGCTGCGGTGGCTCTCGGTGGGGTGCAAAGCCGGGCGCGCTCAAGAGACGGCAACAGGTTGCCATGGCGCCGCCGGCCAACTCCCAAGAACATCCCCGGGTCAAAAACACACAAAATATGACCCGATGCCCGCACTTGATAAAATTATCCTACCTGAACGCCCTGCATGCCTAGTGGTGTCTCCTTTGTGGCGCTAAGGGGGTGGGAATAGCCGAGTCAGTGGAAAGATAGATTCTTGACCGACACCGTGGCGGTCCTAGAAACACAGCACGTTCCACGCCGGCAATTCTCTGTGCTCGAGCTTATTCGCTGGAGACCACAAGGGCAGATTCCAATCATGTGATTCAAAAGCACAGGCAGGTTCCAACGTTGGCGATGCGTGTACTCCCCAGAGCACGCTTGTCACGAACACATGCGTGCGGTTGATGCACAAAGATCACCGTGCGATGGTGGGTGCTCTGATGGTTTGGAGGCAAGAAGTGCCGGTACCAAGATTCTGTTATTCTTGGACGCCGCTTCCTCTTCCTCATTCTGTCACCCAAGCCTCTAGTTCGTCTGGACCCTCGGGGGGGGGGGGCTTTAGAAGGCGGGTTGTTTCGTGGCAGGCTTGAAATAGCTTCTGCATTGGGTCCAGGCGGGCAAAGGCCAGACGGTTTCCCTAGGCGCGGGTTCAGATCTGCGAATCGCAACCAACATTGGCTCTCTTGGCCTGTACCGCGGTGCCGGGGCGCGGCTTGAGGACCAAGGCTGGAAAACAATGCACATCTGCAAATCTATGTTTGTGTCGTTGAGCAATGCGACTGGGGTCATGTTGGGCCAGGAGTGGTGGTGGCTTGAGATGGACGGAAATAGAAGTCAGGATGAAAATCTGACGACCGGATTTGTTCATCCCGAAAGGCACCGTGTCTGATGTCGGGTGTCAAGATGTCAATGTTGGGGAAGAGAAGGCGGCGTGCCCAGATCCTAAGCTGTTAGCTGCCTGACCGCACGCTTGGCATCCTGTGTAGTTGTCATGACAGCACCACAGAAGGCTGCTGTCACAGCACGCCGACGTGAAACTGCTGGGCATCCCGTTATGTCAGATCCCCGGGCATTGGGACGCCCAGACCGTACATGCGCGCCTCCTTTACCCCAACCCGGTGCTGAGCCTCCAGGGCCTGCCTCCAGGGCCTCCAGGCACCTCCAGCCCGCTGTGTGCCCGCTGTGGCGGGTCAAGCACTGATCGGCCCTGACTCTGGTTGTTTCTGGGCCTCGACTTGGCGGGCCGCTGCCCGTCTAATTGGCGCTCCCCTCTCGGACCTGCTGATCCCACCCGAAAGTGCTCCACTGCGTGCTCCAGCCTGGGATTTGACCACCCCCCCTTTTCATGTCCACAGGGCCAAGCTTCAGCGGGTGGGACACCCTTGGAATAACCTTAAATCCAGTGCCCCCTTGAGGTCTCCGCAGAGCCGCTGCTGACTTCCCACCGCATGGCCCAGGATCTCCCTGAGATCGTCCGCGGATCTTATTGGCGATGTCCTTCTCCCTCACCCGCGCAGAAGAGATCCTGAAGCAGTGATCCAAAACAGCGCCTCGGGCCAAGCACTAATCCCAGAATGAAGTCGAGAGCCTGGTCATGCCTACACGCCCCCCCCTTCCGCCTTCTTTTTTACCTGTGAGCACTGAGCAGCAGTCGATGCCTATATCCAAACCTAATCAACATCTGACGTTGATCATCCCGTTGATGTTTAGCAAATCGCCAAACTCCCGGTCCTTAGCCATGTTTCGGGTCAGCCTTCCGTAACAACGTTTCCAACGGGGACAAGCGGTAGCAGGCGGGTAGCACGCCTACACCACACTGGTCGTCGGTGACACCATAGCTAGGCAGATAGATGGCTCGTGCTTCAATAGTCGAGATATATCAAGAGATTTCCTATCTCACCGTTTCTCCCTCTCTTGTCCCGCCATCATCAAGCTTCTTCGTCCTACAGGTCTGATTGTTTAGTGATTCTTACCAGTCTACCGGCTAGACGACGTTCCTTTCTTCCCTTTTTCGACTTTATATTCACTTCTTTCGATCTTTTGATAAGACTTTCCGCTTATATCAACATACACACAGTCACTATGCATGTCAGCACAAACTTCTCGTGGCAGCATGCCGTCCTGTCAGCTCTCGTCATGAGCTCGGCCGTCTCGGCCAACTATGGCACCGTCCACGTCCGCCGTGGCGAGCACGCCGTCCGCGACATCCTTCCTAACCCCAACGCGCACGCCCTGAAGGAACGGGACCTGCTCTCCACTCTATCTGGCCTGCTCGGTGGTGCCGGAGCGGGAGCCGGAAACGACGCTGCGGATGCGGCCGCCGGACAGGAGCAGGGCGGGAAGGGCCAAGGAAAGGGTCAGGCCAACGAGGCAGCTGCCGGTGCGGGCGAGGCCGCGGCCGGCCAGGACGACGAGGAGGATGCCCAGGGAGAGGCTGCCCAGGGCGAGGCCGCTCAGGGCGGAGCCGCTCAAGGGGACGATGCCGAAGCCGACGATGAGGAGGAGGGCCAAGGCCAAGGCAAGAACAACGGCAAGGGCCAGGGTCAAGGCGAGGGCGCCGCTGCTGCCGGTGAGGCTGCGGCTGGCGGCGAGGCAGCCAGTAAGTTCAGAAGCTCCAGGAGGACCACCTTGTCGCCCACAGAGGATAGAAGGCTAACCGCACATACAGACGCCGGTGCTGCAGGCAACGCTACCGCTGAGGCTGGAGGTAAGAAGAATTCCCATCTCAATTCCTGAGAGACAGCTTCACTAACTCGTCCGCAGCTGCCAAGGGCAAGGGCAAGGGCGAGGCCAACGGAAATGCTGCCAACGCAGGTGAGGCCGCCGCCGCCGAGGGCAAGGGCAAGGGCGAGGCCAACGGAAATGCTGCCAACGCAGGTGAGGCTGCCGCCGCCGAGGGCAAGGGTAAAGGCAAGGACCAGGAGAACGCCGGCGTTGCCAACGCAGGCTGCGCTGCCGCCGCACAAGGCAAGGGCAAGGGCAAGGACCAGGAAAACGCTGGTGCTGCCGCTGCTGGTGAGGCTGCTGCTGCTGAGGGCAAGGGAAAGGGTGCTGAGAACGGAAATGCCGCCGCCGCCGGTAAGTTTACAGCCCCCAGAGCGTGTCCAGTCCATCTGACACTATGCCTGTTCTCCGTACGAACCTATAATAACTCAGTATAGGCGAAGCCGCCGCTGGCAACGCTGGCAACGCCACAGCTAATGCCGGTGCCGAGCAGCAGCAGGGCAAGGGCAAGGGCAAGGGCCAAGCCAACAACGACGACGAGGACGCCCAGGAGGACGCACAGGAGAATGCCGAGGAGAACGCCCAGGCCGGAAACGCCAACGCTGAGAATGCCAACGCCAACGAGAACGCTCAGAACGGACAGGCCAACGCCGACGAGGAGAATGCCCAGGCCGGTGATGCCGCCAACGCCGAGGGTGCCGCCGCCGGCAACGCCAAGGGTGGAAACGCTAACGCCGACGATGAGGAGAACGCGCAGGCTGGTGACGCAGCAAACGCTGAGGAGGCGGCTGCTGGAAACGCCAAGGGAGGTAATGCCAACGCCGATGAGGAGAACGCCCAAGGCCAGGCCGGCAACGCCAATGCTGATGAGGAAGACGCCATGGCCGGTGATGCTGCTAACGCCGGAGAGGCCGCAGCTGGCAATGCCAAGGGTGGCAATGCCAACGCCGGCGAGGATGCCCAGGCTGGAGAGGCTGACAACGAGGAGGGTGCCCAGGCTGAGAATGCGCAGAACCAGGGCGCCGCAGCCGGCCAGGCTCAGGCTGGTCAGGCTCAGGCCGGACATGCCGCTGCTGCTCAGGGCCAAGCTGCTGCAGGTGGACAGGCTCAGGCCGGCACCGGAAACTCCGCCGTCGATGCTCTGATCGCTGCTGGCAAGAACCTGCCCCCAGGCGCCGCTGGCAAGGTCAAGCTCATGAAGACCCGCAACGTCATGGCCAACGCAGCATGGTAAATCACCAACGGGGAGGAAGAAGTAAATGGTGATACGTGCTAGGCATGATCACTGGAGAACGATGTGTTGAAGACACATGGATTGTTTGATTGATTAGTGGACTTGATGGCAAGGCACGGAGTAGATCTCCAGCCCATATTTAGTTTTGAAGATATTTGCCAGCCTAATAATCCTAAAGTGTTTTCACACATGCCATTACATTCACACAGCTCTATTTTCAAAAGGATGAAAAGACCATGGCTGATCCTCCGTCTCTCATCTTCCTCCAAAGCGCCGCTTCTCGGGCGACGAGCGATCTCCAACCAACCCTTTACCATGACGATCATTAGTCTAGCAGCAAGTCGGCGTACATGAATACTAAGGTATTCATCAAGAACTTACACAGCTTAACAATCCATATCTAATTTCTCATAGGAGGTAGTAACATACGATCTAGTTATAGTATAATATATAATATAATAGGATAGGAGGTAAGATATAGGAGGGTAGGAGGGTAGGAGGGTAGGAGGGTAGGAGGGTAGGAGGGTAGGAGGGTAGGAGGGTAGGAGGGTAGGAGGGTAGGAGGGTAGGAGGGTAGGAGGGTAAGATATAGGTAGCTAGGAGTTAGGAGGATTGGAGGATAGGAGGGAGGATTTGAGGTAGGCTGTGGGAGGATGGTATAATTATAGAAGGCAGGAGTTAGGAGGGAGGAATCAAGAATGAAGAGGAAGCAGGTCGATAAAATGTGAATGTGTGATATCACACTCAGGTTTTGATTCAGAAGGGGGGAAAATCTTAGAAGTCTTTCCAACGCAGTGAAATGGAAAGATCCTATTCTGCTGCTCCAGCTCATCGTGGCACACGAATTGGGCCTCCAGCTAGGTACCGAATTAATTGGCAGATGGCGTGTGATAAGCTTCTGTGTGAATGACTACCTAGGTACTTACCTAGGTAGGTAGGTACTTCACATGTAATATCTCATGGAATTGCATTTGAGCCTGGAATCGTTGGTAGACTGCTTACATAATCTGATGCCAAGCGCGCCCGAGGTGTGTCTTGGGGTAAGCGACGACCTGAAATAGTTCCCGCCTCCATGACCTTTGCGTCACAGTAGCGAGTCGAGGCGCACCCAGCAAGCTCACCCAAACCTTTCCTTGACAAGGTCTGCTCTCCCGTCGTCGCAACAGCCATGGACCCTGGACGACAGGCAATGATAGATGGTGGGAAATCACCTCAACGGCTAGACAGGGACATCACTGGCCCACGGCGCGATCCAAACAACCGCATCACCAAGCCCTCGAAACCAAGCCCTTCCAACGCCGCAGCCAATACCGCCCGCTTTCTAAGCCAAGACGATCAATCTAGGAAGTTTGTGGCCGATGAAGACAAGTTTGTCCTCAAGCAGTCCAAGAAGAAGGCCGACATCCGAGTCCGAGAGGGACGAGCCAAACCTGCCGACTATCTGGCCTTCAATCTCCGTTACATCGACAATGACCGGGACATCTTCGACGACGACGATGAGGACGTCGAAATCGAAGTGCCGTCACCAGAGAGAGTAGTGGATGGATCAAGCTTGGCAGGGCTTAAGGAGCTGGAAGAGGGCATCAAATCCTTCCACACACTGGAGACCAGCCAGAGGAATCGCGAATATTGGAGCTCCCTTCTCGTGCTTTGCAACGATCGGAGGACCAAGTTACAGGGAAATGACCACGAAGGTCGCGCGGTCAGCTCTGTGTCCTCGGACGTCGACAGGATTCTTGGTCCGAAGACGTTTGAGCAACTCGAGAGCTTGGAGAAGCAGATCAAGGCTAAATTGCAGTCGGACGAGCAGATCGACACCGACTACTGGCAGGGGCTCCTGAAGAACCTGCTTGTTTACAAAGCAAAAGCGAAGCTCAGGAAGATTTGCGAAGCTATCAAAGAGAGCCGCATCGAGCAGTTCAGGCGGGTAAACCCAGCCAAAGCTGATGCTCTCGCATCGGCTAGTGATGACACTTCTAGGGCTGTGGTCACTTCAACAGGGAGCACTTCACGAGCGCCAAACCCGCCAACCGCTTCTTCCTCTTCCGCCGCTGCTGCAGGGGTCGCTGACCCGGAGGGCAGTAACCCGCCACCCGGAACTGCACGATTTGCTTCGAGTGGCGCGCAAGACTTTTCCCAGGCTACCAGGGCCCTCTACGAACGTGAGGTTGCGCGCGGGATAAGCGAGAATGAGGAAATCTTCACGGCAGAGGAGGCTGTCCCCAGCGCCGCGAAGCCCAAATGGGCCGACAAATATCGACCTCGCAAACCCCAATACTTCAACCGTGTTCAGATGGGATACGAATGGAACAAATATAACCAAACCCACTATGATCACGACAACCCACCTCCCAAGGTGGTTCAAGGGTACAAGTTCAACATCTTCTACCCCGACTTGATCGACAAGACCAAGGCACCAACGTTCAAGATCATTCGCGAAGGCGGCCGACGGAGAGGAGAGTCCTTTGCCCCGGCCGGAGAGGAGGATACGTGCCTGCTCCGATTCATCGCAGGTCCGCCCTACGAAGATATTGCATTCCGAATCGTAGACCGGGAGTGGGACTACTCGGCGAAGAGGGATCGGGGCTTCCGCAGCAGCTTTGACAAGGTACGTCACTTTGTCCATCGACCTTGTCTAACCAGCAGATGTATTCATTTCGATTCTGGCCATACAATTGCCGACGTCAAATCGCACACTTGCTGACAACACCGCCAACAGGGCATTCTTCAATTACATTTCCAGTTTAAGAAGGTTCGTGGTGAAGTCGATGAAGCCCTGGTTGTTATGCCACAAGGACAAATGGAAGACTAACGGCTTTTTTTGCAGATTTACTACAGAAAGTAGCGGTGCCGAATAGGAGTCTGTTCGAATCGCGCATGCAAGCATCTGGGCCAAGAGTACCTCCACCTGAAAGGTCAGCTGTCTGATGCACGCGCCGACGTGGGGGCCGGCAGGGAACGAATACATGGTCAGTCGTTTAACCATACAAGGCCATTTCATGGCAGGGGAAGACCTGGTATCCTTAGTACCGTCAGCTGGTGGGCAAACAGATACGATGTTGGAAGGATGGTCATTGTTGTGATGGCCATTGTCACTTATGTAATTGCATCATACGTTGCAAATGGTGTGAGGCGCATGGAACTAATGGCAGGCAATAGGCTTTCTGTGAAACGTCACCGGTACTATCGCGGCCTCCTCACCCGCTGTCCGCGTCCCGACACACTGATCTTGACCGCGCCACTGTTGTGCTCTCAGCCATCGAGTCTGGCCGCGCTCGCCCGGCAAGTGACCTGTGACACCATCAGCTGCCTGCGGCTCCTTGTTGGGAAGGCTGATGCCGCTAATTTGCTCCTGTACTCCCTCATCTTGGTCCCCTTACACTGCACTGGTTGACCGTTGGCTCCAAGAAAGGGTGCACGACTGCGTGGTTTCAACATTCGGGCGGACGTTGTGTTGTGTGTTTCCATTGTCGACATCCCCACGAGGCAGCCCAGCGGGGGCGGTGAGGTCAAATTGCTGGAGAGGCTCACTCCCTTCCTCTGGCCATTCTTTGGGATGCATGCAACCATGACCCAGCTGAGACTGATTAGCGATAGATCCGGACCGACTTTTCTAGCCTCTTCCAGATGCTTCACCTTCCCGTCTCATACAAGCCATCTTCCTTCAGGCTGGAGTGGTCTACATCTCTTGCCCCTTGGGTACATGGTCATGGTCTGTCCCGCAGCCCTCTTTCAAACGAATTCATTGGCAGCGCTGGCGGGATCGAATGCAGCCTCCCGCACGTCTCAGCAACTCAGCCATCACGGCTCTGACAGGCACAAGAAATTCGGATCCACCTGGAGACGAAGGAGGGCCGTCACCGTCCGGGCAAAGTGCTGCCCAAATCCACATTTACCTGGCTACCGTTCGGCAAAAGGCACGACAAGGTACCTAGTCCTTTGAGCTGCCAGGCAGAAGCCATGTCAAGCCTCGCCTTTCCTCTAGCAGAGGTACATGGTTCTTTATGCCCGCCTGTTGTGACACAAAGCTCGCCTTTTCCTTACGTTTCCTTTTACCTCGCCTTGGTGTTACTCTGAACTCAGTGGTAGCAATGATACCCCCATGCCCTACCCCTACCCCCATGCTACCCAGGCTGAAGCCCCTGTCACGTCTTTGGCTGACAGCTTGGGCTGGCGTGTCAGTAGGGCGGCCTCAACGGCTTTGTGGCTGCTTTGGTACGTATGTGAGCGCTTTAGGTGCTTATCGGCCATGGGAGATCCCGTAGTATCTTGGGGCAGTGGGAACAGATCCTCACATGTAACTCACGCCTTCATCTGCCAGACGACAGAATGCTATCCCGTCCAGTCCACACGATCTCATCAGAATCCACATTGCAGCAAGTCATACCTCGTTTGCACGGGATTCTACTACTACACTGTCCGCACACGCACGCGCAACCCATGCCAGCACACAAGCATGCACGCAGGCACACACACTAATTTACACACCTGCCTGGGTTTGTGTGTAGAGGAGGACCAGCCAGCCCCGCATTCCCAGCGCGGAGGTACAAAGTAGAAAGTATACTATACGGGGCTCTGTTGAAGCATGTCTGAGCTGGCAGGTAACCCGTCATTTGCATCACTGGACTTACCTTCGCTAGAAGCACTCCTCGAAGGCTCAGACGTACCCCTCTCTCACAAACCCCCTGGTCTGCCTCAGCGTATGCGGACCAAAACGTAACCTGGGCTACCCTGGCCTGTCTTGATCTGCAAAAAGGGTCCTTATTCTGCTATAGGCAGGTCCTCTACAACCCATTAGCTTTGAGTGACATAGAAGGCTAATCTGGGTCAACTACTGGCCCAGATCGTCTTCTTCATCCTATCGGAGGAAGACGAATAGGGACTGGAGTGATGGAGAGAGGGGAGAGGAAAGCAAATATTAGTGAAGGCAGTATCCTCCGAACCACAAGTGCTCGAGCAGAGCTCCTACCTACGCATGGCATGGCCTGCAGGCTCCCACTCACCGTCAGCTTCTGGATTGTCTCCCCGTGCCGCAGTTCGTCATATCAAGCACCACAAGCAAGCACCTTCCAGACACCCAAATCAATCCTGCAAGCTGTTGTCTCTCGTTTTCTCTTGACTCGTCACTACTATTGTTTCACTCCATCCCAACCTTGGCCGCCAAACAGGAATGATCCGGATGACTCAACAACATCTATTGTTTCATAGCCGAGACGGAGACCACATTTATCGCGAGTTGCAGTTGCTATCGCCGTCGATACTGAGTATTGTGATGCGGTACAGCGGAGACAAGATGGCTCAGGACGTTGAAAGCGCTGATGGCTTCCCGCCGATCGCCTCCGCCGACACATCCGGATCATATTCATCGTGCGGCAACGCCCATCTGAAACATGAATACTCCTTCTGCACGACACAAGCATCTCTTGAGGCTATCACAGACGTCAACATGAGCATCAACGGTACCTACCTGCCTACCACTATTCCTCCCCAAACTTATGATACGCGCCGCTCGGCGGTAGTCACTCTCTCGTCTCATGACCAAGACGGCCCAGTAGATGGAACTGAGCTCGATAGCTCATCTCGGACACAACAGCGGCTGGATTTGAAGCCGCACTCCAAATATGATGGGTACGGCTCAGAGGCCCTGTCGCAAGGCCTGCAAAACTTCCAGAGGGACCATCCGACTGGCTTCAACGGCTACAGCCCTAACACAATCTCCAAGGCAGCCTCTGAGAGCGTCTCAACCCGTCGGCAAAGCCTCGCCTACAATGTCGCCAACCGCAGCGAGAGGCTGTCCTTGTATGACCCGGATGTACAGACCCAGCCGGCGGAAGAGTGGACGTCTGTGGAGTGTTGCGCCCCTCCTCAAGAGCCCCCTTACCAGCAGCCACTCCATCCTGCGAGTTGCTTTACTTCCACCTCAACTGTGGATCGAGCGCAGCTTTCCTCTACGCCCTACACTGTGACGGCGAGCAGCCCGTCCTACCAAAACGTCGAAGAAGACGACCTTGCCTTTCCTTCGACGCATGGATTACCGGTATACAATCCCCGTAGCCACGCAGATGCTGTCCCAATAACAACTCTGTCCCCATGCAGCAGCAGTCTGGCCATGGCAAGCGACGCCATCTGCATCCGCCGCGAGGACACAGCGCCAAGTTCTGATCCGGACATCGACATGGACGCCAATATGGCCTACAACCCCAACCTCTACGACACTGAGGATGTTCGCAGGTCTAGGGCGTCTACTGAGCCTGTGGGGGGCAAGAATGATGAGCCGTACGCGCAGCTCATCTACAGAGCTTTCATGTCGCGGCCGAACAAGTCGATGACTCTGCAGGAGATCTACCAGTGGTTCCGAGAGAACACGGATAAGGCAAAGAGTGCCGGCAAAGGGTGGCAGAACTCCATCCGCCATAACTTGTCTATGAACGGGGTAGGCGATTCTTTTACTGATGTGTGGAGGTGGAAGGTGTGCGACTGACAAGTAACGATTCTGCAGGCATTCACGAAGCGGTCTTCAAATCAGCCGCCCCTGAACAGCGACGGGAGTCTGTCTTTAGACGCTGCGGGAGCGGATGGGAGAAAATCAACTGAGTGGTTTCTCGAATCGAGGTATTATGGCGGCGTTGAGAGCACCACCAGGTATCGCAAGGGCAACAGCAAGAGTGGTGGGCGGAGCACGCGGGGAGACCGGGCGATCGATGGGAACGTCAAGGCCGTCTCAGGCAGAAAAGGTGGTTACCAAGCCGCCCAAAACAGGAAAAGAACGAAAGCTGAACAGCAACAAGAAGCAGCTCGGCAGCGGAACCAGCGCCTGCAGCAATACGGGCCTCACATATACGCAGCGGATGAGGACGGACGCTTCTACCCGGAGTACCCCGCCCCATTTCCTGCGAACACGTCCTCTCCTTTTCAGATCCAAGCTCCTCCCAGCTTGAACGGACACAGCGGGATGTCGCGCGGCCGACAAGGGCACCTGGACATCAACTACTTCCAGCCCCGGCTCCCGGAGAGCGCCCACGACACACACGGGCAAGGGCTGCCGGGTGATGTCGACCCTGCTGCCGAGCCAACGACGCCTCCGGGCCCCGGTCACGACTCGCAGATGAGCGGGCTCTCATACGATAGCGAGTATCACCCTTACATGCGGGGGTTCCTCGTCCGCAACGATGCTAGCTACCACCACCCGGCCGCGGCGGCACTGTCGCCAACAGGCTACACGCCGCAGCCAGCCTACACGCTCAACCAGGTGGAGGGCGTTTTCGACGCCCCCTCGGCGATCGACGTCCCTCTCTTCCTTAACGGCAAGAACCTGACGGCCGAGGAGGCAGCGGCCCTGATGACAGCAAACCCCTGGCCGAACGAGGGGCCATACTGCGGATGAGACTCTCCCTCCTCTTCGGGATCTCGCCCATCGCTCAGTCTTCCTCGCTATCCTCCGGTCTTGTCCCTCTATCTCTCTCTCTCTTTGTTTGTTGCATGCCTCTTCGAAAACTGGACAACGAGAAGGAATGCGACACGCTGCAGGATCTGCAAGTAAATGTCGTTCGATGTTGTCAGGAACTAGTGCTTTTCATGCACTGCAACTCAGGCATGTTCATTCAGGGTTGGTTGGTGTACCCGTCCTGCATACGATGCGGGCACGCAGCCTGACGCTCAGCCCTAAAAGGAACAAGAGCGCGGGGTTCGAGCGGCCATCACCGGGGTGTTCGTCCCGGGGAATGAGGAAATTGGAAAAAGCAGAGAGAGTGCGCGACACTAGTGGCCTGTCAGCTGTCTTGTCGAGGCCCGCGGATGTCTGCCGAGCTGTCAAGCGGGCGTTCCTGCCATACCTGGCATGTATGGCCCAGGGCTTCAGGCTATCTAGTTCCATCATGTCTATGCTTTGTTTCTGACAGGGGCTTTTGCTTCTTTGCTTGGCTGCCGGCAAGGCAAGGGGCTCAAAAGGGCGGGAGGTGGGGGCGAAGTCGCTCTATCGGGGCCTGCATGCACGGTTGACGGTGGTGCGGTACCAGCTTTCCTTCATGTTGCAGTTTCTTGTGGGCATTGTATCCTCCGCGCATGTTTCCTATTGGATGACACTCTGCTTGTCTGGTGGGTTTGAGGCGCAGCATCTGGGCTGTTTTGGGCAATGGTATTGTCGCACAGCATTGAAATGGGTCTGGATTTGAACAAGGCCAGGAAGAGGTCGGCGTTGCTTAAGTGTGAGAGATTGGTACTTCTGCTATGATGATGACTTTTAAGACCCATATTCAATTGAGATAGAGTCTCGAGTTCAAGTTGACTTGGGTCCTGAAGTCTTGATTCCAATCTGCCTTGCTATCAAACCAAATGATGCTGTGCCGACGGACCATGCGCGATGTGTTGCACATTGCGGTTCTCTGGGTCTCTGCCCCATCCTCAATAGACAGAATGGCACCTTGGCCTCTGCAATGTCGATCCAAGCTCGTCACAACTTGGCATTGCGAGGGGCAGACCACGAACCTGGTCTCTATGCCGGCACCATGCGCTTGGGTTGTCAGACTTGATGTCTCTACCCAAGATACATGTATAGCCCACTCTCTCTAATACTACTCATCATGTCACGACAAAAGAGAGGTTACGATGTCACTCCTGCCTTGGTTCATGATCTATCGGATTCTGAATACTCCGGGTACACATCCCGGGCTGTTGAAATTCCCGGGCTTGGGATAAGTCCGGAAGGCAATATATTGCGGTCCTTGATGGGCAGCAAGACCTGAGGCCAGGTATGTGCGGAGATGCTCGCTTCCCCTTCAGTCCTCGCCACGATGCCGGTTTCTTTGTGGGAATACGAGCCGACGTTCTCGCAGACTATCGAGAGGTCAGCTTCCCATGCCTTGGGTGACGTGTCTGCTACGGATGGCAACTCCTCAACAGTATTTTGTGGGCTGCACATGTGCGAAGTCGACATGTATTCATTCGACTGGACTGACTCGAAGTCATTGTGCCGAAATTTCGTGTTCCATAATAGCACTCATCGGCTGGATCACCCATGGAGGTAGCCTTCATCCCGACAATGCAAGCGCGTCAATCGCCGGCCAATCATACATTAAGCGCCATCTCAGCGCGCACTGCCCCGGATCGGTCATGTCGTGGCCGGAAATTTCCTTTGTCATTTCAGCCGGTCCTTCTGACACATCATGGTGGTGGCCTGTCGCTAATCTGTCAACTTTCCAGGAACCCGGAAGAAGCGTTGAGTTGCTTCCGTGAGGTAGCATTGCCAACGTGGCTGTGGCATGTTAGTTATATGAAAGGGGCACCTTGTCGTTGCATACTCCCTTTGGCCAGCGAGCACCTGTCCCTCGTTTGATACTGGGCCGGTGCATGCATCGGCTCGGAACTCCCACATGCCTTTGCGAATGTTTTGCAGGTTCCTTCGCAAATAGAACCTCAAGCGTCGACGAAGAACAGGATTCTCTGTGGCCGCGCCGTTTTGACTGCGCATCCGCACAGCATTGAAATCCCACAGTACACGGGGTACACCCCCGGGTGGGACTCACACCCCCAAAGCTACTGCAAGGACGGCATGACCCGTCGGGGAGCGAGAACGAACCAAGATCACTTAGTAAACGGTCAACCAATAGAAGACTGAGCCGTCGATGGCCGACCTCGGGTGCCGGGCAGGCGTCTCACAGGGTGTCGACAGCACTGTTGACGAGTACGCTGCTGAGACCCCTAGTTCCAGCACGCGGAGGCTTTCGCAGGGATACCGCTGCCTGTCAACCGGTCCTCCATGTCTGTGCGCTCACATATCTTTAGCGTGCCATACCGGCGGGTCACAGTATCTGGGGTCGCGGCAAGGACCGGCTTGTTAATTCTGTCCTCGACTGAGGGCCGACCTTCAGGATATTGCTGTCTCTTTTATCGCAGATTAAGAGAAGAAGGTAAGTGAGGTTGAAAGAGCACTGACTTGCTAAGTGCTTTTGCATCCGAGTCAAGTCACGTTGCCCTCCGAGTTAAGGAATAAGACTCCATCAGGCATAGACAGACTATTTCCTCCATCCGAGCCGGCCTTTCATGAGAACCGTTTGCGTTAAAGCCGCGGAAGTAGGTGCTGGGTATTAGCTTGAACAGAGATCGAATACCGGCATCTTGCATTGTGTCCAGCCTATTCCTGCTTTGACGGGCTTAGGCCTCACCAAATCACACACGTTCCATTAGAGGATGATACTTTTCCTCGACAGTGGTAAGCTTAGACACAAGCCAAGCACACGAATGAGGGCCGTAATTCCTCCTATTGCAAAATCTAATCATTGTATGCGGCATTCCGCAGAGTCTCGGGGCTCGGCTTACCCATCTCGGTGTTTGGGCACCACCCTGGGGCAGCTAGATTGTGTTGGCCAAGGCGAGTGGTGACAAGGCCCCTAGCGAGTACGGTGGGGAATACACTGGAACCTAGTGATTTGACGCAGGTCAGCCAGACGTGATAGGCGATGCAAGAGCAGCTGCCGATGGGTGTTCAGACCAAAGACGTTCATGGGACGGGCCGCAGATGGGCTAGGAGCTGCTCTAGTGTGTTCCCGCATCTTTCGACTATACCACAAACTCGCCGGCCAGAACATTCTTCATGAAATTTTGGCCCACCGTCAGTTGCGTCATATTGCGCAGTGGGGTGTCATTGAAGTTACACGATGCCAAGATGAGGGTAGCTGTGCAGCGTAGACAAGATGCCTGATCCCCGGAGGATACATGAAGCATCGCGTATTAGTGACATGACATGATGAACTGTCTCGTGGCACAAGAGGAACGCCGGCCGAGGTGTGGTTACATCGCCCAGGAGTGAGCCGATCAATCCCAAAGCCATATGGTGGCCGGGGGTCTTTGACACGCAGTATCTTGCTAGCCGCGAGGAAGCCAAGCTTGAAGGGCATCGAAGTAATGATTCGTGGAAGGCCAGGTCAACATGTCCTTGTAGATCAAACTAAGGCCAGTCGTAAAAACACATCTTGCAGCCTCGATGAGGATTTAGGCCGGCTGGCACTTGTATGATCTGTAGGATTGCAGAGTCAGACAGATGCAATCAGTTTATCTCTGCCAAAATTTCTATGTCCTTACCCTGCATGGTCCAACCCTTGGGGGAGGTACAAACCCAGACGCTACAGCAACGGATGATACCCCGCGTGACGACGCATGCCGGGTGAAAGCATTTGGGCCGGTCGGATGGCCAGATCGCAGAGCATCCACGAATTTACCATCGACGAGGGTCATGACAAACGGTGATTGTCTTTCGCCCGTTCTTCCGGACAATAGAAGCTGCTGTGATCCGTCTACCAGACGTGCCAATGATGTTTCGACTTGCTCACCGGTCTCCGACGGTGGTGACAAGCCAACGGAGCGAGCTGAGCACACAATTCCCGCGGGCAGTCCAAGGGAATATGTAACCCTTCGACCAATGTTTCTATTCAGGCGCTCCTGGCATTGCACAATCTCGATAACCGAGACCCAGGGACCTGGTTAGCAAACCAGCAGCCAGAAGCGAGGAGACGCTGGTTTGCTCGACTAATGGCCGATAGGAAGTTGCGCCTTAGTTGGTTAAAGACAGCGGCCACATTAAAACAAACGACTCAACACGAGAGCATAGCGGTCGTCCGCCGCTTGCATATCAAAGGCCGAAGCACCGTTCACTGTCACGTTGCCATTTCCTCTCGTAACGTTGAGACTGACTTGTTGATCAATTGCACAAGAGAACCCGGGATGGCTTGAGCAGGCACCGGTCTTCAGTTGTTAATCCGAGGCATGTGACTCGTCCCTGTAAATCTTCAACGACGGCAGCAAACCACAATGCGTGGGTGATCATGCAAAACGACAAAGAGGGCCACATGCTCATCGATAGGATACACCAGCGGAACTGCTCTGGGAGTCTTTCCGGCTTGAAACTAGCCACTCGAACACTGCAGCATGCAATCAAATGACCGGGGACGATATCCGTTGACCTAAGTGATGAGACCATGCATGCTGCACGCCAAAACACCCTAAGGCCCAAAATTGTTGTCAGCAAAATCCCTCGGCACCTGGGACCCCCCGACATGAATGTAGTCCATCCAAACAGCAATTGACTTCAACGGAAGGGTGCTTGAATAGAGAAGATCGGACCTGATCAGTCCTCGATGACACCTGTGATGACCGGGGTGGCGGATGATTTCCAGCGCAGTGCATCACTAGTCCGTCGTAGACGCTGAAATACGTGTTGTCTGTTGCCGTCCCGGAGATATCAGGCCGAGCGGACCTGCACGAAACCCACTGGCCTGTTCCCCGGCCCACTAGAATGATGTCGTCTGAAAAAGCAGAGTATCGTAGAAGGCTACGGGCAATGCTCACCTCAATAGCAAGCGGCATCGCATTGAGGTGCAGTAGTGGTTGGGTGGCAGAGCCTGCCGTTGGAGGCTGCATCATGCGCGGTGCAGAGCTCGGTTCATCCTGCCTCGAGAGAAGCAGCAGGAGCAACGGTTCCGAACTGCTGCTCAGGGCACGTTCTAACCGCTGTGAGAGAGACCAGGCCTTCGACGCAGGGAGGTGGACCACGCAAGACAGATAGGTTCATCAGCGCCAGCGGTGAGGCTCTGTAAGAAAAGCGGGCAGTGCCGAACATTGCAGCAAGCCCCCACTGAAGACGGTGGAAGGTGTCGACTTCTGACGTTGTCGACGGTGAGACTGTGTATGCTTAGACGTCCGTGCTGGAATTTGACACTCAGTGCCACAGCCACCACCATCATCCTCGCCTGCTTCGACCAAGAAGAGTGATGGCCTGAGTGACTGGTGACGGAACGTTGAAGACGCCCAGGTGTCAGATGCCCTGCCATTCGATGCCACGCGATGCCATGCCCGACTGCCCAGACATCAAAAAGTGCTTGTCAGGGCGGCAGAACCATGCCGACTTGGCGAACACATGGGGCAAGGCCTCACTTACTGTGTAGACAGAGGAGTGGGAAGGTTGGAAGGGATGTTGTGGGTAGGTGCCTGCCCCCGCCCTGCCACTCCTGCAAGGGGAAGCTGCAGGTGGCAGTGGGCAAGCGGAAAGTTGGGGGAGGCAAGGAAGGATTCCGAACAACCCCATACCTTCTCAAGCTAACAAAGCTAGCAGGGCTCAGGAGAAGGCTGGCCTGGAGCTCCAGGTATACCCTGAGCCTGAACGGAGGAAATGCCGCTGCAATTCCACCAATGACTCTTGCTGGCCAGCAGCGGGCTTAACATATCGGGGCCAGGACCACGAGCCTATCTGTTAGCTAAGTCGTGCACCTCCGGCTGTCTTTCCCCAGATTTCCCCCTCAGATCTGGGGATTCTCCCCCGAGGCGTTGCTCGACATGCCCCAGCTTTGGACGCTGGCCCTGCACCTGGTGACGCATCATCACGTCGATACCAGCCCAATCCAGGCCATTGTCGTCGACATCCAGCCAGCCGGGAGCCAATGGGGTCCTCTGTCGGATCGTACGGCCGGGCCACAGCCAATGACAGAGTCATGAAGTCTGGTGATCCTCACCGACCGTCGCCGAACCCTCCCTGACCCTCACTGACCCAGTGACCCTCCACCTGCCCTCCTGCCCGCGCCGCCCCATGGCCCCCCTGAATCTCGCCTTATCCACCCCGAGAAGGTCTTCGGAAATTGGGGGGTTCGACCCCTGCGAGCACTACACTTCACGCGTAGGCTAACAGAGCCACATGCTAAAAGGCTTAATTGATTACAACTAGACATACCCTTGTATGTCACCCAGGCAGTCTGTGTGTGGTGGCCAAATGGTACAAAATGGCCTCCTCCCTTGAGCAGTGTCGATCTGGTCCGGAATCTGCCCAAGGACTCTCTCGCCAGTCAATCCCTCAGAGTACTCAGGTGAGTCTTCTGGTCTAGTCACCGTCTCGGGGTCTGGGACCACATACTGACCGGGTGGCTCTGTGACCGCAGTTCAAGGAAAGGGTCCGTTTGTGCAATTACATATCTGTCTCCTTAAACACGGGAACATCATGAAGTCCTCCGTTTGTGCGGCCTTGCTGGCCTCGGTGATTGGAGTTGCGGCTGCACGTCCTCAGGTGGTGCCATCTCCTGTTCAGCCTAGAGTGCCGGTTCCAAACCCGCCGGTGAGGACGAAGCAGTGTGTTGTCCAGGCAAATGGCGACGGCTCCGACGATTCAGAGCACATCCTGGCTGCGTTCAACGACTGCAACAATGGCGGCCACGTCGTGTTCAGCGAGAACGCCACCTACACGATTGGCACCGCCATGGACTGGACCTTCCTCAAGTCCATCGACATCGGTGAGTGCCCACTGAAACTGCCATTCCACACGTCAGGGCTGAGCACACGACTTGTCTCCTGCGCTGCCGTGATTGTGTAGCCCTCGCCCAACTTAGTGGTCGCGTACCTGCTATCACTGTTTCAAGACCTGCCGCGAGGCACATCGCCCTCAGCAGCTGTGCGTGAGAGGGGACGGCCCGCTAACAAAAGAACCCACAGACATTCGGGGCACCATCAAGTTCACCGACGACACCGACTACTGGCAGGCCAACTCTTTCAAGTTCGGCTTCCAAAACGTCACTACCTTCTTCAAGCTGGGTGGAGAAGACGTCTTTATCTACGGAGGTGTGTACCTATACTTGTTCCTCGCGCTGCCCTTTCCCTCGTCAACTATGGCCCGGCCAGGAGTTATAAGGACACAAGTGGGAGCCTGCGGCCGTAGACACGACTCCATGACGGGTTCGGAGAGAACAGGCTGCGGTACTGCGGTACTTTGGTACTATGGTATGACGGTACTACTGCGAAGCCTCGCAGCTCTCAGCAATTTTGTACCAGTACGGGGCAATAACAGCCAGCCACGGACATCCAGCGGCCTCGTATATGTGTGCGAGTTCATCGCACAGAGGCCATGCCCAATTCTCTCTGCCTCACGGAAGCCGGGCAACACATTCATCACACAAGTCACTTATTTATTCCTCGATCCCGATCCGGCGTGACTGCCTCGCCAAAGACCTTCCACTTTGGGTTTCAGACGATGACTTCCGTCATACAACATTATTCCCATGCATATCGAGGCTAACAAGTTTCACAGGCGGCACTCTCGACGGCAATGGTCAGACGTGGTATGATCTTTATGCTGCAGACAAGTACATCCTGCGTCCAGTCCTGTAAGTCACACCTCTATCTCTTACCCCTGTCGCTTAAGGACTACGTGGGGCTGACGGTATGCCTCTCCATCTAGCATTGGAGTCGATGGTCTTCACAACAGTATTTTGAGTGACCTCGTGCTGAGGTACTCGCCACAATACTACTCATTCATTGCCAACTCCACCAACGTCGTGTTCAACAACTTCGATATCTCGGGATATTCATCGAGCTCCAACGAGGCCAAGAACACGGACGGATGGGATACCTACAGGTCATCTGACATCACTATCATGAACTCTGTCATTAACAACGGTGATGGTACGTATTCATCGAACATTCCACCGATCCTCGCCACAAGACCCACATCGAACAAGCGTAACATGCCTGACAACTCAAAAACAGACTGTGTCTCTTTCAAACCCAACTCAACCAACATCCTGGTGGAATCTCTCTGGTGCAACGGCTCTCACGGAATCAGTGTTGGCTCGCTGGGTCAATACCCTGGAGAATTCGACATTGTCGAGAACGTCTTTGTGACCAACATTTCGATGCACAATGCCTCGGACGGCGCGCGTATCAAGGTGTGGCCCAACGTCGCCTCCGAGCTGTCTGGTGACTTGCAGGGAGGCGGCGGCAGTGGTCGCGTCGACAACATCACATATGATGGCATGGAAATAGACAACGTCGACTACGCCATTGAAATCACTCAATGCTACGGACAGAGTCAGTACCATCCTCCTCCCATCACGAATTCCCATCTGCCACGTTTTTGGAATCTTCCAGAATGCATCACTTTAGGATCAGCAGCAGGTGGCTAACACAATTCCAGAGAACCTCACCTTGTGCCTGGAGTATCCCTCGCCCCTGACGATCGAGAACATTTACTTCCGCAACTTCAAGGGCACTACGAGCAAGAAGTACTCGCCGGATATCGGCCTCTTTGCCTGTTCGAGCAAGGAGGTCTGCGGCAACATCTACGCCGAGAACATCGACGTCGTGAGCCCCGCAGGTGGTGACGAGGCGTCGTGCCTGAACGTCGACGAGAGCGTGTTGGATGTCACCTGCGAGGCAATGCTCTAAGCCGTCAGGCCAGGGCCAGGGCCTGGTGGATGAAATTTTCTTGGATATAACTTAGTTAGAGCAAAATAAAGCTTGCAAATACGTACTACGTCTGGGTATCTCTGAGGAGGTCTATTGATGAACGGTATTGCATGTGAGCCGTGGATGAGGTCATATTAAAACTTCCGCTTCTTCTTGGCCGGACCAGCAGCAGCCTTTCTCTGCAACTCCCTGTCCAGCTCTGCCCTTCTCCGAGCGGCCTTCTCCCCCGGCGTCTCTTCCTTTACCTCCTCGACGGCGTCCGCCTTCCCACCGCGCCCAGCGCCGCCGGCGTGAGATGATGCACCGTCGGGTGCGCCACTCTTGTCACCCAGCGCCTTTTTCGTCCCTTTGAGACCTCCCAGCCTGCCCTTCTTGGACAGCACGCGCTGGCTGCTACCCTCCTCGGGCTCTGGTGACGACGACGCCTTGGTTGCCCCGGCCTTGCCTCTCTTCTTCTTTGACGGCGCGCCTCCTTCTGGCTCGGGTGATGGAGATGGAGATGGTGACGGAGACGGGGAGGCTGATGGAGTGGGCGATGGTGAGGGTGAGGGTGACGGCGTGGGGGATGCGGATCCTCTCCCGGTATTCTTCTTCTCAGTCGTCGACTTGGACGGACGGGGAGAAGGTGCTGGGGAGGGGGTGGGAGATGGGGATCCTCTTCCACGACCTGTGCCAGCCTTCTTGCCCTGGAGCGCTGACTTGGAGGCGGGAGGAGAAGCCTCCGGAGAGGGCGTTGGGGACGCCGTGGGCGGGTCGTCCTCGGCTGCCTTCTTTTCCTGCCTCGCCGCCTCGTGCGCGGTGGTTCGCCCCTTTGATGAGGTGGCCGTGCGACGGGGACCTTCTTCGGCCTCGCTTACGTCGGACGCCGTGGTCTCATCGTCCATTTCGGTGTCACGCGTCATGGCTGGGCAGTTGGTGGACCGATGCGCCCCAGATTGTGACCAATTCTGACAGGGCAAAGAGGATGGGTGGGGGGCTCCGCAACGTGATAGATCAGGACGTGCAAGGCGCTGGCTGGCTGTCTCTGGGTGCCACCTCGCGCCGCGTACCCTATGGCTGTCAACTCTATGCTGTGTGTCGTGTTGTAACCTGGCCAGCGCAGCAGTGTCGGGTGGTGACAAGGCAGGGGCACAGAAACACGGCGAGCATGCGCGTCCCAAAATAGCCCTAAGCCCTCGGGAATTAAATCTCGAGGCACAGAGTTGTCGTGACGGTAATGCAGGGCCTTCTATTCCCCGCTCCCCAAGGTTCTTTTCTCCGTCGGGATGGCGTGGCTGAATGGGCCGCGCAGGCAACGGCTTCGTGTGTGTGTGTGTGTGCGTGTGAACCCCCCTCTTGCGTGAGGCGTGAGGTGGGACGTGTGAGTTGGGATGTCGGAGGTGAGAGGTGAGTTGGTGAGCGGTGACGTGAGATCATGTACCGACACGCCTCGGTGAGTAGGTCGCTACCAGCTGTCCCGTGTTGTGCAACGGTTCAGGTGTAGATTAATTGCCGGTAGATGACACCGGGTGCTACCAGGTCCCTTTGAGCCTCACGTCGCTCTGCGCTGGGATCGGCGTGTGACGTTCTGGCTGCCTAAGGGCAGGGGGAGGCGGCAAACCGGTTACGGCCGTCGTCACTGGCGGGCACGGGTACGTGTTTTGGCTCACAGCTTTAGGCAGCCGTCACGTGTTGGAGCATATGTCACTGTTTCGTTACAGCATCTCACCCGTGCTACCGACCCCTCATACATGCTGCTACTGACTGTAGTGTACAGCTCAACTTGGTTTCTTTACTCGCAGGCTATTCTTATCCTTTGGTTCTGATTCAATCCCTACCATGAACTGCGTTCAACCCGGGGGTGCAGTACGAAGGGATGAGGAGGGTTAGGGTGATTTATTGACTGCTGGAAACGACCTGTGTGCTACTAGATGGCTCACAAGAAGACCAGCCGCCACTTATATTTGCACAGAGATTTCCATGAGAAAATTGAGCTACTTACTATGAGACTCCGGGCTGACATCTTATTGATATACGCAACGGTTCTTCATAACTTTCCGGATTGGTCCTCTTGTAGTAGAAAGTCAGAGTTTCGATGTTGACACTGTTTCGCTACCAAAGACATTGCAGGTTACCAGGAAAGCATGTCCACAACTGTCCAGTTTTGGTCGATGATCAGCTCCGTGACCTTTGACAGAATCCAGGCCTTCAAGCGAGGGCTTTGTGATTTAATGGTTCTTGACATGACGTCTTGGTTCTTTACCGTCTTTAGACGGGCCTTAAAGCCGACTCCGTTGGTTCTGGCTGCTGTTTGTCGAGCTCGAGGTCCGGGATGTGCAGGCTCTCTTGAAGTGCCTCCATTTCCAGATCAGGGGACTGGATAAATCAGCTCAGCCTCTCTATCCACTTTGAAATATCATGGTCTTGACTTCTACCCTGCTATGGAGCGATAGTGAAGCACCTTCTGCGAAGATATCGGAGCCGTTGATGACAGTCCCTAGGAAAGGAGTGACAACACGCTCAGACAGTAAACCCTTGGCCCATTCTGATCTAATTGTGAATTTGAGAAAGATATAATTTGAGGATGTCATTAGTACCTCGTAGAGCTTTAATTTGGCAAAGTCCCCTGGGAGAGGAGACCACAACATCCACGAAGAGTCGGACAAAGCCTTTCCATATTTATCTTTACTGGTTGAATAATCAAATACAACATGATATATCAGTGATTTAAGGTCTCACATGAGCCATATGGGTCTCTTCTGCAATCGGATAGAGTGAATTGTGGTGAACTGGACCGACCTCTTATCTTGTGCCTTGGAGGATGAAACTGGCCCGTCCGCGGGAGTGAGGGACATGCTGCAGGTCCCCTCCCATTCTGGCTTATATTTGATCTCATCGAATGTTAGAAACCTTGAATCTAAGACTTCAATTCGTTCAGATTATATTCGGAAGGACCCGGTTCCGTAATACTGTCACCAGCAGCTTGTACAGCTGACCGAGTGAGTTGCGAAATCTGTTCCAAAAAGTTCTTATAGATCTGAGTGTTTTGAGAAATTAGAGATTGAATTTCGATGCTCGTATATTAGTTTCATTTCTCATAATAATAAGCATCTCGTTCTGGGCATGTGGAGTACGCAAAGGGAGGTCAATTACGCTCTTGTTGGGGGATTCTATCGAACTCGCGCCCATCGCGTCGACACCGCACCGAATTTAAGTCAAAATTGATGTGCTAATCATACTAAAACACTATAGATCTGAGGTTCGCCACCGGGGCCTGCTCTGTGTGATCCACCACAGCATAAGTGATGAGTTGTATTGCTAATACTCTTGACTTCCAATGGCGTTTTGTTTGAAAGAGCAATTCCATGGATCATTTCCGAGCCTGTTTAATGTGATAGAACTTGCATATAGACTTGAATGTGCTTCTGAACTGCTCATTGAAGTTCTCCGGGACCCAATCGAGACGCACATGCGTAATGTTGATGATTTCGCTCACAAAACCTCGCTAGCAGATACCGCATCACTAAGAATACCCACGAGATTACCCGCCGCTACGGTTTTCCAATGAATTATTGACAAGTAGCTTGTGCCTAAGCCAAGCAGTGATAGCTCTTGAATACACTTATCTGCACAAAATTTGACCGAGGTGTCCTGCCGGATATCTTCAAATTCTCTTTTGAGATTTTCGAGTCTTATGATTATCTTTATTACTATGTTAAAAAAACATCCTCAAACATTTAAATGCTGTTGAATACTTGTTTTATAAATCCAGTTCGATCGGCGGAGAAGCCGTAAAAAGGACTTCAGACCCTGACCAGCTACCCAGGTAGCGGGAAAGAAACAGAAATTCACAGCGATGCCCTTCAACATGCAGAAATAAGACTACGCGACTTCCAACACCCTCCGGCAACTGGACGTGGCTCATATCCAGACTGGTCGCCCGCGTTGCATTTGGTACAGCCCCGGAAAAACTCTCATTTACTCACCGTAAGAGGTGATGCACATCCCAAACAGTTTCAAAAGATCAGGGTCTAAGGACACCCTCCAGTGACCTTAAAACCTGATCCCCGAGTCCCAACCAGGAAATCGGCAATCATCGATCTCTTACTCCTAGCCCAGACTCATGAATTCTTTGTCCTTGTCGGGATGGTGAATAAAATCTTCACCAGTGATTTTGACCTTACTGTTCCCAGCTTCCTATATATTCTGAGTATCCCGTGCTCTTGAAGCGATTGAAAATACCAATGGGCTCGCTGCTGCTTGGAACAGCCTAATCAACGGTCTGATTAAAGGCCGTCGAGCGTGCTGAGGGAAATTTGTCGTGACGAGTCCGTGTGTTGTCAAAGTGATGCCCGAAGCAACTATCAGCCACCAATGATCCTGAATATCCGTCTTGTAAAGCCTATTTGTCGGCATTGAAATTGGCCATCTACAAAATCCCCGGTAGTCATTTTTGGAACCGGAAACTTGCCAGAAACATAGTCAACAAATCGCAGAGGCCACTAGCTTGCCTTTGGATGCATTATTGGGAATGATTCGAACCTATAAATATGAAGGTTACAGACTGTGGTGAAGCAGGTGCGTATTGCTCAAAAGGCTATGCATATAAGTACCCCGAATTCTAAGCGGTGTCTGATATGCTTTGGACTGATGAGTTTCTATGCATCTGTACATTGGCGTGTGGAGATATCTTAGCACAAAGCAGACATGAAAGGAGGTCTAGACTGGCGGAATCTCTGCTGCAATAATATTTTGTCTGCAAAAATTGGACACGTGAGGCACTTGGCGTTGTACGACAGTGATGTATCATATTCAGGTGCGACCGTTCTGCCCGTTCCAGTTGATGCGATCCACTGTACTTCGAATCAAATGGGGCACCGGTGGGAGCTTTTGTCTCTGATGCTAATCGATTGAGCGGGGGCCAACAGCACGTCGCTGGCCAATCCAGAAATGCGATCCATATTAAAGCTGTTGTTGGTTGCCGCGGTCTGAATGCGGTCCAGCCAACGACCTATGAGATGTCGGACTGAGACCCCCGTTGTGGAAGGTAGTCAAGCGTGCCGTGCTTTGCGCATCGTAGCGAGAGCTCGGCCCTCGAGACATTTTTTCTCGTTCTTTACTCTTTGTGTCTTTTCAATCCAATCAGTCCGAGTGTTACATACTGGGTTGATCCCGATACCGCACATTGTTCTGCATCCTTCAATGTTACCGCTGTATCATTCCGCCTGTTCTCTTGCCGCGTCTCTTTTGGAGTAGCCCGAGGTCCTCATTGGAAATCGATCACCGCCTGTTGACGATGCTCGACTCGTTCTTCCTGCGCTCCGGTTCCGAGGGGCTGGCCAAGGCGATCCATTCACTCTCTGGAGCAGTAACGACAATTTTTCTGTTCACTCGAATCTGGGCGAGAAAAAGCGTGTACAGGGGCCTCTGGTGGGATGATTATATATGTACGTCGAGTACACCCCGGCCAGGCTTGAACCGGGATGGATTTGTTGATGATAGGAACAAGTGATCGCCTCGTGGGCCCTGCTGCTGTGCGGCAACGGCTTAGCCGCCTCCGCCCCCTCGTATGGCTTCAGGGTCATCGAAGGCACCTCTCATGGGTGGATATTGGCCTTTTCGTCAATCAGCTTCTTCTACATTGCTATGGCCCTGAGCAAGACTGCTTTTGCGGTGACCTTGATCCGGCTCTCGGGTGGCAGGACACGGGTAATGCTCTGGGTCGTCGTCTTGTTCGTCTGTGCCGTGAACATTGCAGCCGCAGTGATCACATGGCTGGATCTCTGTGACGCACGCGCGGACGTCAAGGGGATATCCAGCTTTTGTGTTCCTATGCAGACAGCCGTTTGGATCCACGTGGCCAACGCCGCTGTCACAATACTTGCTGATGCCTATCTGGCTTACCTACCTTGGAGAGTTCTGGCAAAGATTTACATCCCAAGCAGGGAGAAATGGGGTGTGGGTATCACTATGAGTCTGGTGGGTTTAGCAGGCATAGTCTGCTTGGTCAGGTAAGTGTTACCACAATGGCACTGGAACCTTGGGCCTGGACATTGAATCTCAGCATCTCACATCTATGAAATTGTGCAGAACCGTCCTGGCTAGCCATAGCCCGAAAGCCACCGAGGAGCTGGGGACACCGGACTGGACTTGTGAGTTGCAGTTCCTACCATATGAGTCGTTGTGGAGAACTCAACTGACAGTCAGCAGATGGTTGGGTGGCTCTTGTCGGTCTTTTCCAGGCAGAAGTGGCAATTTATATCATTGCACAGGCGATTCCCCTGCTCCGGGTATTCTACCTCGGACGAACGAAGGGATCAAGCAGGGCTTCCGGGTCGGTCCAGGGCGCCCTGCCGCCCTCATTTGTGGGCAAGAAGATGACGACACGGGTGACTGGCGGAGAGACGATTCATGAAACTGGCGAGAGCATCGAGCTGGTGCAACTCCCGAGCGGCAAGATCGTCCAAGCCAACTCGGAGGAGGGCAGGGCATTCAGAGAATCTCAGCGTAACGAAGAAAATACTGTCCCTCGAGCGCACATGCAGCAAACGACCGGCTTCAATCTTGACGACGAGGTACATCGGATGTGGGCAGACATGGGGTTGTCAAGGAGGGCCTGGTCACGGTCTCCCTCGCCTCCCCCTGCAGCTCGAGGCGTGCAACACCTTGGTTGAAGACACAGGATTGGACTAGGTGTACTGGGCAGGAATAGAACAGGCGGGGGGCCTCTATGCGCGCCGATGCAGATCATGTGGGGAGACATGAAGTCTGTCGAGGAACCCGTAGTCTTCTCGTACATACCTGGTGTGATGTAGGACAGAGACAGGCGGAGTGAACGGACAAGACGGCTGGGCAGCTTGAGATCAGGTTGTACACTAATTGAAACACCAGGAACTAATGTGTAGAATTGGCTTCTGAGCACAGACGGGCCACGAAGAGGGCCAACTTTGCAGGCTACTTGGATAAGGAAGGCAGGCTAGATTAATTGTTCTCTTGGTCGAAGGCTAACCTTCGAAGCTCCAAACTGGCCCAAGCTTCTCCAGCAGCTGTGTGCAGGGGTCCAGGGTCCAAGAGCTGCCCCGCAGCGCCGCCGTTTTCTGAGCTCACGGTCAAGGTTGATGGAAGGGCCTAGAAATCTCCATGCTGGTGAAGCCTGCCTTGTCCATGCAGGATGAAAACGCGGGACGAGCACAAGGCTCAGCAACCAACCACCCGCTCGTAATCACAACATACACAGTAACACCACCTCTTCACCTTGTCCCCAGACAACTTCCACAACCCTTCTACAATTCCCAAATCACTTTGAAACTCCTCAAACTCGAGTTGTCTTTTCTTCTGAAAACCGGCCAAGATCAATTATACTCCACCATCGCCGTCACATCCCCCCACCATGTCGACCGCAGACGAGCTGAAAGCTCAAGGCAACGCAGCCATTGCCGCGAAGAACTTCGACGAGGCTGTGTGAGTACCTACCTGTCCTGGTCTTATTTCGTCTGCTCCTGGTGTTCCCTCAGATTCTAATACTTGCCCTCTCCAGTGACAAATTCACACAGGCCATTGCCTTGACACCCGAGAACCACGTCCTCTACAGCAACCGGTCCGCCGCCTATGCCTCCAAGAGGGACTACGAGAACGCCCTGAAGGATGCCGAGAAGACCACAGAGATCAAGCCTGACTGGCCCAAGGGCTGGAGCCGGAAAGGTGCTGCTCTCCACGGCAAGCGTGACCTCGCCGGCGCCCTGGAAGCCTACAAGAAGTCGTCCGAGCTCGACCCAAACAATGCCGCCGTGAAGAAGGACATCGCCAACATCGAGCGGGCCCTGCAGACTCCAGAAGACCCAATGGGTGATCCCGCTGCCGGGCTGGGCCAGATGTTCAGCGACCCCAACCTGATCGCCAAGCTCGCTGCCAACCCAAAGACGAGCTCCTTCATTTCCGACCCAGTGTTCATGAACAAGATCCAACAGATCCAACGAGACCCCAAGTCCCTAAACCCTCAGGAGCTCACCGGCGACCCGAGATTCCTGCAGGTTCTCGGTGTCTTGATGGGCGTCGACATGCAGATGGGCATGCCTGACGAGGCTGGCCCAGCTGGTGGTGCTCCCCGCGAGGCTGAGGAGGTGCCCGAGCCCAAGAAACCAGAGCCTGCTAAGAAGGCACCTGAGCCCGAGCCCGAGCCCGAGCCCATGGAGGAGGACGAGGAGTCGATTGCCAAGAGGAAGGCTAAGGAGGAGGCCGACAAGCTGAAGGCTCAGGGCACCGCCGAGTACAAGAAGAGGAATTTCGACGCGGCCATCGAGAACTACACCAAGGCATGGGAGACCCACAAGGATATCACCTACCTCACCAACCTGAGCGCCGCCTATTTCGAGAAGGGCGACTACGACAAGTGCATTGAGGCCTGCAACCAGGCTGTCAACGAGGGACGGGAGATCTACGCGGACTTCAAGCTCATCGCAAAGGCCCTCGCTCGCATTGGCAGTGCCTATGAGAAGCAGGGCGACCTGCCAAAGGCCATCGAGTACTACCAGATGTCTCTGCGTGAGCACCGCACCCCCGAGATCTTGAACAAGCTGCGCGCGGCGGAAAAGAGGAAGCTTGAGGAAGCCAAGAAGGCCCTCGTCGACCCGGAGAAGGCCGAAGAGGCTCGGGTTCAGGGCAACGAGTTCTTCAAGAAGGCCGAGTACACGGAGGCTTACAAGGCTTACGAGGATATGGCCAAGCGCGCCCCGGATGACCCTCGAGGTTACTCCAACAAGGCCGCAGCTCTGATCAAGCTCGGCGAGCTGCCCAGTGCCGTGGACGAGTGCAACACCGCCATCAAGAAGGACAAGACCTTCATCCGCGCATACATCCGCAAGGCCCAGGCGCTCTTCATGATGAAGAGATACTCGGACTGCATGGACGCGTGCGACGTGGCCGCCGAGGTTGACAACCAACACCACAATGGCGCCAACGCCAGGGAGATCGAGCAGCAGCAGCAGAAGGCGCTGGCGAAGATGTACGAGAGCCGTGAGGGCGAGACCGAGGAGCAGACCAGGGAGAGGATTATGCGGGATCCTGATGTAAGTTGAACACGGAGATCCTTTTGCGATTGACACACCAGCTGACCCCCTTCGCAGATCATGGCCATCATGCAGGACCCAGTTATGCAGTCCATTCTGCAACAGGCCCAGTCCGACCCTGCCGCCCTGCGCGAGCACATGAAGAACGCGGGCGTCCGCACCAAGATCCAGAAGCTTATTGCAGCTGGTGTTATCCGGGTCGGCTAAGCATGATTTGTTCTTGAGAATCACAACCGGGGTAGACCCGGGCAGGGTCAGTACGAGGCAGGTACAGGAAGGAAGTTGGTTGCATTGTGTGAAGGAAAATTAATGTGCAATGAAATGATCATACCCTAATTGGATTTGTGAAGCCAACTGAAGAGGAAGTATTGCATCTGATCGTCAGCAGTCGGCAGTGAGCAGTCCCAGACATTGCAGAACTGGCCCAAACGTCAGCCCTTGTCCTCACCAGCATTGGGCTACCACGGACCAGTCGGTCGATGTGTAGGGCAGCACACTGCTCATTTCCATGGAGCAAGGTTTTATGGCGCTTTATGTACTTCATCTGCTGCAGGTTTTCAACAATTCTAATCCCCATCAAGAAGCCGACTTCCTCAGTGATAACATCGTGACGCCCAAGCCCACTCATGTTATGTACACACCAAGCCTCGTATGAACAATTATGTACAAAATCCCTGTCATTCTGTCCCTCTTTCCCCTCCAGCTCATGCCCCAGAAGACCATGATGCCCAGCCAGTATTAGGGTGGAAGGATGAACATGGTCGTTTGCGCCGGATCAGCCCCATCACCACCAAGAGGCTGTGCCGGCGGCGGCGGAGAGGGGATAGGAGGTGGTGGAGGCGGAGGAACGGGAGGCGGGGGTTGTACAGCAGGCGGCGGTGGAGGAGGAGGCGCCGGCGAGGTAGCGGGCACGACGACGGTCGTGAACACTGTCGCTGTCGCCGTGCTGTTAGCTGCCCCCGGCGGCTTGGGGAGCACCGCATTCGCGAGCGGGATCGTCGACGCAATACCGCCTGCGACGGAGCGCCCCGGAATATTCGCCGGAGCTACAGCAGCGGCGTTGAAGTAGTTGATCAGGTCTGTCGATTGCCTGTGGGATTATAACGCGGGCCTTACTGTCAGCCATGACGTGCGTATACTATTGCGGATGGGCGTTTTCATAGCGGTCCCAGCGAGGGCTCCCCAAGACTCACGCGTTAACAGTCATCACCATGCCCTGCTGGCAGTGCATCGCCTGGGCACAGTATAGGAACATTGGCGAAGCGGACATGACGGGTACGTTAAAGGTGCCGACCATTCCGCTCGCGCCGCCGTCGAAGGGAATGAAGCCGCTGTTGACGCCCGGGGCGACACCCACGGCTCCGTCTATGGGCCGGCAGGGGGACGTTGGGAGCGATTGTGTGACCGTGTGGTTCCGCGCCGCGAACTGGAACTGGATGACATCGCCCGGGTTGGCGGTGACGCTGTTCGGCGTAAAGGTCAGGGCTGTGCCGCCGACCAGCACGGGGATGATCTTGCTCCGCCCCGCTGAGGACTGGACGGCTGGCCAGGGCTGGCTGTTGACTAGGCGTGGAGGAGAAGTCAGAGTTTGTTTCCCATCTCTTGTCATGCTTCAACTAGGATATAGATATGACGGCCGTTTCCAAAAATGTATTTTGCGTGAAAGTCTGTGTAAGGCGGACCAGACTTACCGACGAAGTCAACTGCCTGGGACAGCCTCGTCGCCGACAGGGCGAGGCATATTGTCAAGACGAGTTGCCTCATACTCTCATATACAGAAGTGATAATAATGACATAGAAAAGGAAGAGAGTGTGAATATGGTACTATTATTGCATCGTAGAATATCCCAAACAAGGAAATGATTATTGACAGGTCTCGCTCGGGATCAACCCAAGTCAAGGCGACAAGAAGAGCGAGAGAGTGCGAAAGGAAGACGGGCAATACTGATCCTATTCGCCACCCGGACAGACCTGTCTTCTTGTGAAATGCGGTCACATAAGACGCCAAACCCAAACTCTACTCACAATCACCCGCATCTGACGGCTCCGTCTCGGCGAGCGACGACCGCACAGGCTTGCATCGTCGTAGGGCTTGCCCTATTGACCCTGCCAAGTACGTACAAGCCTGTCTGTGGAGCAACAAAGACCAAACACAGACAAAAAGAGAGAAAGAGAGAGCGAATGCGCGCGTGTGTACGTGTGACACGGATGCCAGGAACGTGAAAAGAAGCATCTCATGCGTTTCTGAGCTTGATGTTTAAACCTGTTAGTTCGGATGAGACGACAATGCAATGAGGGTACGATAACTGGGTGAGTAGGCATACAAGAATCACCAAGTGCACCGCGGTATCTCTCATCCACCCCGCACCACCTAAAGATCGAATTGCCTTTGGCCTGTTTGGGCGGCGAATTGACAAAAGGTGGGCTGAGCTGATGTTTCAATGGGCACCTGTGGGCGTTTCGCAATGGCTTCATCTGAAGTCGGGAGCTCGGAGCAGGTACCGATGACCCACCTGCCCACGGAACAAGGCGCTCGGGGACGGGACCAGAGCCGCAGAACAAGCTCGGCAGTATTGGCGGCAGGAGTGGCAAGTGCCTCGGGGGATTATTGTGCACGACCGTCTGATGCGGGAGGGATGACCTTACCTTTGCTCAAGTCCCTGCTTGACTCCTCCGGTCATCTGGACGAAACTGGCCTAGTAGCCGTCTGCGAGCGAAAAAGATATGCACAGAAATATAGAACTCAGAGGGATGGGGCACGGACAGGCAGATGTAAACTCGCTCATAGTCATCGCCCGTAGCAAGTGAATAGTGGCACCGAGCAGCATGGCTCACTGCCGTCGTCAGCAACATGAAACTTTGACGGCACGAACTGAAAACATGATGCACGACAGTATGTGACTTGTTTCTATGGTCATATGTACACGTGAAGTAAACAATACCAAACATGAGTAATTAAGGCGTGGCGCTGTAGGCAGTGTTCGCTCCTGCTGGCTCAGCTCAGACATGTTGTGATGCTCGCGCACCCATCACATGCTCTTTTATGCTTTTGGTCTTCTCTAACCGCAACATCCTGAGGCGCTCTAATTCCATGTTGTGTCTTGACATACCCTAACGTCTGGCCCTCTCCACGGCAGCGGCGCTCACACTGGTCATTGACAAAATAGATGGTGGCGCTGGGGTGCTGGTCCGCGTCGGCGGTGCAGACCTGTTGTGCGCCATGTGTGCCTTCACCAGATGCCCGGCGGCCAAGGCGGCATTAAGCGACAACTCGCCAGCCAAAACGATCGAGGCGATGACGCGCGCGAGACGGCGGGCGTTCTCGCCTGGGGTGACTGGGTGGGCACCACGGACACCCAGCATGTCCAGCATGGCAGCCTGCGGTTCCAGGATTGTGCCACCGCCAAGTGTGCCAACTTCGATGGAGGGCATCGAGACAGAGATTTGAAGCGAGCCCCGGAGGCTAGGAATAATGGTTAGCAAATGGAGCACCGATGCGTGGTCCCACACGGAAGGGTAATTCGCTTACTTCTTCATGATTGTGATACAGTTTGCACTCTCCACGACCTGCGCCGGGTCCTGGCCAGTGGCAATGAAGACGGCGGCCACGAGATTGGCGGCGTGAGCGTTGAAACCTCCAACACTGGCAGCCATGGCAGAACCGATCAGGTTCTTATTAATGTTGAGCTCGACAAGGGTGTCGACATCAGTCTTCAGCACCGACTTAACGACATCACCGGGAATGATAGCCTCCGCAACAACGCTCTTGCCTCTTCCTTCGATCCAGTTGATAGCGGCGGGCTTCTTGTCGATACAGTAGTTGCCGGACAGAGAAACAATCTGCATGTCCTGGAAGTCATGCTCATTGGCCATGACATCAAGTGCATGCTCGACACCCTTGGAAATCATGTTCATTCCCATAGCATCGCCTGTCTTGCTCTTGAAACGAATGTAGAGGTTCGTTCCGGCGATAGTAGAGGTCATCGATTCGAGACGTGCAAACCGACTGGTCGAGTTGAAGGCGTTCTTCATGGCAGCCTGACCGGCGTCAGAGTCAAGCCACAGTTTGGCAGCTCCAGTTCGCTCCAGCGTCTCGAATGTCACGCAAGGTCCGCGGGTCATGCCATCACCAGTAAGCACAGTCACAGCACCGCCTCCAGCATTGATGGCCTTGCACCCACGACTGGCGCTGGCAACCAAGACACCTTCAGTTGTAGCCATGGGAATGAAGAAGCTCTGACCATCGACGACCAGAGGTCCCGCGACACCGACCGGGAGGGGCATGTAGCCGATCACGTTCTCGCAGCAAGCACCGAGCACAAGGTCCCAGTTGTAGTTCTGATACGGGAGTTTGGATCGCTCCAGCACGTTGGTGAGATCTGAAGTAGCCTTGGTGCGAGAAATGATAGCGCGACGAATCTTGACAGCGCGCGTGCAGTCCTTCAATGTTCTTTCCAGGCTGTGGCCGGGGACTTTGCCCTTGAGTGCGAGGGTGATAATTTCATCATCGTTCATCTCAGGAACACGCTTCTCAGCAAGTAGCTTGTGGAGCTCCTCCAATGGGCGTTGGGGGCCGTCGTTGACGATAGACATCGATGAAGCGACGCGCTTAAAGGCTGATGCATCACTCTCATCGTCAGTGGCAGCGGGCGTGGGCGGGTTGGCCTCGGTAGGCGACGGACGAGCTGACCTCTCGTATGGGCCGGGGGTCGTGGGATCCGAGTCGTTGAATCTCTGAGCTCGAGCAAGTTCCTTGACATTGATCGGGTGTTCAGGGACGTTGGGGTCTTTGATTCCCCATCTGGCGGCATTGAAAAGATATCCGTTCAGAGCAACGCTCATGGCCAGTGCAATAACGATCCACTTGGACAGCACGGGGTCCTCCAGACTCTTGAGTATGCTGCCAACCATTCGTCCGTAGCCCAGGTCATCCACGTCATCAGCGTTCGCTTGAGGAATCTTGCCGTAGTGGATCGACGGGAACTCCAGCTCGTACTTGATAGGAGTCAAGATCGTGACCACTACTCCCCGGTTGTTGGCGTTCTCCTGCGCGAGGATAGTATCGAGGCCGTTCGAGGCAACCTTGAAAGGATCCACAGGCGGGTTGGCGACAAGGCCACCGAGGCCACCAGCCCAGGACGAGATGGTGGACAGGGAGTCGGTGTCCCGGAAAGGCACGGTGCAGAGGTTAATTGCGTTGATCAAAACGAATCCAGAGACCATCAAAACCTTGAACTTGGGGACGCTGGTGCTCTTAATTTGCTTTCCAAAGAGAGACGCGCCGGGCTTTTTGCCGTCGGCGGTGGGCCAGTCATTGCTCTGTGCAACATTCTCCGCGACACGGTGGCTGACACCGTCGTCCTCGAGAGCTCGTCGCATCTCAACATGGCGCCTGATTCGGTTGATCTCGAGCTTGATGCAGAGAATTGCGGTGTAGAAGGTGAAGAGCAGGATGCAGTCGAAGAAAAGGATCCACGCGGCAAGGAAGCAGAATTGCTGCAAGCCACCCTGAACACCCGAGGCAGCTCCGAGGACAAGCACAACAATCTCGATGACATAATCCTTCACAATGTCAAAGCCCTTCTCCTTGATGGCGACCTGAATCGCGGACTGGATGTAGTTGGATGTGGCATCCTTGCTCTTGCCATTCTTTTCCTGAGCGGCCTTGTGCTCGATAGAGTGGTTGAGAACAGCCCGGGTCAGAGTTATGTTCTTCTCGAATCCAATTGTTATGACCAAGAACGGCAGACCCTCGGACAGCAAGACCATGGAGACCGGAACGCCAAGCTTAGTGACGACAACCAAGCTGAACATGAAGGCGAACGCAGAGGACAAGAGAGTGGTCGCAGCCAGCCAGAAGTTGGACCCCATGCGACGCATGGACAAGAACAGGGAGACGAAGGTCAGATGCATCGAGATGTACCCGAGGAACATGATAGTGATATCGAGCGCCTCGGCATTCTTTAGCAGATCAATGAAGTCAAACCAGGCGTTGTGGGCCCACTCCACGATGCTGTTCCGCGGGCTGACCTTGGCCGCCTTCATGATCCACATCTTCTTCTCCCGGCCGTGTTCGGTCTCCCGTGTCTCCTCGCTCGGGATATCATTGGGGATCTCCTGCGCAGCGGCCAGGAACTGAGCAGCCTGCTTGTAGGGGACGGCAAGGGCCACGGAGGTCTCTTGTGAATAGGTGGTCAGGGAGTTGGAGGTAGATGGCAGCGAGATGATAGATACGTTGTCTGGCAGCGGGATGGTCTCCAGCAGCGGGGCTGTCTTTGCGGCATCGTCGGACAGCGAGTCGGGAAAGACGAAGGTCAGGAGGGCCAAGTGATCAACATCAGTAGCGACGGCGGCGTCCGAGTCCGAGGTCTGCCATTTCCATGCAGTATCGGGACCGGCGTGAAGACTACGGCTGCCCTCAGTTAGGGAGGACCAGTCGGCCGTCCTGACGGTTCTTGTCGCGTCGAACAGGCTCTCTTCCAGCAGACCAAGATAACACGAGCTGGCCAACAGCGCAACTACAACGATAGTGTGGATTGGGTGAGAGGCCGTGATCGCGGAGACGGAGCGGAGGAAGGGCGTGACCTTGGTGTTGAGCCAAGAGGGTGGTTTCGCCTGGGTGGCAGGCTGCTCGCCCCGAAATCGGGACGGGAGGAGGGAGGAGGCAATCATGTTGAATAGATCGAGTTCGGGCAGGTTACTGGACGGGACGACTCTACATGGAATGCATTTGTAGCAACTGGCGGACGGTCGTGTAGAAAGAAGGTGGCTGGCAATCGGGATATGTATATCTGAGGTGAGGTTGTGTAAGCGATGGTCCAGAAACGACGAGTGACATGGCGGGATTGGAAGTGTAGGCAGAGGAAAGCAGCTCGGACTATGGCAGAGAAGTCGGCTGCTTGACTGGCGCGAGCAGGTGGAATTGAATGGTGATTTCGATCCCCGTACTCTCACCAATCGGCCATTGTCTCCAGCAGTGCTTTGGGGGACCTGGTGGACGAGGAATTAATCATACCAAGTCGCGCCTGCTCTCGATGCTGCCGCGCAAATGCTCCGAGAGGCTTGCAACGCAAGTGGACAACAACAAATGACTGCTGCTGGCTAGCAGAGGAGTAATTGGCCTGGTATGGCCAAGGTCGACGTCGAGGGCGGTGGGCGAAGTGAGGATGTTGAGGGAGCGATGAAGCAGGTGACGAAGAGGAGGAACAACAACCCTGTGCCGAACACCAAACAAGACAATATGTTTTGGTTGGGGTCCGCGTCAGGCCGACAAAAGGAGAAGCCGAAGGAATCTCAGTAATGTTCTCTTGCCGGCTGTGCAGGTCGGGGGGGGCGTGAGATCTGACTGACGATGGGCAGTGCAGTTCAGTTGGAGGGCAGGGCGAAGAGGAGGTGGTGGAGGGGGGGAGGGAAGGAGAGGCTCTCTACCGGAAGATTACATAGGAGGTCGGTCGGTGAAAGTGAGACAAGGAGGTTATCAGCGGCGATGGGCCGACTCGACAAACCAATACCACGCGGCGCAGGGCAGGGCAGATGAGCCAAAAGAGTCCGGGGAGCGGAAAGTCGAGAAAGAATTTCGAGAAAGATCCCAGAGCTTGCTTGGCAAGGACGAACCACGCAGTGCTCCACGCTGCTGCAGGCAGGCGAAGCCGCCCCGAAATGGCAATTGATGCCCCACACTACGCAATTTCCATGCTCGACATGGGCTGCCATTGGTGCGCCGCCGACAGAGGTTCCTGGTCTAGCTGTGGGGATGGCGAGGGTGGTCCCCTATCTGGCCTCTGCACCAAAACAACTCTGGCATGCATCACCCGCGTGTTGTGTACCTGCCGGTGGGCACGGGTACATGTGTTCGCTGGCAAATCTAGCCCTTGCGGCGGGTCGTTCTGGCTGGTGTCCATGTACCTGGCCACTGCTTTGTTGGGTGCATACCCCTGTCGCTTCCAACTTTTCGATGGTCTGAGCTTTCCCGCGAGCCTTTTTTTTCCAACAGCTAATGTCTAGTCGGCCAGCTATGTCTGTACTTTTGGCACTACATCAGCTATATTCCCCGTGTGATTGGGATTGTCCCGACCAGCCCATGATATTGTGCCGCCCGAAGGCCTCCCCCCCTTTTGCACACCCTCCGACAATAAACAGTATTGCATGGTCAGCATCCGGTGGGGAAGAGAGAGACAGAGAGGCGGGTCTTTTTTTTTTCATCCCACTGTTTTTGCGAGTCTCGATTCGATGGCCGCGGACAACGCCAACAAACCGTTACGCCAACCAACTGCATCGACAAACAACAACTCATCAGCTCTGCCCGACGTCGCCCTGACTCGAATCGCGGTGAAGGAGCTGTGGCTGCGAGATTAGCTATCTTATCGCCTTATCCGCCCAACGGGGGCCGGCCGGGCGGTGGGGTCTATGGGGTCTCCCAGGTCCCTTGTGGGCCAGGCGGGCTGCTGTCCCATGGCGAGGATTAGCAGACGGCAGGATTCGGGTAGCAGTCGGGGCGGCGGCTTGGTGATCCCCTCTTCTTTGCTGCGGGCGTCTGCCGTTTGTTACGTGACAGTTACTGCCAGAAGTTCCCTCGCCGCCGGTGGTGCGGTGCGGCCCTGCGCAGATTTTGCGCAGGGGTCGAAACCGCTCGGAGTTACCACAGTAGTCTGCGGTGTGTCTGTGCACCTGTCACTTGGAGGAGCTGGGAGCTGGGAGCTGGGAGCTATGATTGATCTAGCTCGGGCTGGGCCTGGCGAGCACGCAAGCAAACAGACAACAACTGCTGCATGCCGCCAGACGACTCAAAGGGTTGTTGAATGCTTGAGCCGCATTCTGGCTGACTCGACAGCGCCAGGCTGCACTGATGACAGGCTCACTGACAGCTGCAGGACACAGCGCCCAGATGGTAGGTTTTCCAAGATTGCCGTAATACAACCCATGGACCCGACCATCTAGAACCGATGGCAATCTATTACCCACCAACATCTCCCCGAGGCTGGGATAGCCCGGCCGCGCATTGAGCCTCAGCCTCAGCATCAGCACCTTGTTCTGGCCCCTTGTGCTCCTCTGAACGGCTCTGTTCTGCCGACTGCAAGTCAATCAAGGGTGGCCGAGTTTCTCCATCGGAGTTCCTGCAAATAACACCTCTCCATCTCCCGCTGTGTCTTGGCTGTCCGGGTTCTTCGCCGCGGTCCATCGGACGAGTGAAACATGGCAGCCCACAAGATCGAGATGACACTGAAACATGGGGAAAATGTGCGGCCATGTGCGGCCATGTGCCTCACGTCGCATGGAACCAGCAGGACTTCCTCGTGCAAGTCTGCCCAGGCTGAACTTTTGCCTCGGCGCAAAACTGCGGACAACTCTTGCGCGTCGCATCGGGTCAGATGCTCTCGTGAGAGGCGAAGCATCAGCCTAAAGATAGGATGTATTACGTATGAACCGACCCAATGCCCCGGATCATCGTGGATGTGTCGTGTAAGTGGCCACGAGCCAAGCAAGGCCCGTACTGATGCCTGATGCCACGTGCCGAATCGGCCATCTGGGATTGTTCTGGCTCTGTACCTGGTTTAGGGAAACGCAGTTGTAACAATGAACACCACAAATGAGGAAGCTACGATCGTTGGACCTGTATCTAAAACCTCGTTCTTCAATCCTTCGGTCCGGTGTAGGAATAAAACAATACTTAAACTAGAGTCAGCCGTTTTGCCCGATTGCTTGTGACATGCTCCGGGTAGAGGTTCGTAGTGTGTGGGGTGCGTCTTTAGCTTCGGGGATTTAGGAACCCTGGGAGAAGCTGACTTCGCTGGCCGAGCTCCTTCAACGTCGTAACACAAGCTTAGAAGCCACGGCAGTTCAGTCTTTCAGCTTTGCGCTTACTCAAAAGACATACTCTTCCTCGACTCTTTGGCTCCCTGTTCACTTTGCTCGCATCTTCGAGGCCCCCGTCGCCGAGCTTTCGACCCGCCCACGTCGAGGACGAGCTCTTACCAGCATGTGACGACGCCAGAAGCAGCCATCGAGTTATGGGTGTTCGCATGCTGGCAGCGTGTGGCTATCAGCCGTCAGTAGCATCTCATTACACTATTTCTACGCCATAGGTTCCATCGCTCAAGCTATCCAACGCTTTGTCCAACGGCTCCAGTCGTGGCAAAAGAGAGATGGCCGCGTTACACAGCGGGCAGTCACCGACACAAGACTTATGCGACCCTGGAGTGTCTACGATCATGCGGTCTGAAAGAATGACACAACCTTTGTGAGCACCACAACCTGTCAACTGCCCACCGATGACTTTGAGCATGACCGGCGACCATGCATGTGGGGCGTTCAGCTGAGTAGAGAATTGTGCTGAACAATGTCGGTAGGATCGAGCCAGCTGACAGAGAGCCTGACGTTGGGGATGCCGTCACTGAGGTATAAGACCATTGCCCGATTTGGAACCTGTCCACAGCCACAAGCCACTCTTGGACAAAGAACATCGGGCCCCGTTTACGTCGGGTCCAGATGTCGAGGCTGTGAGGCTTGTCGTCTCGCGAGGCCCTTTCGCTGTCATGGCGGGAAGACAATACTGCGGGAGAACTGTGGCAAGTAAGGGAAATGGACGGAGGCCATCACCACGACGCGACGTGCATGTGCAGCACGCCTCATGTACTCTGGGTCGGCAAGGCAGGTACAAAATCTGTTCTTACGCTCAGAGCTCCAGCAGAGACAGCGATGCCGTCCAACAGGCCCAACCAATTCCGGCGCGTTCGATCGACGGCCACAGTGTGTGAGAACTTCTTCCTCGAGTAGCCTCACCAGACCGTTCTAGTCACGCTTCTGGAGGATTCTGTTACTCAACTCGATCGGCTCGGAAGGTTTGGCCGACTCTTATCTCCGACAAGACGGAGGTCGACCTGCGACGTTTCGAGGTTCCATTACTCGGATCCGAGTTCCAACGCCGCACACAGAGTCATTTCGCGGCTGGGTCAACGTGGGCAGCGTGGTTGACATGCCTCACCATGGTCTCTGAGGTTGCATAACTCATGTGCATCCAGCTCCGATAAATACGGTACGAGCCGAACTGCCAATGTTCTGGCCCAACAGCGCTGCAGGGTTCTGGATCGCTTCCGCGGACCCGCCCGCATCGGATGGCCGAGTCCGACCTCTTTGAGACGCTCAGTTGCTCCGAACAATCCAACATGAGCCATGCCGTGCAGGTCTGCTCACCGCAAACACGACATGAAAAGATCATGTTTGCTTTGGGCCAAAAATCAAACTGCAGCGTGGTTTTCAGATAGGCTTCTCCGATGATGATGACGGCGATACTGCGCTGGGCCTGTAGCGTCATCAAAGCAGGCAGAGTCAATCGGCCAAGACAATGCAGGCCTAAGATTCCCCCATGGATGCGCTCTGCAAAAGGTAAAGGAATTATTAATTCTCCAGGGGTCTAGCACGGTCATTTAGCGGCGGTATGCGGGTATTCGGCACTCGCTCTTGAATACACCCGCCACCGGCATCGCGTGCCCGCCCACCGTCAATCAGTCATTCAGTCAGTCAGTCATCGTGCTTTTGGCTGTTCAAGGAGGTCTCCACTTTTAGGTGTAATCGACTCTCGCCTCACTGATCGATTCCCTCCAACGTCCTGCCGCTTCGGGAGATTTTCACTCGACATGTCACACAATTGTCCTTTTGTTCGCTTTGTTTCTCATTTCGCTGCACATTAATACACCAACATCCATCATCCATAGCCTATTGTTGCCATCCAGTAGCTGCTATCATCGTATAAGCGCAGACTCTACAGGCCTTACCGACACTTCGGCAATCTCCGCCTGCCTGGATCTCGAGCTTAAGCTTAATTCTGTGTTAATCGTCAGCACGGCTGGGATCCCGTCGCACGCAGGTTACCTGAAAACCGTAATACAGCGTTGCTATGGCTATTAGTCCAGCCGCTGAGGGCGAATACATCGACGATGAGAAGGCGCACCATGTCTCGGGTGGCAGCACGTCCACCACAACGTTGGGCTCCGCGAGCCTGCAGAACCTAGACAACGCAGCAGCGCCGGACAGCCACAAAGGCCCGGGTGAGACACAAGCAAGTAGCGCCGCGGGGCCGCACTCAAATCAAGCTGCAGACGAGGCCGGGACATCTGCTGCACCACAGGCCGCTCCGCGCAGCGATGATTCGGCGCCAGCCCCGGCGCGGGATGCCGGTGGCGCAAGATCGCCCGAGGACAAGCGCACAACCCTCCAGACGACCCTCATCATGATCTCACTCTGCTTGAGTGTCTTCCTGGCCGCGCTGGATGTCACGATCGTCACCGTGGCCGTCCCCAGCATATCTGCTGATTTCGACTCCACCGCTGGTTACACGTGGGTGGGCTCTGCCTACCTGCTCGCGAACGCGGCGGCGGCGCCGAGCTGGGGTAAGATATCTGATATCTGGGGGCGCAAGCCTGTGTTATTGACTGCGGTGGGCGTCTTCTGGATCGGTTCGCTGCTGGCGGGTGTGAGCGTCAACATGGGCATGCTCATAGTCGGCCGGGCTGTTCAGGGCATTGGAGGCGGCGGCATTCTGATCTTGGTCAACATCTGCATCAGCGACCTGTTTTCAATGAGGAAGAGAGGGCAGTTCCTGGGAATCGTGAGCTTAGTGTGGGCCCTAGCTGGTGGGTTCGGACCGGGTAAGCTGCCTTATACATCCCCGCGGTGTTGTCTGAGACATGGCTGGAGACTGACTTCTTCGCAGTGCTCGGCGGCGTCTTCACCCAATACTCAACGTGGCGCTGGTGCTTCTACATCAACCTGCCTATTTCGGGGGCTGCCATGTTCATACTCTTCTTCGCGCTGCATCTTCACAATCCGCGCACGGGCGTAAAGGAGGGCCTCGCAGCGATCGACTGGCTGGGCTCACTCACCATCGTGGGCGGCACTCTGATGATCCTGCTCGGCCTAGAATTCGGCGGTGTAACGTTTCCTTGGAACTCTCCCACCGTCATTTGCCTCATCATCTTTGGCGCAGTCCTCGTGGGCGTGTTCTTTCTGGTCGAGCTCAGGGTTGCCAAGTTCCCAGTTATCCCGCTCCGTATCTTCAAGCAACCTTCCAACCTAGCCGTCGTCGGTCTCAGCGCCTGCCACGGCTTTGTGTTCATATCGGCGAGCTACTATTTGCCCTTATACTTCCAAGGCGTCTTGGGTGCCGACCCTCTACTGTCCGGAGTATATGTTCTACCCTTCACGTTTGTCATGGGCGCGGCCGCGGCAGTGACGGGCTTCGTCATCAAAAAGACGGGGAAGTACGTCCCGGCTATTATTTTTGGCTTCGTTTTCATGACCCTTGGGTATGGACTTTTTATCGACCTCGATCCGTATGAGAACTGGGCCAAGATCGTGATTTTCCAGATCATCCTCGGCCTCGGTGTCGGGCCCAACTTCCAGTCCCCTCTCATCGCGCTACAGACTACCGTCCAACCAAAGGATATCGCAAGCGCGACGGCGACGTACGGATTTGTGCGTCAGGTCGCCACCAGCATGTCGGTGGTCATCGGAGGAGTCATCTTCCAGAACGAAATGCAGCAGCAGTATCCCGACCTCCTCGAACAGCTCGGTCCAGACGTCGCGGGTCTGCTGAGTGGGTCCAACGCGGCATCGAGCGTCGAGGCGGTGGCGGACCTCCCACAGCCCCAGAGGGGCATCGCTCAGCGTGCATACTTCAATGCCATCCGTATTATGTTCATTTTCTACGTGGCCTTCGCGGGGCTTGGTCTGGTTGTCAGCTTCTTCGTCGGGAGCCGCAAGCTCAGCAAAGACCATGTCGAGCACAAGACCGGCTTGCAGACGCTGCAGCCTGCCCGGGGCCCGGCAAAGGACGAGGAGAAGGCAACCGGCGGCGCTGGAGCTGGGACTGCCAGCGGCGGCGTTGTAAGCGAGGAGTCTGGGGTAAATGAGACCCCAGATAAGAGGTAACGATACGGAAATTACGCCAAATTCCCTAAGTAGTTTCGATCTACGTGCATTTATGGCGTTTCTTAGCATCTTTGCGCTCAAGCGAGCATTTACATCTACTCGAGACAAACCAGGCCGAGCATGAATCCTGGGTATGAGAGTCATGGCGAGCACATGTCTGCCGAATTGAGGATGTGAACATGATACAGTTAGATTGTAAATAAATCTTAATACATTTGCTCAAGGTTGACCCGTGAAGATGGGAAGACATGGGCAACAAATCTACGGAGACTTTCTCCTCAGCCGGTGGGGAATAGGTGGACGCCCAAGACGCCAGTGTCTGTAAGCCCATAGCTAAGCATTTCTCGGCTTGAACCTTAACTCGGCAACAGTCTGGCCTAATAATACCCCTTGTCGGACGACCCAAAAGCCAATATAGCCGTCTCATATCACCACTTTGAGGCTTGTCAACTGGAGTGCGATGTCAAAAGATTACGACTTGTTGTATGGATATGCGAAGTGCCTTCCCCAATTTTTACACCGCTATAAATCCGGGGCCCCGGATTCCCTCCATACCAGTACTCGAGACCTAGCCTGGCCAGCTCCGCATGCGGAGCCCCTCGTGCAGCGGGGAGTAGCACGCGGGGGAAATATCAGCGAACTACGCCCTTTTCCGCGGGTGATCCTACCAAACCTGGGAAGATATGGGGTCGCAACTTCCAATGCCAGTGTGTGCGGGCCGAATCTATTGGACATTACCCCGGATGGGCCCATAGCTTCTCCAGTATTCCTACGGGTGTAGTACCACGGCGACCGAACACACTGCCGGTCGTTCAATTCTTCGGCAGCTAGATTTGCACCGAGAGATGACCACACCCTCTCACACCTTCGGAGCACGCTGGTTGGCAAGTCTGCGGTCTCACGACACATACATTCCCAAGCTTCATACTCGCGCATCTCCCCTCGAATAGCCTGCCAATATGGACGCGTCGCAGGCAAAGGCAGCCGAGGCTCAGCCCGGTGGCCAGATGGACGTCGTTGAAGATGTTGAGTATGGAGACAAAGAGGTCGGTGCAGAGGCAGCCCTCACTCACCTCGCATCCGGCTTTGCCCTGATCAACTGACCCAACCCTCTCTCTCGTAGGCCTACGCAGCAGACGACACGCCCATCTCGCCCGAGGCGGAGAAGGCTCTGCTGTGGAAGCAGGACAAGCGCATCGTGCCCCTCTCCGCCGCGATATACTTCCTGTGCTACCTGGACAGGTCCAACATTGGAAACGCCAAAATTCTGAATGCATCGACGCACCACGACCTTATGTCTGAAACTGGCATGACGAACTACCAGTGTAAGCATCGCTATTCACCGGTCATTGGTCCCCGTCTTTGATGTTTTGGAATATTCTGGGATGCAATACTCTATGATCCGTAGCAGGGCTAACGTCACCATTAGATACCATTGCGCTGATGATCTTCCTGGTTGCGTACGGTGCATTTGAGGTGCCATCAAATGGTGTGTCCATGATGTTGATCTCTCAGAGCTTGTCTTTTGGAATAGCCTGGTTGAGACGCTGACGTGCCTGACCCAGTCCTGCTCAAGAAGCTCCGCCCCTCACGTTGGATTGCTATCCTGATGTTTGGCTGGGGCGCCTGCTCAACCGGCCTGGCTGGGGCCCACAACTACGGTACAGTTACGGGCGTCCGCTTCCTCCTGGGCGTCTTCGAAGCCGGTCTGTTTGTATGTAACTGCCCAGTCCTGTGTTACCACCCAGTCCATCTATTTACCTACTTGGACCTCCAAACTCTCCCTTGTGTCAAATGTCTAACGCAGATTAGCCTGGTCTGGTGTATTACCTCACCTTCTGGTACAAGACGGATGAGCGAAGCATACGCGTTGCTTTTATCCTCGCCAGCGCCACACTCGCTGGAGCCTTCGGCGGAGCCATCGCCTATGGAGTAGGCCATATGAACCAGGTCCACGGCTTGTCCGGTTGGAGATGGCTCTTCATAATTGAGGGCGTCCCCTCGTGTTTGTCCGCGTTCTTCGTGCTATTCTTCCTGCCAGACTTTCCCGAGACAGTTCATTGGCTCTCTGCCGAAGAAAGAGCACTTGCACTACGTCGACTCCACGTCGAAGGCAGCAAGGGTCTACATCAGTCAGACTGGTGGCACGATACGAAGGCGACGCTCCTCGATTGGAGGCTCTGGGGTCACTACGCTGTTTACTTCGGGATCTCGACGCCATTCTCCAGCTTGTCTCTGTTCACGCCCTCCATTACGGCTGGTCTCGGCTACAAGGACCTCCAAGCCCAACTAATGAGTGTTCCGCCTTATGCCGTTGCATATGTGGTTCAAATACTGGTGTCGTGGTCCGCCGATCGCTTCAATTCTAGAGGCCTCCATTCGGCCGTAAGTGCCACAGTTGGCGCCTGCGGCTTCATAGCATCGGCAGCTCTGCCAGCGGACGCGTACTCTCACCGTTACGGGTGCCTGATAGTGGCGGCTGCCGGAGCCTTCGCTTGCATACCCCCGCTCTTGGGGTGGCTGTCGTCCAACATCTTTAGCACGGCCTCCGTCGGCCTTGCAATTGCTCTGAATATTGGGCTTGGAGGCGCCCCAGGTCAAATCGCAGGTGTATGGATCTACAAGGCTGAGGAAGCGAAGAAAGGATATCCTACTGGGCATTGGGTCAATGCCGGTTTACTTCTCTTTGTTGCCGCCGGATGTGCGCTTCTCAGGGTGTATTACGGGTTGCAGAACAGAAAACTATTCAGGGAGTCTGGAGGACGAGATGATGTTCGGATGTACAAGTACTAAGTACATCTGAGCCCTCTTGGCAAGGGCTGGAAACGCCACATCATTGTCTGGGAGCTCTTTAAAGGCGGGGTAAAAACTGGCAGCAAACAACAAATGGGCATATATATTTCGTCACGTACAATACAACTGGCAACGTGCATCTGAGGTCTGACCAACGAGGTTAGATGGGGCTGGTTGAGTCACTGGTCCTACCCAAGGTTGCTGCCTGTTCGTGTCATGGGCCCTCTCATTGGACGCTGACAACAGTGCCCCTGAGGTGGATAAGTGCAAGTGGGCTCGGACTCGATATAGATGTATAAATTGGAGGCCGCCCCCTTCAGTGTCTTCAAATACAATCCCAATCCTTCCATCTCTGCAAACAAGTAAAATTGCTCTACCAACAGTCTCGCATACCAAACCACTCATTCTCAGACATCATGAGCGGCAGCGTTTTCTCCGAGACTCTGCAGCAGATTACGGACACGAAGCTCGACGAGCTCTCCAAAAAGCGTGCTGCCTTTGAGGAGGACAAGGCCTCAACACTCTCGTCCATAAAATCTCAGTCTGACCCCATCGAACGACTGGTCCTTTTAAGTGATGGGGTCAAGAAGTCGTTTGGCGTCAAGCAAGACAAGGATGCCAAGGTCACCACAGGTCTGACGAGGCACCCCCGCCTCGAGGTCCAGCTCAAGAACCTCGACCGCTTCCTCGCGCAGGCTCGTCAAGATCCATCAGTATCCACCAAGACTCTCTCAGATTGGGAGAAGGATCTGCTGCGCCACCTTGAGGTCCAGTCGCTCAAATATCAGTATGCCTCTCTTTATGGACAGCTGGTAACCGAGTGGCTCTCGGGCGACCAAAAGAGCGCAACCGACAAAAGCGAGGACACTGAGATGGGCGACGCATTTGAGGATGTTGGCAGCTCAGCGAGGCTCAAGTCCAAGCAGGAATGGGAAAGTAAGGCATTCGAACCGGCCCACGTTGACGTCGGCTTGCTCAATAAATATCTCGATACCGTCTTCGGGCTTTCCTCCTCGGCTCAGGGCGAAGATCGCAAGAAGAAATTGCAGGCTGTGCAAAAACTACGAGAAGCAGTCCAAGCCTTCGAGGTTGAGCTTTCTCGTCCTGACCAGCTGGACCGATACAGCCTCTCGTGGACCATCCGAGGCCTGATGGCTTCCGACTTGTTGACCAATGAGAAACGCGAGGTCCTTAAGGACTTTCTGGGGAATCCTGTCATCTTGTCTGAGATCTCCGATGTTCTCAACCTGCGCCTGGCCGCCCTTGGGTCTTGGAAATGGGGCCCTGATGGTGTCCCAGTTGAGCAGCGCCGCAAGATTAGCGGGATATTCTCCGTCCAGATGCACGAAGACCTCCTCCAGAGCATTTTCCTTCAATATATCGGCGTCAAGTGGTCTGTTTTCTTCAGAGAAGCGTTTGTCTCGTTCCGAAAGGAGGACAATGCCTGGACCTCGCTCTACAAAGATATACCAGAGTTGGACAAGAAGCGCCTCGAGTATTACCTCGGGCGTGTACCCCGCCGTCGCAGCCTTCAAAAAGAGCGTCAAAAAATTCACAGCAGTGATTACTTTCTTGCGAAGCTATTGAAACGCGTGGACGAGATTACAGAGACCGCAGATGGAGAGGTAGAAGCCGAGTTCGAGGAATTCTCAATCCAGCACAAGAAGTCCAAGCGAAGAAAAGTTCTCGGTGTCGGGGGAGCTAGGAGAATGCGGGCTATGCCAGAAGAAGATGCCTTTGTGTCATGTGGTTATGCCGCGAGTTCTCCGGTTCCTGACGGCCCAGAGTCCGACGTAGATGAAGACGACGAAAACAACTCTCCCGAGCAAAGGAAAACACTCATGCAGTTGAAACAGCAGATCGTTCACCTCGTTTCCACTGAGGTTGCTATAAACACAAGACTGTATGGCGAGCTCACAGCATTCCACGCTGTATTCGAGGACTGGGAGTCCCTTCTACCGCATGAGACAATCTGCACCGTCCTGCGCTTCCTCGGGGTCTCGCAGCACTGGCTTGGATTCTTCGAACAGTATCTTCAGGCTCCGCTCCGGTTCATGGACGAGGACCAGGCATCTTCCAAGGTCCGGCGCCGTGGTGTTCCCTCTTCACACGCGCTCAGTGACGTCTTGGGCGAGACTGTTCTATTCTGCCTGGACTTGGCGGTCAATCAGACAGCTTCTGGTCAGCCCTTGTGGCGGTACGGTGATGACCTGTGGTTCTGGTCCCCCGACCACAATACAGCTGTCGCCGCATGGAAGGCCATTGAGCGCTTTACCGACGCGACCGGCACTTCTATCAACGATAGAAAGACCGGTACTGTCCGCATTCCCAAGGATAAGGATTCTCAGCTCAGCATCAACCAAACACTTCCCGAAGGAGACATTCGGTGGGGCTTCCTTTTCCTTTCGCCTCAAACGGGGCGATTCGAGATCGACCACAAGATGGTCGACGCGCACATTGACGAACTCCGGAAGCAGCTCAACGACAAGGGCAGCATCTTCAGTTTCATCCAGACCTGGAATGCATTCGCGGCCAAATTCTTCTCTTCGAACTTCGGGAAGTCCGCAAATTGTTTCGGACGCCAACACGTCGACGACATGCTTGCGACTCACAAGCGCATCCAGCAGCAAATATTTTCCTCCGGCTCTGGCGCTGGTGGTATGGGCACGTCAACTAGCATCATTGACCACCTGAGGAAGACAATCCAGCAGCGCTTCGGCATCGCCGACGTCCCCGACGGCTACTTCTACTTCCCAGTGGCGCTGGGCGGGCTTGACCTGCAGTCGCCCTTCATACCGCTACTGCAGATCCGAGACTCGGTGCTTGAGTCACAGGACAAACTTTTCGAGGACATGTTCGAGACTGAGAAGGAGGCCTATAACCGCTTCAAGCACCAGTTCGACCGTAGCAAGGTCCACCGGCGCCGGAACGGCGAGCAGGGCCCCTGGCAGCCCGAGTTGAAGCAAGATCGGGATAACTTCTTCGGTGCCGCCGAGTTCGTGAGCCACCGCGAGGACCTGGGTGTGATTCCTGACGAGTACACGCCTGAGGACCTTTTGTGGGTGTTCCAGCAGCTCATGGCGCAGCCGACCGAGGAAAGCATCGACCAAGTCGACGAGCTCGCGACGGCACTCGGGGAGGTTCCCGCAGGCGGACAAGCGATCCAGCCTCACTGGCACGACATGGACGCAACGTGGCGCTGGATCGCGGCCATGTACGGACCGGAGATCATCGAGCGATTTGGAGGACTGAGTATTGTCGATCCAGGATTGTTACCCATGGGCATGGTTTCGCTTCTGAGGGAGAAACGAGTCACATGGCAGGGTTAGGTTGGCTTGCATTACTTAGGTAGAAGTTTCCTACAGTATGCCCAAAAGTTGCTGTATGAGGCCAGTGATTACAATGGTCGTCTTTTTCCTTCTTCAAAACACCCTCCCCTATGTTTACATTTCTTGTGTTTACCATATCTGGAGACGGAGTGAAGATCTCGGCACACTTGAGGGAGTGATTCGCGTAGAGATGCTCCCTTCATTGAAAGAAGGTGGCTCGGCTGGTTTCCTCAGTGCCTCTTCAAACAACATAGCTCGAAAAATGCTCAGCTCTCCGTTGCCTCAAGCTTTGAAGCGTCGATATCCTGAGTATCTCGGGAATTCTGACCATTTTGCCGGTTTTCAACGGGAAGAAATGAATCAAGTAGAAGGAGCTTCGGTTTGTAACTGCTGGCGAATTCCGATACCTAGGTATGACTGCGCGGCATAATCAGCTCAAAATGTGACCACCAGTCACTAGAATTCAAGGTTGTAAACATGCCCAAATATGAGCTGTGCCACACGTGCAAGTTGTACGCAAGATCCCACCAAAATCACAGTCCGATACTGGACCAGCTCTAAGTGAAACCTGGTGCATCAGAACCGGCGCACAACACGGAGAGTACAAAACTGGTAAAGTATAGCATGGATTCTATTCGTCTATATGTACATGTGACCACTATGTGATAACGCTGTAGTACAAAGGTATTTGATGACCTAGTCTACCCAGTCGGAATAGGTTGGGAATAAGCCGACACAGTTCGCATAGTATGTGGCCGTGGCTGACCAGTCCGAAAAGACAGCCATCACCCCTACTTCCCTGGCCAGGACATCCAGCAAATTATAGACATCCCCGTCATTCGTAGTCACATTCGCGATCGAGGTGAAGTAGTAATCGTCGTCCTCCTTGACCTGACTCAGCGGGCCAGACCGATCAAACGACCAAGTGACGAGCTTCAGCCCGAGCCGATTCGCCTCATCAGCGTACTCGGATGGGACGATGGACTTGCCGTCTTCGCCAACGGACACCAAGAACGGCAGCGGCGGGGCCATGATCTTGACGCCCGCAGCGGCGTAGGTAGACAGATTCGCAATGTCCCCCTCGGTCTCGGTCAGGAAGACCACCTGGGGCGCGATCTCGGGCACGGCCTCGATCCAGTAAAGGATGTCGTCGTACAAAAAGCTCTGGGGCCAGAGTCTCTTCAGGTCGACGCCCGCCTCCACGTACTCGTCGACCATCTGTTGCGCAAACGCCTGCTGCGTGTAGTTGGACCCGTTGCCGCCGAACGGCATGGGGACCTGGGGCGTCTTGAGCTCCGGGGTGAACTGCACCTCGGGCCCGCCGAACTCGTCGACCAGCGAGATGAACTCGCGGTGGGTCAGGACGGTCCCGCACGTCGCATACAGGTCGGTGCGCCAGCTGGGAGTGCCGTGCAGGAAGTCTGCGGGCGTCTCGGCGGTGGCGTTGAAGCCGTCCATCTTGCCACAGAGCGTCTTAAACTCGTCGAGGGTGATGTCGCTCGCACAGCATTTTGCGCTGGCGGGCGTGCCAGCGGCCGGGTCCGCCGGGGTGAAGGGCTTGGTGCACTTGGCGTTGAGCTCGGGAATGCCCACGATGTTGGTGGTCGAGTGCAGGTCGCACTGATCGTGGCGGCAGACGAGCTGGCGGTCCGAGGTGAAGACGACGTCGCATTCGAGGACCTCGGAGCCCATCCTGAGACCGGCGAGCTCGGACTCGCGCGTCTCCTCCGGGATCAGCAGGGTTCCGCCGCCGCGGTGGCCGATGGAGAAGCGGGAGGGCCGCATCTCCATCTCCGAACAGGCTGCGAGTTCGTCCTTGAGTGGGCCCGGGTCCATATCGTTGACCAGGAAGTACGGCCGCGGGCCCAGTTGGACTTGCTTGATCAACTGTTGCTGGGTGCTGTGGTCCTGGTCCGTCCGGGAGTGAGGCACGATGGGGGTTGCCAGGCCGATAGAGGCCAGGAGACCCCCGACCGCCAACTTTCCGAGCGTCATCTTGCCGACTATACAGAGAGTGATTACCGAGGATATTCCAATGGCCCTGAGAGGAGCACTTTGGACACGGGCTTTCAGGACGAGTACCTCGGTAGACCCAATGTGTGAGGGCGCTGATCTCCACGAGTAGTCCTCAAGACAGATCAATTGAGTGTCCCATCATCGATCGTCTCCCCTTGATTTATATACCCGATCCCAACCCCCGTTCCCCCGCCTCTTTTTCTATCGATATCCTAGGTAGCCAAGTCAAGCTCCCGGGGCCATCGATAGCTAGCGAGGCACGTGTGGGCGATGGTGGGTGCTATCTGGCTCAAGCCGGCAAACGGATCCAATCCGTCGGAGCAGCCAAGCCAATGCCAAGTCTAGCGGCGGTTCGTCGGATGTTTGCCTTGCAAGGGGATCGCACCCTGAGCATCAAAGTTAATTGACAACCTGAGTCGCCATGTCAGGAAGTTGAGATTACAGAACAAAAATAGAAACAGATCGTCCCTGCAATGTTTTGTAGAATCGCATTAGACTGGTAAACATTCTACCACCTGGATTCCAATATGCACAAAACAACATCACATGCGAGCACATTATCGAGATCCCCATGCAGTCTTCAATGCCCTTGAGAGTGGAAAGACCGAAAGGTCTGTGATTATCAAGTGACAGTCATTTGGTATTATTAAAAAGTGACAGCATAAATCAGAGATATATGTGGTATCTTGAGGGTATAAATAGTGACTGAAAGTCAGAGCCCCGCTTCGCGACCAATATAAACGCCTGGAGTTTTCTCCTTTCCGAAAGTTGATAATCCCCATTCTTCGTCCAAGACGTTGAGACATCGCACGTACTAAGAATTACTGGGGGTGATCGACACCCCTTCCAACCGAGAACCGTTGTGGCGGTAGCCACTTGGAGGCGATGCTTAGGCGCCAGCATAGGGCTTGGTGTGGCTGTGGTGACCCGTGCCCGTTGAGTGACGGCGGGACTTCATAGCCTCAATGCCGTCGAGGACCACCAGGAAGAGGAAGATTGCCCTATAGAGATAGATTAGTATTTGATCCGGCCGGTTTTGGTTGTCTCCGGCGGGGATCAAACTCACCACAAGAAGAAGCCAAAGGCGACAGCGGCCTGGATGGAGCCACAGAAGCTGTTGCCCTGACACCTGGGCACGCCGATGAAGACGGCAAGAGCGATGGAGCCAGCGAACCAGAAGATCATGGTGACAGCCTCCAGACCGAGGGCAGCGAGGCGGTGGAAGATGCTGGTCATGTAGAGGGGGGTGAGGCCGATATAGGCGAGGACCAGCAGGGACCAGACAGAGTTGAACACCATGAAGTTGACCCTGTCGGGAGAATTGCTCCCGTAGTAGGAGTAGCCATTATCCCAGCGGCCGTCGTAGACGCTGACAACATAGGCTGTGAGGCCGAGTTCTATTATGGAGAAGAGGACGGCCACGATATGGGCAATAGCGACGAAACCAAGAGCCATCTTGTGAGTAGTTGAGCTGACTGTGGGGCCTGTATTTCAATAATATGAATCTGTGTTGACCTCGAAGGTTTGGGGCAGGCTGAGAGAGGTGATGTTTGGTAAAGGTCGAGAGTCGTGTGACCGAGTGCAACAATATTTACGGATATGAGGAGAAAGATGGACAGACAGGCTTCACCAGACAGAGCAGCAGCGGAACGGTGGCTGGGCTGTTCATATAATAAGACAAAAAACACACAGAGAACATTCCGGATGCTCAGTCAAGCGCCAGGGTGGGCTCAGCAAGATGACGTGGTGTGGCAGCAAGCCAGTGGGCGACGGGCGGCGCTTGCCAAGCGAGACTGGACTGCGCCCAGAGAGGGAGGGAGAGGTGATGGCCCTGCCGTCATTGTGTCGCCTACCTAATCCCCCAGCTGCTGCTGCTGCTGCTGCTGGCCCTGATTTTGACGGCTTAACGAGGCCGTCTTAACCACCACATGACTTCATCCCACCAAAAAGTCGACTGCTGCTTTGTAGGGTCGAGGTCTGAGGACCAGAAAGCAGAAAGGCACACGTCATTTGGCGCAGGCTGGGCTCGTGCCATTGGCCCGGGGCGGGTTAGGCACCCCACCCGCCTACGATCATGACTGGTACGGCAGGGATGACAGCTGTGCAGAGCTCCCTCATGCTCGCCTCTGGGCCTCTCCCTGGCCTCCCTTCCATCCTACCCAAGGACGCCACCTGCTGAAGATCTCCCGCCTAGCACGGCACACTTGCTGCCGGCAGCTCGTGCCCTCGTCTTTGTCTGGATCTGGACCTGTGGCTCATGACGCCTTACCTTAATCCCAATCGCTAATATCACTCCACATATGCAGCATCGTGGGCTGGTTTCAGATCCAGTGCTCCATCGCATCGCGTCTAAACTGATTGGCATTCGAAGCTTGACGCGCCGTTTCATTCACGACGGAGCCACAGCCAACAACACCGCGGTCCTGTGTGCTGCGCCACGCTCCATCCTGCCCGCCAGCCGGTTCATTGCTGCCGTCCGAACTTCGTCTGAAGGGCCTTGACAATAATGCTGCCAGGCGCGGAAGTTCCCGCATAAAACTTGCATGATTGTGCCAACAGACACACATGCCCGACTCGACCCGTGGCCCGTTGCTCCCGTCGCTCCCGCTCCCTCTCAGTGGATATATCGCCCGAAATGTCCCAACCCTCTGGAGCCCGGGGCGTACGACATGCACTAAGCTGCCGTGTGACCGGGCGTTTGTGTTCCATGAGCGTTCCGGCGTCACTTTCACTCGTGTGGCCTCAGTCAAAGAATGACGCTGCTTCTTGTGGCAGATGGGTTGCACTGGATTACAATAGACATCCTCGCCGCCTAGATTCTAACCCAACAGGCCCTTCTGCTTGAGCACGTACCCAAACGACTCATCCAGGATCCTCAAACCCTCTTCGATCTCCTCGGCAGACACAGTGACAGAGGGTGCGAGCCTGAAGACACCTCCCATGCCAGGCAGGTTGACCACATTGCACGACAGCCCAATCTCCATGGCCCTGTCACTGACAGCCTGTCCTATCTCTGGCCCCGGCGTCTTCGCCTCCCTGTCCGAGATGATCTCAATGCCTTGCATCAGTCCTATGCCCCGGACATCCCCAATGCACCAGTATTTCTCTTGCAGCTTGAGCAGGCCCTTGTGAAGTTGCTCTCCCCTCTCCGCCGCCCGTTCCGCAATATTGTCCCTCTCCACGATCTCCAGGACCTTACATCCCACAGCTGCTGTCAGTGGATCGTTGAGGTGCGTGGTTAACCAGAGGAACCCGGCCTCCTTGAGCCCCTTCTCGATCTCAGCAGTCGTGCTTACCGACGCCAGTGGCAACCCGCACCCCAGCGTCTTTGACAGGCACAGAATGTCCGGCACGACTCCCTCCTCGTGCTCAAAACAGAACATCTTCCCGGTCCGGCCTACTCCAGTCTGAGCCTCGTCCAGGATAAGTAGCATCCCACGCTTCCGGCACTCAGCGGCCATGCGTGCTAGATAGCCCTTTGGCAGCACCAAGATCCCTCCTGTGGAGAGGATTGGTTCCAGGATAAACGCCGCCAAGGACCCCACGGATTGCCTGTCGATCATCGCCCAGCCGAAATCCAACTCCTTTTCCCAGTCATAACTCCCATCAGCCTTGCGGAAGATCGACCGGTAGGCGTACGGTGCTGGAAAAGCGAGCTGCCCCGGCATCGTGGGCCCGCCATTCCTCCTGCCTGTAGAATAAGTCGAGCTTCCAGAACCGTACGTCAAGCCGTGGTAAGACGCGCTGAACGCCACGATCTCGAACTTGCCCGTGTACATTTTGGCCATCTTGATGGCAGCCTCGGTCGTCTCGGACCCCGTGTTGAGGAAGAAGGACTTCTCGAGCGGGCGGGGCAGGAACCTGGCGAGGCGCTCTGCGAGGTCAACCACCGGCCGCGTGATCATGTTAGAGAGAAGATGGTCCAGCTCGCCCACGGACTGCCGTACCACCTCCACGATCTCCGGGTGCGAGTGGCCCAGCAGTGAGCTCATCTGACCCGACGTAAAGTCCAGGATGGACCGGCCGGACTCGTCATACAGGCGGGTGCCCTTGGCGCTGGTGATGACGACAGGGCACGGAGGGACGCCTGTACTCATGACATATTTGTCGTGCTTGGCCCAGAAGGTCTCGTTGGTACTGACGGATCCCATGGCTAAATATGGTGATAAATATCAAGCTCGAGGCTTAGAAGTGCTTCGAAGACGACGTGATGAAAGACTTGGCTGTCTATGGTGCGAATTTAGTAGAACCTGACAGCAGATTGATACACAAACTCTGTTCTGTTCCATGCGAGATACACTGCTTTTATACTTCTCCATCCCCACCTCACAAATGCTACCGACATGTGAACTAGTAAGTCGCCTAAGGTGAGGTCTTGATAGTGTTCCGGTGCTGGTAATTGGCCGGCCAAGTTTTCCGCGGCGTTCGTTGACTCGTTGAAGTTCCCCGCGGAAAACAGTTGGTATTGGGCATAAGCATTGGTTCGACATCCATGGGTGGGACCCAAGTCTTGATTGTATCAATTCGTACATGTAAATGTATTGTATTATTATTTGATCATTACATATTTCAAATGTGAGTGGGATCCCTATCTTGAACTGACTGTTGACTCGCTGGTTGGGAACTTGGGCCTTAAGGGCGGGATCTCGAGGTTGGCTTCATCCTATCGTACATATGACAGAGCTCGAGCTTCGCAACCTGAGGCCCCATTCACTTCGCACCTTCAGACTTGATCCTCACTCAAGATCAAGGCGGCGGTGAGCAGTGTCTGGCGGTTTGCAAAGTGCCGTCCTGGACATTGAAGCGGCCCGCAGCCTTAAGGTATCTAAGTTTCCACGACCCTTCGAGCCATTTCGTCGAGAACTCCCTCTCCAAAGGAGCAGATGTGGGCGCATATGATTTACCGCTCTCATTATTCGACCTGTTTTTGAGAAACCTGCCGATCCGGAACTGGTCGACGGGGTGCTCGTTCGCCGAACCAGTGTCCCTTGCTCGCGAGTCCATGTGCTCGCGCTCATATCGCGCCAAAGCACCGACAATAGGAATAGATTGATTGGCATACGAGTAACAGGAGTAATCATGATCAGGAAGAACAGCGTCATAGCATAACACTTCCCCAATAAGTGTCACTGGCCAACTCGATCAGGTACAAGGCATAATAGACATTAATTGGTGGCAACCCCCAAACCAAGCATCTCGCCATACACCTAGGTACATGCAGCGTTGGGCTTCCATTCAAGTTCCAGTCCAGTTGCTCCTCCCTCCCCAACTGTAATCGGCATTTTGTTTTTAAACGCCGTGGCTTTGAGCGCTGACCGTTGCGTGAAGGCACCATATACGCCTTTGGATTTAGTCCTTAGTCTATAACAACGAAACTACTTGTGTCTTTACAGTGAGTCAGAGATGTTCATTAATGCCCTTTACAGCCTTAAATCTTATAGTTCCGTTACAGTTGCTTCAGCGAATCCGGAATACTCAAACCTTAAATTTACCACTCGAATAATCAGCTTACCTACTTACTAGTCATATTTCTCGGTCAAATACAACTCAGAACTTTGTTATTTGGCACCCAGGACCCACTGCCAGTCGAAGAATTTGGCTTTCACATTGCGCCATGTACCGCTAAAACTTAAAGAGAATCTAAGGTGTGGCAGGGCCATCAACTGGCCTGCTCGCAAGACCACTCGAGGCACGGTGAGGTGGGACGTAGTGAATAGGTAGGCCACCCAAGTCACAATTGGCTTGCTAGCTATACTTGACGCCAATAAGAATATTCTGGGCTTTGCCTCCCTTTAATCGGACCAAAAGTCCTGGATGCTCAGGGCAATGGTGCCCATTGCATCATCGGCTCATGATAATTAGACTAACATCGACCAGGTCGCTTGCCAAGCAGTTTGGAGTGCGGGGAATTAATCGAATAGAGCTAAGCTTTTTGGCGGGACGGTCTCCAGAGCCGCAGCTAACGGCGAGTAGCAATCCAAGGATTGCTTCCCCAGTACCGATGATCTGGGCCGCCCGCATCGTGTTGGGGAGATTATTACGGGGACGCGGATGGCCGTTGCGGGGGAAAGGGCATCACCTGGGCAGGCGACTTTAAGAATTGGTCATCGACTCCAAGTTCATTCCCAGCTATCACCGCGATTTACAACCTCTCGTTACTCTCGACAAGTAGACTTTTTCTTCTTCTGTACCTAGGCTATATCAATGCTTGGTCTAGCTCCCTTTAATCTCCTACGCTACCCAAGGACCAGGAAAATTCAAGATGGCCTCATCCGACAGATCACAGAATGAAAAAGCCGATATCGCCCAGGACGAGTTCGGGGTCGGCACTGTTTCCGACAATGCTCCGCACAACCGCCATGGGCACCCAAGAGCAAAAGACGAGATTGACCGCATCGATGCTCTGGCCACGGCTGAGGGAACTACACTGGACTCGTTCAAGCACCTGGACGAGAAGGCGATCCTGCGCAAGATGGACCTGCGCCTGATTCCCATGCTGTCTTTGCTGTACCTCCTGTCCTTCCTCGACCGCGGCAACATTGGCAACGCCAAGATCGAGGGCTTGCAGGAGGACCTCGGTATGCGCAGCTACGAGTACAACTGGTGCCTGACGGCCTTCTTCTTCACCTATGCTGCTTTCGAAGTGCCTAGCAACCTCCTGCTGAAGAAGCTCCGCCCCAGCAGGTGGCTGCCCATCATTATGGTCGCTTGGGGCACGGTTATGACGCTGATGGGCATTGTACGGAACTATCAGGGTCTTTTGGCTGCGCGCTTGTTCCTAGGGGTCACCGAGGCCGGTTTATATCGTAGGTGGTCATCGCGGCGCAAACATCGTCTTTTGTTACCTATCGTACATACATGTCATTGGTCTTCAGCGCTCGCATGAGCACTGTTTTGCTGTATATATCCTCGTGGAGTCGCCGCTAACACTCATGTATGAATAGCCGGCGTTGCGTATTATCTCACCATGTGGTACTGCAGACACGAGATCCAGTTCCGACAGGCCCTGTTCTTCTCCGCTGCCTCGGTTGCTGGTGCGTTCAGCGGCCTCCTGGCGTTTGGTATCTCCAAAATGGACGGCGTTGGAAACCTTGAGGGATGGCGATGGATATTCATATGTGAGTCTCTCACAACCTGATGAATGACTTGAGGCTGACAGTGAACCAACACGCAGTGGAAGGCATTGCAACGGTGGTCGCCGCTTTCGCCGCTTTCTTCCTTCTGCACGACTTCCCAGAGACAGCCAAATTTCTGACTGAGGAGGAGCGGGCATTCGTGGTCTTCCGCCTGAAATATCAGGGGCAGTCTGCCAAGCTGGGCGGCGCGGGGGCGAGAGCGACCCAGGTCGCCCAGGCTGATGAGTTCCAGTGGAAGTATGTCAGGCAAGCATTTCTAGACTGGCAGATCTGGGTTAACATCTTTGTGTATTGGGGTGTGAGTATTACCCTTCGCTGTCTAAAGCCATAAGTTTCGTCTGATAAGTCCTGCTAGATCGTCTGTCCACTGTACGGAACGAGTCTCTTCCTACCAACGATCATCAAGAATCTGGGCTATACCTCGAGCACTGCACAGCTCATGACAGTTCCCATTTACGTTGCTGCCGCGATATTGGCCGTCATCTTCGCTTACCTGTCTGACCGCGTGGGCAAGCGGAGCCCATTTATAATTCCCTTCCTTTGCGTAATGATCATCGGGTTCGCCATGTATGTCGTTATGTCACCCGCCACCAACTGCTCCCCTTTCTAGACGAGCAAGACTGACTAGCCTGCAGGTGTATCTCTACAGACCCAACAAAGCACCCTCGCGTGGTATACGGCGGAGTCTTCATCATAGTATGTTCCATCTACCCAAGCTTTCCCGGTAACATCGCATGGTTGTCCAACAACCTCGCCGGTGGCTACAAGCGCAGTGCAGGGATGGCGATCCAGATTGGGGTGGGTAACCTCGGCGGTGCGATGGCCTCGAACTTCTACCGCCAGCCGGACTCTCCCCGCTACATCCTGGGCCACGGGCTGGAGCTGGGTTTTGTGTGCCTGGGGATACTCGCCGCGGTCATCCTCAACGTCAGCTACGCTGCCATTAACAAGCAGCGTGAGGAGAAGCTCGCTGAGGGTGGCGAGGACGGCTTCGACAGCCGGGAATTATCTGAGCTGGGCGATAAGGCATATACGTTTAGGTATATGCATTAAGGAAACGGTTGGCGAGTGAGGAGAAAAGGATTTGGCATGGAGTTGAGGCTGGGTGCTTCATGAGGAACAAACTGACCAAACTCCATTCAATATTTGGGATCACCGGGTTTGTAGGTCGTTCCACAGAGTTAGAATGGCTCCAAGGCCACGCCATACAGGGTTTATTAAGAGAAACGATACCGACAGAGCATTACTCAAGCCAGTTAATGTAGCTTTTGTAGCCAACACGAGTGATATGTCGCCAGATAGATGCCTCTCCAGGTTCATGGTGAATGACAGAATTAGATTGATGCGATGGCCTTGACCCTATCGACTAGGAGGCAGATTAAGACGACCTCGGGACGAAGACTCCGTAAATATCATATCACCCACAGTGGTGGCTAGGTGGGCAGGGCAAGAAGACTAGCAAATGCACACTCACAAAGGCCGCCTTACTTGCTTCTCCATGTTATCTTGCAGTAATGTCGCTGTTACTGAGCTGAAAGACACGACTTACCTGCCCCTTCAAACTTACTAAAGACCTTCGGGCGAATCCAAAGAGCATTCGTTAATGCAATGGATGGGAGCTTCGGTATATCAAGGATCTGTTTTCGCTTCAATGTTGCTTGGAAGCACTCACCTAGGTATAATGTTGCAACTCAATCAGTGCTCAGATGCTTGGAGAAGAGTCTTACTCGACGCGGGACATTGCCACCGTCCGGTATTACTTGTGCTCCGGCCTCGCTGAGCACAAAGCATATTTGCCGAGCCTAATAGTAGTGATTGTCAGTAAATGTACACTCAAGATCCTCATCACTGCAAATGTCGAACATCACCGAGCAAGCGACAAGCGGACCGAACGGAAAGCTTAAAACAACTGGGTAGCAACATGACACATAGAGTGCTCTTTGTTGCTCGGCCCGTTGATGACTGCCTGCCTCTACAGTAGTGGTGGCAGTTGTCCCATCAGAAAAAAAAGGGGGGGGGGGGGGGGAAATTAAAGAGTGTTAAGAATGATTTGTTCGTTAGCGCATTACTGCGACAGTCATTACAGTATGTACAACGGCGTCCCCATGCATGCATATGCTTTGGATGCCCTCGTCACTACATGGACCCCCTCTCTAGCCCATCCACCAATGGTCACTCCTACCATGTCAATCCATACCTAGGCACCTACACGCCTCCTGCCTCGCTGACGGGAGCCCCGTAGCTCAACCGTGGGCTTTTGGACCCGGCTAGACCTTCCGCGCGATTCATATCTCGATCGCTGACGATCGAGGCTGGTGTCCCTTCGTCGCAACTGTCGGGTCGTCGAATGTTGTCTGCTGAAGTCCTCGTGGGCCGGGTGTGCGTGATGGGGATACGTACGGCTGGAAGATAGACTTCGAGCCCGCAGTGGCGATAGCTTCGTGTCGAAAAATGGGGCCGCAGATGAGTGAGTATGTTCGGGTTTGGGTGTTGGAGTTTCGGATTCCATCGAGTCCATCGAAGAAAATTGAGCGTGAGATATGGAGAGATATTCGCCGTGAGCATCGTCATCGACAATTCTAGTCAACATCGTGTCCTTCCCTTGAGACTCAACATCCGACAAGTCAGATATGGACGTTGAAGGAGTCTCAGGGTCATCGGACTGCGATGTGACGTCGTCGTCGTGAAGAGCGGGCATTGAGTCGTGTGCGGGTATACGCTCAGATTCCGATTCGGAGAAGGACATGGCCCGCTGGGAGGAACGGGCAATGTATTTATGCTTCTGTTGGACACGTTCCGAGACCGAGACGCCAGAATCCTCAGACCGCACGGTCATTGGGCGAGTCGGTTGGTCGAGGGAGATTTCTGTGATGTCGAAGGTTTGGGAGTGCTCGTTAGTGTAATATGTGTGGTCCTCCTCGGGTTCATCAAAGAACATAGGGCCGTCACAGTCGAAAATGGCAGGTTGCGAGCTGTCGGTGCTGCTGATAGGCGACCCGCTGTCATGGTGCCAAGGGTGTTCCTGAGGAAGGTAGGACGAGAAGTACCGGACTAGGGAGTCCAGGGACTTTGTGCGGAAGAGCTGGATGGCATACTGCCACTGCTCGGTGCCGATGAGGGTTGGGTTACCGATGATCTCGAAACTTGCATCCTCCAACATGCCTGTCAAGCTGATTGTCAACGAGGGTCCACCTCCTTGCCTGTCACTTCCGTAAACCCTTACCATTCAATTCCTCCAAGCGCAACTTTTTGCGCTCTTCCATCAACTGCTCGAATTCGTTGAGGGTTGAGGCTCTGGTGGATATTTCGTAGACATCATGGTGGAAAGCCTCTGGGTCCTGGATGGCCGAGGGGATGGTGTTGAAGCGGTCGTGTAAAGTGGTGGTGAGGTCATCCTTTTGCAAGCCGAACTTCCAAAAGGGCCAAGCACAGCCAGGATCGTCCATGGTATGCAAAGTCGTGTTGTTGTGGTAATCCGATGACGCCAGAAATGGAAAGTGGGTATCAAAAGGGGTATCACGTAGAAGCTGCTTGGTCAGAGGAAATGCGATAAGGACGAAGTCGTATTTGGGCTGAATGAAAGACTGAGAAGGGAGGAACCGAGAAGAAAGAGCCGGGTGGTCTGGTTGTTGTTGGTTGGTTGATGGCTTGTGTGAACGTTGAAAGCCATTTAGACGAAGAGGATGGTACAACAAGACATTTTGATGGGTGGTGTTTGGTTTTATTTGTTTGTTCGTTTTTCTGTTTGAAGAAATACGAGCAAAAGAGTTGGGTGACTGGTGATCTGTGAGGGGATCGTAGACTGTTGTTTCTTGCCTTTCCCGAGTGGATTGGTATCGGTATCGGAGAGGGAGTATTGTCGAAAACGGACGGTCTATTTGCTCTGGTGATCGGGGCTCAGAGTCTTGGTGGAGAGAGGGAGAGGAGAGCAACGTAGGCGGGCGGGACGGGGGTCTATGGTGGTTATCTGACGGTGACGAGACCAGGAGTCAAGCCGGACTCACAATGATGGACGAGCAGTGGGCGACGGCCAGAACACCCACATTGGTCCCACAAAAAGCCCGTGGCCCGTCTGGAAGGAGTGGGTCCACCACATCTGCATCCCGACCATTCAGAGCCATTCATTTGGGCGCAGGCCAGGCGCTAGCGGTGGCACATGCCGCCCTTATGCAGGCGAAGGTTGCACTGCAACCCTGCAGGAGCAGTGTGGCACTACCAGAGCTAGTGCCCAGAGGGGAATAGTGCCCCATCCAAGATCGATTCTTTCTCCCGGCGACGGGAGCCCGACCCCTGCCCCCCTGCCCCCATTTTCCCTTTGGGTCTCTGGCCCTCTAGCCCGTTCCCAGACACGCAAGACACGTTCCTCTGGTCGATGATGAAACCCGAAGGCTGGATGACTGAAGCCTGGAGAACACGGATGCTAATCAAGAACATGGCAACATGGTGTGCACATAACATCGCCTCTCTTCATTATTGTGGAGTGCTCTCAGAGGCACGCCTCAGGAGATCAAGCCTCGTTCGCTCGGGAGATTCGTTGCTCAAGGCTGCCTGTCCTTTCCTTTTGCCTTCCCAACAAGCCGACAGACAGACACGCACCACACGATGGGCTGTTGCCCGACGCCCGCCCCCTCCGCCTTCGGTCGTTACGCAGGCAATTCCAGGATGCATCCAAGAGGGGCGCGGCGGAACGCGAAGTGGCGCAAGCCCAGCCAATAACCAATGAACAGCCTCCGCAGGCAGCCAACCAGCTTGGCCCTGCCCTGCATCACGAAGACGGAGGCGGTCATGGCCATGCATTATGGTTGGCCGGCTGATGTTGGCTGACCACCAGTCTCATCGACGAGAGTCTATGAGTGATGCTGATTCCACGCATTCCTGCTCAATCTGGAAAACGGCCCCCAACGGACACGCTTTTGGTCGGCCGTATAGTGCCAGCTGGGAGTTCAAATGGGCCAGCCGGCAGACAGCTGTGGCTGTCTTCTTCTATCATACACATTTGGACATTCTGCTCATGCATGCAGGCTGGCAGGCTGGCAGGCAGGCAGCCCGCCCGGCTTACTGCTGCCACTCCCAGTCCCGACCGAGACTCGGGTGTCAGCTGCCTCTGGCCTCCATGTCTGCCTGCTCCATCTAATCCATCCTCGTGCCTCGTCAGTCCTCATCACGCCGTTGAACTTTGGCCCCGGCTGGTCACACTCCAGTCCGTGTTGTGCCCTGCTGTTCCTGACTGTCTGTCCGGCTTTCCTGCCCTTCTGGATATCGTGCTCGGTATCGTGCCCGGGATCTGGAGCCTGCATCCCAGCATAGCTTGTCTGCTGCTTGGGAACCCACTCAAATCGTCAGATATCCCCGAGGACTCTGGGGCTGCTCTCTTCTCCCAGATCCACTGGACCAGCCAAGCACACCCGCATCCAGAGAAAGGCTTCATTTTTCCACCACGGCTGCGCTCTACGCCGCTCGAAGCCACAGGACGGCGCAATTGAAGCTCACAGCTGGCCTACTCCGTGAGCCTTCTCTCGACCCTGATCCATATCGTGGTGACTCAGGCGGCCTCCCTCGCAAGAACTAGGCAGCTGCAACCTACCTCGTTCCTGCTGCAAGCTCGAACCCCAGGTGCCCTATGGTCCTCGCCATTTTCTGGGGCTCCCCATTATATCCCTGCACCCAACGAACCCTCCCGCCTATCCACCTACTGCACCGCGCAGTAGGCAGTGTAGCCAGCTGGAGGGCCCTAGGACTTGCGGTTCACCTGTTCCTCTGCTAGGGTCAGTTGAGGCTGAATCCAGAATTGCTAAGCACCTCAAGACCCCGGTCAGCAGGACTCTTCCCCGGGTCTGTTCCTGCTCAACTGCCTCTCCATATCCCGCATCTGACTCTTTTTTCGAATCGCATTTTCATCATCATTTGCATTGCGAGCAAGCCAGGTGGTCACTGTCTTTATTTGTCTGTGCCTGTCGGATTTTCTAGGACTGTCCTCTCTCTTCTTGTGTCCCTGCAGCCACATTTAACTACTCGTCCCCCCGCCTCAAGCGGCCACCCAGCGACAGGAAACCAATTCTCGGGAGCACCCGTTATTAGGACCTGGCCTTATCTCGAGCCTGAGCCTGTACCTGTGTCGACAAGACCCCAAGGAAAAGGGCTTGTGTGTCATATCGACCGTCTCTCTACTAGCTGTTGTCTTCAGTACCCAGGGCTAGGCACCTGAGCCGCACATAACCGCGTACATATCTCCTTGTCCCTAGCTTCTTTGTGTGACTCCTCTCTGGCCCGGCTTGGTTGCCCCATCCACAACAGCAGCAGCAGCACCAGTGTCTAGCCAGGCTTCCGTGGCGAGGCCGGCAAGACCGGGTCGCCTTCGCCATGAGGACCATCCACGTTGAGCCACCCTCGGAGGTGGCGACCGAGGAGAAGACCGAGCCATACTCCCAAACCGAGATCGATGCCCGCCTTAGGAGCTTCCAGGAACAGAAAGAGATCAACGAGGCCATCGCGGCCGAGAACCACGCGATCCATCTGGATGACCTGGCTGTTCCAAAGGATAAGGACATCCGCATCCTCGTACGGCCTTTAACACGGGCCCGCTCTGTGAGCCCCGGCAATCTCGATAGCTGCGAGTGGTTGCAATTGACTGCCGAAGTTGCGGAACCGAAACAACCCGAACAGAAGGTTCTCGCGGTCACTCAAACAAGCAGAGACATCAAGTTCTCCGTGCGTATCCCACAGGAGACGCTCGAAAATGACACGAGACCTCCCCTGTGGTGCGAACTCTACTATGATCCAGCCAGCGACAACCAAATATTTCTCAACCGTTCTGGAATTCCACTGTTCTTGTCTAGAGTTTCCCAGCTCCCAGCTTCCAGCCCGGGAATCGAGTACACCATCAACCCGCACACCACCAAGGCTCTGATTCCTGGAACATGGAGGATCAAGGTCAGGAACATCAATGTACTTGATTTCAGGATCGTTGAGAAACGTCCCGCCATCCTGAGGTCGTCGCTGAGCTTGTCAGCATCAAACGAGTCCCTCGTCAGCTTGCTCAACTCGTCGGGAAAACGAGCGCTTACTGCTGAAGACGGCGCGTCCTCACCTGACAAGAGGATGCGCGCCGACGACTCTATGGTCCGAAGCGATGCACGATCTGATGACGGCGTCGTAATGTTTATGAGACCCGGAAGCGCCACGAACCCTCTCGTTTTCCCTCTTCCCTCCGGAGAGAAGGGAAAGGAGCTCATGACCACCAATGGAAACCCACTACTGGAGCTCGAAGACGGCGATATCGCTGAGATACCCGGCGCCGAGGTCGACGTTGATGAATACACCATCAAGAAAATCGGCCCCATCGCTTCGACAAGCCTAAGCGCCGTTGCCATGGGCGAGTTCTCCCGGGAACCCGACAGCATCATCACTGTCAAGGTGCTCAAGACCCGCCTGAACCAGAAAGCACTCGCCACTGCAAAACCGCAGGATGCAGAGCGGAACGTCATTCGCCAAGCCGATATCTGGCTCCGCGAGTTCCTCAATCACGAAGTGCTAGATCACAAGTCGATCCCTCGATTATTTGGCGGTGACGCCCGATATCTGTCCTTGTACATGGAGTACATCGACGCTAGAGATCTCTCAGCAAGAGGCGCCTGGCAAGATCCCCAAAGCACATTCTTCCTTGGCAATGAGCAAGATTCTGAGCGCATCCTCCGCGACGTAGCCGGTGCACTGGATTATATGCACAGTCGCAACATGGTACACAATGACATTAAGCCGGGGAACATCCTATTTAACCGGGAGCGGGGGGCTGTTCTATGCGACTACGGCATGATCACCGACATTCATGCCAACCAGGAGAGGATAGGGGGCACACCATTCTATATCTGTCCCGAGTTCATCGGACAGAAGCTGCGCGGCCAGCCAGCGGACGTGTGGGCTTTGGGCGTGACAATGCTGTATGTCCTCCGCAAAATCGGCCTCCCCGATGCTCGCGGCCAGAAGAACCATCCCCGCCACCTGTACTGGATGATTGCATACATCAACACAGCACCGCAACATCAGAGACAGCTACCAAACTTTGACGGGCGGACTGCTGCTCAAAAAATGCAGGACTGGCTCAACGACATCCGCGAGGCCAAGTCGCGCTTGGACCACAGCAACAAAGTGGAGAGACTCGTGGCGGCCATGCTGGTCGTGAACCCGAAACAGCGGATCACGATGCGGCAAGTCATGCTGGAATTATCACGTGTCTCAGAGGTGAAGGAAGAGTAAGCAGCCGTTTTGCATCCCCGGGCGGATGAACATATACGAAACAACGATATCAGCGGTATAGCTCAAGGAAAGGAGTCTTCTTTTTCGAAATTTTGCTTGCTTGGGCACTGAGACTCGGAGGAGGCTGAAATTATCAGGAACGTATGGTAGGTAATTCCTATACGATCCTGACCTTGTCATTCCTAGCAAAGAATATGGATTCCTATGCACACATCTCTTTTCATATGACTATTGTCCTTGTCATCTTGCCTTTTCACACATTCTTCTTTGTTTTAGTACGAAACTGACAGGCATAGTACACGTATAAGTTGCGCATCATCGCAAAGGACTCTGGCGTCGGATTTCCGCTTGTACACCTGGGCAAGGCTCAACTTTCCCGTTGGTCCAGGGCGCTCACTGAGGGCCGGCGGACCCGTGCCTCAGACACACCTGGGCACTCAGTTCTTTCCTTTCCATTTTGAGGGCTCCAAGGTGGGTACAAGAAGGCCTGTGCCCTATATATTCGACGCTTGGAACAACGACCGTATCCGTCCTATGCCACAAGGTACACGGCACTTTGGCACCAGCATGTCCAGAATCAAGTATTTCATAGAGGAGGAACAACCGCATAAATCAATTAATGGTCACGAAGAAAGGGGAGACTGCTCGATACAGGAAGTCATGCATCTTATGAATCACCATGCCAGTCTATATGGTATTTAGCTTATTAATGATACCCACAAGGCGGTTCATCGCCAGTCATTGGTCTCTTTGAGCCCCAGGATGCCCATATCGTGTACCTACGACACTCCAAGAGGCTTTGAAGCCCCCAAGGTACTTCGAGATACGGAAGACCTGAGAAAGTCTTGGCAAAAATCTACTCAAGAGAATGTCATTTCTTAGGAGGTCTTGTCCCTGTTGTAATGACCTTATCAAGGAGCCCGAAGAGATCGCCCTCGTCGCTAAAATAGCATGCCTCAGTATTCCAGTGCTAGGAGGCCATGTATTTGAACCGTTCTGCTCCAGCCACGGGCCTCATCAGGATGTTTGAATCCACTGATCCAGACGGATATTCTTGATGATAGTAGAGAACCCGTGCTGCTTCCCCCTCATGCACTTATCCCTCTTCTTCCCAGTCACCTCCTTCTTGTCATTATGCTTGTTGCTATCAGGATCCTCCCCTTTCGGATACTCGACGTTGAATACGGGCTTCCCCTGCTTGATGAACGGAAGGAACTGCTCCTCATCACCATACTGCATCGCCTGCTCGTTGACACACCACTGCATCTGATGCACAACCCGGGGTACGATGTCCCCGCCGTTCTTGAGCCCAATGGAGAGGCCCCTCGCGTGTGCCTCCCCCGCCAGCCACAGAACATAGTCCACCGCGTCGCGCTCCGACAGGCCGAGGCCGTTCTTATTATCCCAAGCGTCAATATTATCCGGGTCCACGCCGTCAAACCCCTTGAGCACAGCGAGGTCCATGCGGGCCTGCATGATCTGGCGCACGTTGGCCGAGTTGGTCTGCACCCACTTCTCGCCCTCCCAGTCGTCCATCTTGCGGCCCATGTCGGACTTCTGGAAGCGCCCCGCGTCGGGCCGCCAGTCCTCGTAGGTCCCGGCCGAGAAGTAGGCGATCACCTTGCGCCCGCGCTGGTGCATGGCTTCCACCTCGGCGGCGGTGTTGTCGAAGAGGTCGATGATCCAGACCTCGTGTTGCTCGACGGTGTGGTCGAGGTGCACCTTGTGGTGCAGCACGTAGTTCCATGAGGTCTGGACGGCGGGCTGCCACAGCGGGCGGTGGAACCCTGGGGGCCGGGGCGGAAGGGGTGGTGCGTTCATCTTTTGAGGTGCGTGTGTTTAGAAGCAAGAATCACTTGTAAATGCCATCAATATAATGAGTCTCGGATGAGATGGACGAAGTGAGGCGTGGAGAAGTGAGGGTTGAGGGTGAGGGCGAGAGAGAGGACGAGGTGAGGTCAGGTCTGGGAGCCGTTGATGGTGGCTGTGCTATACGAAGCTACTCGAACTATAAGCGCACGCGCCTCAATCAGCCGCCCTCGGCTCCGAATAGCTGCTCAGTATGAGACACAGCCTTTGAAGCATCATTTGTACGCTTACCTAATTCTTAGTTTGGCCCAGTGGCTATCTCACTTCGTATGCGACAACTCCAGCTCAGCGGGCAGTGTTGTGCCAACAGCTTCCCTCCGAAGCTCCGTCCGTCCCTAAACTGAGCGGGGATACAGCCACAGTGTGAGTCAATTACACCAAATTTAATTACCAGCACGGGATTTCATGGGCCACGCAGCTTATAAGAATTCGAGGCTGAGAACCAACTTACACAGGGATAAGTTCTCTTCAGTCTTTTCCCGCTCAATTGGGTACTTCATATGAAGTTTATGTGTACAGTCCAACACCCAAAGGCAAGCATGATACCTTGGAGTCCGCCGGCAGGCGGGTGCAGAACAAATCGAGGTGTATTAAAGTAACAGTACCGCGAAGCTACATATCGCGCTATTCTTCCTCATAAGTGTAATTTCCGACTCGAGAGAGGAATTCGAAGAATACCAATAGTCCATGCGATCCTGAAGACTGGTGGTATTTTCAAGGTAAAATCTCCTGGAGTCCGCAATGGCTCATGAGAACTGACGAAATGCCCTTTCACCACACGCCCAGTTGTGTACTTCACTTGTCTTAGAGGAAGGCAACAGCCACGCGCTCAGACGTGAGGTTGGCCACCTCGCCGAATTTGGTCATAAAGCTCGTAATGCTGTTGAAAAACTCAAGCTTCTCGCAGCGCGGCGACGGATGCAGGATCGACCACAGAAACGGTAGGCTCCGCGGCTCTCTTCTTGACAGGGGAGGCGAACGGGTTCGAGAGCTCGAACTTGGGAGCAGACTCGTAGACGCGTCAATCACTGTCGTCTTCCTCGCCAAGGACGTTCATGGTGGCTGGGCGTTTGCGGGTCAGGGTCGAGGCACCGTCGGGGCAAGGTTGAGACGACGAACAACCTCCGCTGGGGACTCTGGCTCCATCTCATACGCGGAGTCTTTGACCCTGTTGGCCAGGTTGATCATAGTGGCTTTGTGTTTGTTGGCGCCGGCGACCAAGTCGGCAGGGTAGATGCTCGGATTCTTGGCGATGTGGACGAAGAGCGCTGCAGCAAACACCATCGTGGTTGACTCCTTTCGGGTGAACTCCTTCACCGTCACTACCTTTTCCTCCTTGTCCTCCTCGTCCTTACACATGAACTGGCCACAGCTGTTTCGGGCTTGCTCCCTGTGCGCCATGTTGAAGTTGCGATTCTGTGGTGTTCCTCGATCGCGATAGTTGGGGGAAGGGCCGTAGGCGTCTACGGGTATGGGCTTGGAGGGTTGCTCGTTTTCGAGGGCTAAAAATCGTGCGTAAACGCCTATACGGCGTCCTCTATCAGTAAACAATGCTCCAGAGTCTGTGATTCTGTGTAGGAGTCGGACATGGTAACGTACAATGATTGAGGAAAGTGTGGGCATGCGATGCGACTGTGACGTCGGGGAGTCGGTCGACGTTGCGAGCGTGCAGGCGGTGGTGCGAAGACAACGACTGCTTCATGAACTTCGTGAATGCACGAGGAATTGAAAATGTATCTCGTGGTGGTGCAAGAGAGGGGTGTGTGATGATATCGTTCTGTGAATCCACCGTGGATTTCACCCTGGGATCGTGTTGGGGGCGTGTTGTTTACCTGTGCCAACGCAGTTTACTATTGGCCGGTGCACCCCGAAGGCTTAGAGGCAAGCTGTGGTCAGGGCTGCTTGGCCCTGAGTCTGATTTCACATCGGCCAACGCCTTTGGGGGAGAGGCGGGCTTCCTGTCCTTGCGGCCATTGGTCATAGGGCTGGCGATGCCTCTGGCGACTGGGGCGTAGAGGACTCAGGCTGCTTGGCCGGGCGAGGCAACACTGCTTTGTTTGCCGACAGGAGCTTCCTGCGTACTTAGCCTTGCTTCCTGCCAGCCTGCGGAGAGCGATACTCGAGGGTTACAGGCATTCAATTATTAGGCATACTCACCATGTAGCGCTCCTTGCATGATAACACGCTACTACAGCATGCCTCTTCTGGAAAGCAAGATCCTACGGAGCTCACTGGGAAACACCTGAAGTACGAAAAAGTCGTATTTGAAGCAGGGCCAATGTCCTACCAGCCCTTTGAGCTTGCCTAAAGGTGGTTGCGATGTGATGCAGTCTCCGGTATTCCATCACTCCATGACTGAGGACCCCTTCTCAAGGCATTCATTTGAAACCATCGCAATATGATGTATTTGCGTATTGAAACCAGCGCAATTCATATGTCTCATACGGGCGCACTGCGTATGAGCTCTCAAGACGATTCGAGAGTCCTCGGCAACCCTCTGCCCATGCCGTACGCACTGCTCTCCAAAGCTCCCCACTCTCTCGTAACTTTTCTGATGAGCACTTCGCCTGGTCCAGTGACCATTCCATCATCAACTGCTCACTAAACCTTCTCCGACTCTGTCCCAGCTTGCAATCGACCCAGAACCGTCGTCCTCCATGTCCACGTCGGAACTTTCATAAGACTCAGACCCCTCATGATCCATGTCTATGTTTTGGCTCGTCGTCGACTCCGATTCTGATGTGTTTGCGAGATAACCCCTGGGAGGATCCTCCTGTCCAGCGACAGGAATCCGGCATGCCCTCCGATAAGACCACCTCCGAGACTTGGTAGCATGGTTGGCTCGGGCCGGCTCTGATGCGTACTCGAATAGCCATCCACTGGCGAAAGGCAGGTGGGGATTCGGAAGTGACAAAAGTAGCTCCTGGGCCACAGTGTTGTCTCCGAACGAGTTGTGTACGGCCCCCTTTGCAAGCCGGTACAGCTCGGGCTGCAGGTAGTATAGGAGTTAGCTGAGTAAGCGAAAGTAGTGCAGATTTACTCACGTATTGCTGCTCCCATGTTTTTGCAGTCCCCTCACGAGACTCAAGACGGCCGAGAGGCCAGAACTCCACGACATATTCCGTGCTTCCGTTTTGGTTGATGGTGGAAGCCTCACAACGGAAATTGCAATCTCCCAGTGACATTTCCGCCGTGTCATTGAACAGGTCCAGATGGGGGTCCCATTGGACATAGGAGTTGTTGTGGTTCCGGAAGCAGGTGACAGACCAGCCATCTCTACTGCCGTGTTCAGGCTCCAGCGACTCGCAGAAGGCCTCGTACTCTGCCCAGAGCTTGTTGGAAATTCCAGCCGCACTACGAGCATCCGAGAAAGTCACGCACGCTCGTAGCATGACCGTCCTGGCCTCGTCCTTCAGCTTACTGACCACATCAAGCTGGGCCTGCAGGCACCGTATATCCTCCTCTAAGTCGGCTGCCTTTCTCCTCTTCTCCTTGATCACCTGCTCGATCTTGTAAAGTCCCCGACCAGGAGCATTTTGTGAGGAGAGGAGTTCGTCGAGTGACGCGAAAGTTTGTTGACCTTGAATGGAGAGATGCTCTGCGATGATTTGTTCTGTTCGAGGGTAGTCGCGCGTCCATACATGACTGCAGCCGATGCAGCTGTGTTGAACGGGCTCGTGATCTTGCTCGAGCGCTGAACTCCCATCATCATCGTCCGTTTCCTCATCTCCATCACCCTCTACCTCTGTATCCTCCGTATCGTCCGTATCCACATCAGACGAAGCAAGAAAATTGCCCTTAGACGAGGCATTGCTATCTTTTGCAATGGACTGATTGAAAGGAGAATTACCCGAGTATCCATCACCACTGGCTTCAGCGATGGCAGACGGAAGATGGTTGTCCGTAGCCTCGTCGTCGTCCTGAGCATCGCCTCCCATGTTGCCACTGTACAAGACTGGGGACTTGCCTCCGTTGCCCAGCTCCTGCATTTCGTTCTCGTTCTCAGTTCTGAGCGACGCCAAATTGAACTCCGAGTCCTGGACGCCGACGAAAAGTCCGGCTGCGTTGTCAGAGGGGTGGGTCGCGTGGATGTTGCTGTCCTCACGTCCAAGGTATGCCTCCTCGGGATGAGCAATGTGTGACAGTGGGTCGTCCATGATATCACCCATTGTAGCAGAAACTGCGTCCCTGATATCGCGATTGCCAATCTGCCCTTGAGTGTCATGGGTAGCAGCCGTTTGCTGGTCGCCGCCGTATGTCGACTGCGTGGCAATTGGAACAGCGCGCGTCAGCACCGTGGTGCTGACGTCCGTAGACGCCTCAATCCTGGCTTGTGTGCGGGTGCTTTGTCGCGGTCTGCAGGTGTATATGGCTCAGACTTGCATTGATAACGTGCGGTAGGTGCAGAGTTGGACACGGGGGTTGCAAACGCATGCGCAGGTTGTGGAGGGGAGTTGAAGGGTCTCAGAGAAGCTCCAGTGGACAATCGAAGACACAAAAGCTTGACTACCTGGGCAGGAGGGAAACGCAAAGCTGCCAAAAGGTGCGTCTCCAACTTTCATCCGATCTCTTGCCCAGATTCACTCCAGTCTCTCAAGTGAAGACACTTGCGATGAAGACAGAAGTGTTCTAGGAAAGAACCAAGCAAAAGCACTCCTTCGTAGTTGACCATGTAGGGTCGGTCTCTTACGGCATGTAACTTGATGTGTCTAGTTGAGAACCCTCTTCATGTTCAATATCAACTGTGTAAGACGGCCCCGGGCAATGACTGCTGAAGAGGGTGTTGCCCAGACTCCCACTGAGAGAAACGGTAAAAAGTTTGAACCGCTATAAAAAACACTTACAGATAAGAGCCTTTCACATAGAGACCACGGCTCCACTTCTCAAACAGCTCTGAGGGAGATTGAACACCCTGCATCTAGGCACTTACTAGCGACCATTGGAGGAAAGAGTAGTTCTCGGGGAAGAAAGTGTGATGGTTAGTCAGGATGAAGATACACACTGCGAGTTGAGCTGCCCCCGGCGGGCGAAATTTGGCATCTGGAACTTTCCAAATGAGAAAGAAGCACCGGATAGCTGATTTGGAGAGATGCTCCCCCGTAGAAATCCTAGTGGCAGGCTGTCTGCTATTTTCTTCTGAATTATATATCTCTGCATCTCTCAACGTGAAGTATCAGACATGGTTCAAGTACCACCTTTTTCTTTTGGTATTTGATCAAAGATGGGGAAACAAATGCATATTACACCAGATAGAAATTATTCACTACAGACCTATGCCAGCCTCGATTCCTTGAGTTGATATGTCACCGTCGTGCTTGTGGTTTTAGTGATTCCCTTAACATGCACATCTGTTGGTGTCGTAACGCCGTCTTCAAGGCTCCTCCTGGCCTCAACGAATGTTTTAACACTCGGATTCCTGCTGACCTTGACCGGATCCTGAATCGGCGGGCACAAAAATAGCTCAAATGACTCCTCGGAGCCGGGGTCCTCGTTCAGCCCTTGCACTGCATGTTGGCTGGCCGAGCCGTAGAACGCTTCGTCAATGCCCATCGGTCGAGAGTATGCGCTGTTTCGCTTTTCCATGTTCCTTCCGGAAAGATTTTGCCAATTCTTCTTGTTCCGGCCGAACGACCCTCCCGCATAATAGCCCTTCGGTTTGCTGCCCGAGCCGTACATGCTTCCCAGGAACTTCTTGAACAGCGGCCGCAAGCTCGGCAGACTAGCCGCGATGATGCCAACGTTCATCTCGAGGACGGTCCATGTGGTGAGGTATTGAGTGTCCCAAAGCCAGTCGTCTTTCTTTCGGTAAGTGCCCAGGAACGTGAAACGGACGATGGCGCAGGCGCAGGCGAAGCAGCCGAGACCGAGCACACCAAACAAGGATACCCGTGTGCGTCTGGTGACATTGATATTCCAAAGCATTGGTACCGGTATGAAAAGAGCGAACATCAAGTCTGTGATGATGTTGAGCGAGAAATTTGTATAGCCTAGTGCCATAAGAGTTCTTGGGGCCCAACATGTTGCCTTCGTTGACGGGTCCCACAGGATGCGAATGTCAGTGCATTGAGCCAATAGAGTCTGTTTGAAGTCAGAAGCTGCATTTTGGAAACTCGTTCGACTTATGAACAAGGTCTGGACAGGAAAGCGAAGCTCTGGATTCACTTACAACAAAACCGGCGGTCGTATAAGCGAAGACGAAAATAATCACGCCGAGAACCAAATGTTTCCAAAATTTGGTAGATGCTATACGAAGCAGAGAAGCACCGACTGCGAGCTTGCAAAAGCAGATACCATACAGGTATGTGAGCTGAGTGATATAATTGAACATGAGCCCTGTGGGTATGTCTCGCGGTGGAATATCACCAATATGGCGACCCGCCCCATGCTGAACTTGGACAACTGCCAGTCGATTAGTGGGCGGTCTGTCCAAGTAAAAAGGACCGATTAAAGAACCCTTCTGGCACAGAGAGTCCCACGGAAATAATGGTCTTGCCAAATTCACTTACTGACTTCCGCCATGCCCACGATGGACAGCAAGACCGTCAGAGAAATCACCCAGTCCTGTTTCCGCAAAATCAGCAACGTGTCTGTGGGCAGCCTTCCCGTGTTATTACTCACGTCCCATCCTGTTTTACCAACCATTGTGGCCCTAACCCAGAGCCGTGTCGCCACTACTATGGTCGCCAAGCCGGTGAAGAGCACAGCGACTGCGATTATAGTAGGCCCTGTATTCTCGGAAGGGTTCGATATTAGCTTTGTCGTGGAAGACATTTTGAGCCTCCTCGCCACTCTTGGCTCGGTTCATGCAGTAATACAAGAGGTTTCTGTGGGGTCTCTTGGGGTGATGCTTCGATTTAAGGTAGAGTCGGGAGATTTCGTAGGATCGCTGCCATACCTAGGTAATATGCTTGCAAGAACAGAGCTTTGCATCTTTTAGGAGCCTGTAATTAGGCCGCTGTGACTATGTCACTTCGCTACTCCACAACAAGCACCGGGGAATTCCATTTTTGGCTACGCTATGTCATCAGCTGGGCAGCCCCAATGCGGAGCGGGCGGAGCAAGCAGCCAAATCTACACCACACAGGCATTCTTGAGCATCACTCAACCTTGTTGGCGGACAAAGCTCAGACCGGATCAGACCCGCCTACAATCAGGTGGAGGAAAAGCTTAGGACCAGTCCCGGGGCTTGCATAAGTTTGAGTTGGCTCACTGCTACGTGACCAACGGCACTTGGCTGACGAATCATGGCACGACATCAGCGCCAGGCCTTCAGGAATGTGATGAAGGATAAGTTTTTACACACAGCAAGATTCCCGTGCGAGCCGACGCCACTACGGCAATTTAGAATACTTTCAGGATCCAGTGCAGAGGCGAGTCAGATATGCACACGCCGTGCAGTATCAGGGACCAGGCGGACCAGTGCGTTGCGAGGCACTCATCGGACGGCCCATATTGAACCCCAAAACCAGGATTGCAACACCGCGCTACCTAGGTACCTATCTGTTGGGCTGCACCGTCCGGTATCTAATCAGAGCCATGCGGCTTGCACGATACGAATAGTCAGCGATGCCCTTCGTCTGATGCAGTCTATCATCTGAGTGCAGAGTCAACCAAACCACAGAGTCGGCATCGTGTGAATAAAGTATAGCGAACGGGGAATAAAGTCTGAATACCCAAAATTCTGGCCGGAAGACTTCAACCTTCCTCCAAATATATCCCGAGGTCTGTTTTGAATAGAAATGGGTGGGACTGCAAATTCATACCTAGGGAATGAGAGTGTTCCGACCAAAATGACGGGCAAGTAAACGTGGGGCGGCAACCAAAGACAATGGCAGGTCATCACATGGGGAGCTTTGACGTGACGCAATTACGTCCCTCGATCTGCGACTGAGACCGCAGATGACTCTGGTCCTTCACATGTTGACACTTGGAAGGTAGCATGTGGGCAGCCGCCATCATCCCACCCCCAAGGACCCAACAAGACGTGACCACTAACCGATGCATGAGCCTTGTCAAGGGTGCTACAAGATTGCAATACACACGGGGGCTGATCCTCTTGAGCTCGAACACCGGGTGTCAGTTTGTTGACCAGCATCACATCAAAATGAAAAGTTCCGGTTGGAGGCAGCGGGCCCCATGAGCTTCTCCCCTGGGAGATTGTGCATGGTCACTTCGAAAGCTATGTCGTATGCTGTCGGCTGGCGAGCCTCCCCCGAGCCGGGAACTCCCAGCGGCACGCAGCGGATCTGCAGAGCTCATGCGGGTCGGTAAACTTAATTTCTGCCAAGCAGTTGCCCAGGGACCAGACCGACCCTCAATCCCGTACCTGATCACGGTGCCTGCTTGTGTAGAGACAATCAGGTCGCTTTAATCTTCTCTTTATTCATTGTTCAGCCATGGGGCAGGGAGTCACGAACGAGAGAAACGCTAATGGCTAGGATTGCACACTGGGGACCCTCTTTACCAAGCATGCATGTACACACGAACCCAGGCAAAACTCATACGTAGGACTGGAAGTCTTCGGGTAGGGAAAACACTGCTAATACAGCTGTTATTGATTTCACTATAGTCCATATCATCCCCTCTCACACCTCCAACTAATGCTAGCGTACTAAGAACAAGAAAGATTTGGTCTGAAAATTGCTCCTCAGAGGCTGAAATATCGTTTCACCACCTTAGACTTCTTTTGATCGAGACTTGATAAGTTTTCTATTGCCTGCAAAATGGTCACGGATTGACCAAGCACCACAAGGTGAGTGACCGCCATACCTCATGGTCATCAAAAATGAATGTCGATTTGTGGGTAGGGGAACTTAAGAGACAGAGCATTTGGAGTGACTACATTGAGCCTGGATGCTTCGAGTCAGTATCAATGGCACCGCCAATACCGCTTCGTAACTGCCTTGTCTTATCACCGCAATCAGAGCCATGCTGGCTGGGTTGACAGGTGACAGTGATTCGGAAATTTGTGTATACGTACACCTTCGAGTCAGCATTGGTTGCAACACAATTTCATGTGGTGTTGCAATGTAGCCTTGATTCTAAATTGCGAGCATTGCGTGTCATCATATCTGCCGTTCTCAGGGACAGGTGTCAGAAGTCCTGGTCCTGTGTAACACAGAATCTCGAAGTCAGGTAAATCTGCCTGAGTGAAACAGCAACCTAGGTATTTTGTTGATCCATTTGCTACTACTAATAAGCTACTGCAGGGTGTGGCAGTAAATGGGCCGGTTTGTCATGCTCGACGCTCCCCTGCATTGTGGCCTGCAAACCCTACTTGATGGGCCATTCTATTTGTCATGGATTATTGACCAAAAATTTCGTTACTTTATAGTCTTCTATTATACCATACGCAGATGTTACGACACACATCTACAATGAAATATCCTAGGCACATACCGCAGTGTCGGAGCAAATAAGACCTCCGTTTAACCAAGTCCTGTATCAAAGATACTGTTGCCGTCCTAAGGATCAATAAATAAATATCGATTTAGCTCGCATAAATTTTACGTTATGGCGTGACGTTGCTTCATTATTGTGTTCGGATGCCAGAGGTAAGGAATTGACCACCTTCTCTTACCGTAGCCGCTTCACATTGAGGCTGTATTGAAGGAATAATGATATCTGGGAGCTCGTGACATTTTGACTGCACCTGTCCACACTTGATTCATGCTGTCGACACAGATCGTCTGAGATTTGAACAGCACAACAGCCATATGCCAGTAACGTAAGTGTATCGAGGGCCGCCGTTTCGCTGACCGCTTTCAACAGTACTCAGCTCCTCCACCAACGGCTTAAAAGACAGCTTGGCTTTATGGAATATATCGCGTCGGTGTTCCTGGCATTGTAGTTATGCCCGAAAGGCCCTCAACGGACTCTCGGAAAGTCTCCGCCGGAAACGGTGGCTCATTGTCACCGGAGGCTGCCAAGAGCTCCACAATTGTACTGTGCAGATTGACACTCGACTTCAGGAGTGGAGGGTACAGGGAAGGCAAATGCAAGAGTGGCATCACGAGGATATGTGCTTTCAAGGGTGTGGTCGCAGCATGATCAGAATACAGCCCTGGAATTTCCCATTCCACGATCGAGACATCGATATCAGTTTCGTGGCTGCTGAAGACGAAGGAAAAGCAGAATCCGGAATTGCGATTGATCCGGTCCAGCCAGCTAGGTACCAACTTGCATCATGCAACTGGGGAAAGGCCAAAGCAGCAGGACTTAATCCACACGCCTGTTCAGACCGCTGCCTTCAACCTTTGAACCTCTTCTCCCGTCATACTGACAACCTTGACGCCCCCGCTGGCCAGATTTTCCTTGCACTTATCCCAGCCGGTGGTGTCAACTGCCCGCGTACCCTCCTCAACCACATACGTGGCGAAGCCCTCCTTGGCGGAATCAGCGGCCGTGGCACTCACGCAGTAGTCGAACGCCAGGCCGACGACGTAGACGTGTGTGACACCTCTGTCCTTCAGCTGCCGTGTCAGGCCGGAGTCACATACCCGCGGGCTCTCGAACGGGTCGTAGAAGGCGCTGTACATCTCCACGCGGGCGTCCGTGCCCTTCTTGACCACGACATCGACCTTGTCGGCTGCCATTTCCGGCACAAGCTCTGCGCCGGGGCTGCCCTGGACGCAGTGAACAGGCCATAGCCGCGTCTCGTAGCTCTCTGACGCGTTCTGTGGGTTGACGATGGTGGCGGTGTCTTCAAACGGCCGCCTGGGCGGCTGGGTGTGGTGATTTGCCGCGAAGGAGATGTGGTCCGCCGGGTGCCAGTCCTGGGTTGCTATGCGGACGGCGAAAGAGGGTAGGGCTAAGAGCTCGTTGACGGTTGGGGCGATATCGCGGCCGTGCGGGATGGCGAGAGAGCCAGAAGGAGGGCAGAAGTCCTCCTGGAAGTCGACCACGATAAGCGCGGGAACAAAAGATGGCGACGAGGAGGCCATGTGCGAGATTGTTGTAGTGAGCTTAAATACTATGTCGGTCGGTCTGCAACGCAGATATTGTGAGTCGAGTGTAAGACTGGCTGGCTTGATGGTTTGTGAATAATGCGATGGACTATCGCGTTTGCAAAGATGTAGTTTACAGCAGGGAGGTTGATTACCCCCGGTACTAGTAGGACATGCTAGTGCTTAGCCTGACCAAGCTCTAGGGACCCAGGACCTGTCTCACATCTGACCCCAGTCAAAAGGCTGCATGTGCTGTGCTGTTTGGGTCCCACACGCAGGATTGAGGGCGCCGTCTGGAAGTGACACGATTGATCTTACAATGAGTCATCGACTCGTACGCAAAGTCAAGATGGACAGAACCGCTCCATCATGCTCAGTCCAAAAAAAATGGCAGCGATGAAGAGTTGTCTGAGAACACGAACGTGCAGAATCATAAGCCACCATCTAAATTCGCCACCAGAACGCCCCTATGGCCAAGTGGTAAGGCGTCGCACTTGTAATGCGAAGATCGGTCGTTCGAATCGGCCTGTTTGTACCCCCAAAACCCTTCTTGTACGACTGTATTCTGACATTAATTAGGGGGGCACATACCATGTGATAATTTCTTTTTGCGGTTTTGCTCGGCGGCATTTGTACTTGGGCCTGGATGCTGGTTGAGCTTGCCGTAGTACTCGGTATATTCATTCACCTGGCTGGGCGGGGTTGACTTTTACTGCGGCGTCCTGTTGAGTGTCCATCGCTGCGTTGCCAAAACATGGAATTCTCCGCGACTCTTTCAAGCTCTGCTGCTCCAGCAGGTCCCGAGGGTGGTGATTATTATGTCGACAATAAGCAGCATGACGACTGCTGTTGCTATTATTGTGCAGTTGGAAAGCCACAGTTGAGCATCTTCTCGATGGTCTCGAAATCAAGCCACGTGCCGGTTCCCTTCTAAAGTTCAGACGGTGTGAGTGTGGATGTCATCAATTTGAACAGATCTTACTGTACCCAGAGAATACGGGTACAAATGCTCACGAGTTTGAATGAGTGAACAATATTTCACCAACAAAATGCTTGCCCAAAATGTTTCAAACGCTTCAACCTGAAACGTATTGTTCCAAGACGGACACACTGTCCGCTTTCTTATTCGAGATGCTCCAAATCCTAGATCGACCAGCTTGCACATGGACCGTGTATAAGTGACTGCATGGCACGAAGCGACATATACTATTCTGATTACTTCAGTCCAGGCGAACCGAAGTGCCCACGAACCTGGAATGTAGTCAGGGCATAAGTAAGGCCAAGGGCGCATTACAAGCAGCAACAGCTCCATTGTACATAGTATGAAGCGAAAAATCTTCATCGGAGCCAAGGAAACCTTCCCACACGGTGCGCTGAGAGAGGAATCTTTCTCGGAGTGGCATCACGAGCTTACTGTCCGAGTCCTCTCACATTGCAAGGGCGTGCCCCACCGATATTGTCGAACTATACTATTCGCATGGGCTTTATGGATGTCTGATGGTGTTTCTGATACCTTGCTAGATATACGTTCAGAGAACTTTAGCCATGGTTGATCCAGCCAGGTGAGCAGCGAGCCGAGTTGGAACTTCAGCACAGCGTACTTTTGGCACCGGCGAGCTGCCTAAGATATTAATCCCTCGCAGCTATTGGAGATAAGAGAAAAGAACAAAATGTTCGTGACCTGGACGCATACAGCTGAATGGCCTAGGACAGGAGGGTTGCGTGAGAGCCATACTGATGCTCACATGTGCGATTCACCACCTGCCGGTGGTTGGCCTCCACAAATAAAGTGATTCTGTCTCCTCAATTCTGCAAGACCTACGTCCTCCACGGAAGACGAAGAACATGTATTCAAAAGCAACACTCAATTTATGTCACGTCTCGGATCTTCAAACTAAGGTGGTACTGCAGACGATGCTGAGGAAAACGCGTTTGCACTCCTATTCTGCGAGTCATGAATTCCCCGACGCAGGCTTCAATTAGAAGCAAAACCCACACCAGTTGTACGATATGCCTTGCAGCATGCTTCTTGAACAGGGTCATGACGCACACTTGATCCAGTGATACATGATCAAATTTCGGGATGCGGGAGGAGGACGGTAAGTGAGATTGCCCACGAGGCTGAGCTGTCAGGACCCAAGCCCGCCCGGCAGTCAATAATTTATGGCTCTACTGCTTTTCGTGGGTTCAAAACTCTGTTGAATGTCACGCAACATGCTGTCACTCTTTACAGTTTAATTGCGTTCTGCGACGTCGCGCATTTAGATGTTTGTGTCCATGTCTTTACACAGTCTAGTCCCTCTTTGGCGCGTCTAACTCAGTCTCTCTTTTCTTGATCATTCAATTGGCAGCACGTGCACAGGAACCACTCCGAGATGGCTTCTATTCTCCGGAGATGCATCTTAGCAGCCACATTCTCATGCCAATTGGTGCACTCCATCCCAAGTCCAATCGCCAATGTCAACTCGGCACAGGACCAAAGCCAAACATCCCTTTGCGAAAATTCGGCGGCTAACCGGACTTGTTGGGGTCAATATGACATCAATACCGACTATTACGACTATTGGCCAACCACTGGAGTTGTCAGGGAATATTGGTTGAACGCTGAGCAGATCACTCTCAGTCCAGACGGCTACGAGACAACAGTACAGGTCTTCAATGGATCCCTGCCGGGGTCGACTATCGAGGCAGACTGGGGAGACGAGATTGTCGTACATGTCACCAACAGTCTTCCTGATAATGGGTGAGAAGTTGATCCACCGAATGCGCGTAGAAGCTCAATGGATTTTGTGGCTGACATGCTGTAAAGCACGGCAATACACTGGCACGGCATCCGCCAGTTCAACAACAGCCAAAATGACGGCACGCCAGGAGTGACGCAATGTCCAATCCCGCCAGGTGATACCATGACATACCGTTTTCAAGCGACTCAGTACGGAACTTCGTGGTATCACGCTCACTTCAGCCTACAAATGGCCAATGGTCTCTTCGGTCCAATCGTCATTCACGGCCCAACAACCTCAAATTACGACCTCGATCTTGGGCCTGTCATGCTCCAAGACAGGTATCATGAGAATGTATGGCATATTTGGGAGAAGTACCAACGTGTCTTCAATGTCGAGGGGCCATTCAAGGTTGTAGCTCCAAATGGACTCATCAACGGTTTGAATCCTTACGACTGCTCTGACTCCGACGATGAGGCTTGTGTCGGTGGAGTGACCGCTCGCTACAACACAACATTTGTGCCGGGAAAGAAGCACCTCATGCGCATTGTCGGTGCACAAACTGACGGATACATGAAATTCACCATCGATGGGCACACCTTGACCGTTGTCGCAGCTGACCTTGTCCCGATTGTGCCGTACACAACCGACAACGTCATCCTGGCGAGTGGACAGCGCTACGACGTGATCGTCGAGGCGGATCAGCCAGTCGGAGCCTATTGGCTGCGGGCCATCTACCAGACCGCCTGTAATTTCAATGATAATGATAATAAGGATAACATCCTCGGCATTGTGTACTACTATGGCGTGAATTCGACAGCGGAGCCTACTACCACAGTCAGCGACGAAATCGACAACTCATGCGGAGATGAGGATTACGACAACCTGGTCCCCTGGGTGAAGCATACAGTGGATGACAAGGAGGAACAAAACTACCTCGACGTAGGTTGGTACTATGACACCAGCCTGGTCCTGCACTGGACCATGCATGACGGCTACCTGAGCGTCAACTGGTCGGACCCAACGCTCGCATATGCCTACAACGGTGTCTCTGAGGACGACTACCCGGACAATAGCAACTCAGCCAACATCGATGCGCCAGGGAAGTGGGTGTACTGGGTGATCCAGGACCTCACCCTGACTAATGCTTACCACCCGATGCACCTACACGGCCACGACTTCTACATCCTAGCACAAGGTCGCGGCGTCTACGTCCCGCTCATCACAAAGCTGAACAAGGACAACCCGCCGCGCAGAGATACCGTGTCTCTCTACGGCACGGGATACACTGTGATTGCCTTTAAATTAGACAACCCTGGCGCCTGGCTTTTTCACTGTCACATTGCGTGGCACGCCTCCCAGGGGCTCGCAATGCAGCTGATCGAGAACCAGTCCCAGATTCCGTCTGTGGTCGGGGACGACACGGATTTGAACGCCCAATGTGCGGCTTGGGACTCGTTCTATTCGTCTCCTGATGGACAGGATTACCAGCAGGATGACAGTGGAATCTGAGTTTGTTGTTATTTCTAGGACTTTCCAAGCACCTGCTGGTGATCAAAAATGGTGTCTCATGGTCATCTGCGGAGACCAAGAGGAACGGGCGTTCAAATTTGAAAGAGGGCTTCCAACGAGTACTCAGCACTCAATGACCGAATTGAAACTCCTAGTAGTAATGTAAGCCTATTATGAGTCAGCCTCATACCGTCTTTGTTATCCCCGGGTAGATGAGAAGCGTAACATGAACGGCATAGCCACGGACTAATAGCGCAACCGGGCAACGGCATAGCCATGAAGAATCTGGTAAGGGCAGCCCATGATATCTACCTGCCAGACTGCCTCCAATCTCACAAAATGGCTCAATCAAGTACATGGTCTTATTGAATTTGCCGTCAATGGCGCATAGACAGCTCGGAGCTTCACCTCTTGGTAGGCCGAGGTCGCAAAAGACGAGAGGAACTCAATTCATGCCGTAAGAACATATACATCCCTAGGTAGGTTGATGAAGGGCGCGCGGCCCTGCTCTTATAATGTTTCATTACAGGACGAATCAATCTTGTCGTGCAGAACGAGCACTCTCATCCTTCGCGGGCGGTCCTCCTGCTGCCCTGACAAGGCTCTTGGCATTGCTGTCCACGCTGAGCCACATCAGATCAGGTCTACTATAATGACCGGTGCAATGAGCAAACATCTTGATCCTCGTAATCTCATCCAGATCCAAATCAGCATAAATGATGCCCTCCTCCTGTGCTCCCAGCGGCTCAGTCAGCCTCCTCCCGTCTGGACCGAAAATTGCGGAGGAGCCGCCGCCCGGAGCTCCCATCAGTGGTGAGCCAGCGGTGCCATTTGCCTCGATCGCCTTGTCGGTCAGGACAGCAGTGCAATGTAGAACAAAGGCAGTTGCCTCGACAGCGTAGACCCTAGCTAGACTCTGGCAGCCTTGAAGATTGTCAGTCTCCGCTTCAAGCATCGAACAGAGAGCAGGGGTGCACTTACCCTCAGCAGACATGGACCACAGATCAGGCCCAGATCCCGAATGGGGATCCACGCTGGGCCACGCAGCGACGTGGATCTGCTCCCGCTGAGAGATGGTGTTGAACTTGAGCAGCGGCTGTATGTGCTCCCAGCACGATAGTTGTCCGACCCGGGCGAAGGGCAGCTGAGCCACGGAGACCAGGCATGATCCGCTACCGCCCTCGCCGCCGCCAGTCGCGTCACCAAAGATGGTTCGCTCCATGTGGGTAGGCTTCATCTTGCGCCGGTGGACCTTGACATCGCCGTCGGCACCGATGAGCGCCTGTGCGATATACAAGGAGTCGTCGTCGTTCTCGGAGAACCCCAAAGAGACGGCGATGCCGTTCTCACGGGCGCAGGTTTTGATAGTTTCCATCTCGGGTGAGGCGAGCTTCAGTGAGTTCTTGATATACTTGACGTTGGTGTCGAAGTCGACTGGGCGGTTCCTGTAGGACGCGAGGATGAGCAAGCTGCAGGCTAGGGCGAGTGAATCACATGTCTTGGGCAGACAGACCAAATCCACGCTGGGTAGCCAGGTATGAAGCATTCTGGGAACGCGATGAGCTGTGCCTTGTTTGCTGCGGCCTCCCTGATGAGCTTACATGTCTTTGTGACGGCACCCTGGAGGTCAAGCCACACGGGCTCGGCCTGAGTGACGGCAACGTGGACTTGTGAGCTAGACATGGTGCTAGATCTGGTTTTCTCGGCGGTTTCCAAGACTGGATGTGGTAGTTCGTGAATCGACGTTCATTCGACTCACATGCCGTTCTCGTTGCATTTATGTAGCGGTAGCGGTAGCGGTAGTGGGCGGGCAAGGCGTGAGATTATATCGACCGAAGTGCGGAGGTGGTGTCCGTGGCTATCTTGGCTTATCCCGATCAAACACCGCTATCTCTGTGTTCCCGTTCTGAATAATAACATAAATCCCAACATCGGGAGACCAACACGGCAAATCATTTGCCTTATGCGCTTGGGGCACTTCTCGTTCTCAACTGTCTCTTCCAAAATGTTGTTCCTAGCTCATCCGCGGTCGAGATGAAGATTGCGGCTGGTGGTGCAAGCGCTTGTGTCTGTCGCCACCCTGAGTAAAGAGTGCAGCCATATCGACAGCATCCTAATGTGGTTGCGATAATTGCAAGCCACAACCAGAGGATTGAGAAAAAGCAGCTGATGGATTTCAATATGCCCTCACTGCCGCGACTGGCAGCGTAATAAATAATAAACCTGTAATTTGGTGGCGTAGGAGCTATTGAGATTCCCCCACGGCCCACTCACAGCAGGTCTGACGACATGCGCTGGCATCGGGTCCACCTGCCCACCGGCCTCGTGAGAACCCCTGCGAAGGCCTATCGCCGTGGCCGATAAGCAACGTTCCAGGGAGCACATGAAACCAGGCGGGTCTCCAGGGTGGTCTTCCCCAAGCCCATGGCCGGGATATTGCGGCTGCTTGCTGCTGCTGCAGGTGGTCTAATAATGGCCGCCAACAGATTACCACATTGATCCATGTAGAGAGCAGAGCACGGTAATGCCCTCGTGCGACACTGACACTTTGTTGTACCACTTTCGCAACCTGCACAGCAATAATCCTCCTGCATACTCGCTTTCTCGGTGTTTTCGAAATCCAACGGCTCCGGCGACTTTCCAACCAGCCCAAACCATACTCGAATCGAGCCCCAAGTCGACTCTGACCGCGTACAACAAGCTGCTCGAGCTGCACACCGACTGACTGACTACCTGACTGGCTGATCGACGCGACGATGACGAGGCCGCGGCGCTCTTCCGCCGCCAGCGACGAGAGCAATCTCACCGCGCGGGACCAGGTACGACGGGCCATCGCGATGCAGCGACACACAAAATTGCTGGCGAAAGCGCTGACATGACGCGGCGATCTGATTTAGGAGCTGGGTAGCATGTACGATTATTTGGCCAAGATCATATTGCTAGGACCTAGTGGGACGGGCAAGTGAGTAACGCCATCGACGCCGACGCCCCCTGAACGAGTCCTCCAACCGAATGCACCCGACCGCGAAGACACACTTCACAAGAGACAGGAACACATGCACTCCCCTGAAGATGGTCACTCGCTAACCTATGCCCTGCCTTGCACTCCAGGTCCTGTTTGCTGCATCGCTTCGTCAAGAATGAGTGGAGGGTTCTCTCGTCACAGACCATCGGCGTCGAGTTCGCGACCAAGATCATCAAAGTTGGCACAGGCGCAAGGAGGAAAAGGATAAAGCTACAGGTAGGACCACTGTACACCCATTGCGGGACGAACCACCGCTAACAGCTCGATCCGGGGATGACAGCTCTGGGACACCGCCGGCACCGAGCGCTTCCGGTCCGTTTCTCGATCATACTACCGAGGCGCCGCCGGCGCAATCCTCGTCTACGACATCACCTCCCACGCATCCTTCAACTCGCTCCAGCCCTTCCTCAACGACGCGCGCGCCCTCGCCTCGCCCAACCTGACCCTCGTTCTCGCGGGCAACAAGCTCGACCTCGCCGACAGCAACGCCCTCGTCGACACGTCCATGCCGCCGCCCACCCCGTCCAGCTACGGCTCCTCCCACACCATCACCGGCCCCGCCGGCGCGGTCGGCAGCAGTTATGCCTCGTACTCGGCGGCGAGCGTGAGCAGCACGACGAGCAGGAGCACGATGGCGACCATGACGGACCGGGACCCGTGGGGTGGCGGCGGCTTCAGCGGCTCGACGACGGGCCACGAGCAGCGGGCGACGATCGCACTCGAGGGCCGTGAGGTCTCGGCGACCGAGGCGAGCCGGTGGGCGAGCGGCGTCAACGTCCCCGTAACGATGGAGGTCAGCGCGCTCAACGGGGAGGGGGTCGATGAGGTGTTTGGCCGGCTGGCCCGGATGATCCTGACCAAGATCGAGCTGGGAGAGATAGACCCGGACGACCCCATGAGCGGTATCCAGTACGGCGACGCCGGCGGGCTGTGGCACAGCGGCGCGAGCACCGACGGCGCCAGCATCAAGAGCTCGCTGACCACAGAAGACATCGGTGCCGGGGGCGGCCGGAGGAGGGGCAGGGGAAGGGGTAAGAGCAGGAGCCAGTGGGGGATGGGCGGCATGAGGGAATGGGAGGAGGTGTTCACGCTCAGCAACCGGAGGAGCAGGAGGGGTTGCTGCTAAGGCTCAGCGGCCCCTGCCGCCCTCCATTCTGGCCAGTTCGGTTGTGCTCTGCTGTGGATTTTCATATTTTGCTTCCAGGATACCACTGCCTTTTTGTTTCAAGCGGTTGAAGCGGTTCTGGGCTGACGGCAATAGAAAGGCATGCGGCGTTTGATGGACGGGGTCTCTTTGGACACACGACTAAGGATTTCTCTATCTATATACAGCGAGAGAGGCCGCCTGGTGTTGTACGGGAGTTGCTGGTCTCCTTTTCTTTTTGTACCCACAGTCGCTCACGTCTTTTGTTCTCGTTGAGTCGTTGAGAGGTCCGGCCGGTGCGGCTCTACGGACGTACCGGGGGGAGGAAACACGTGGGATTTAGCCGGGCACGAGCTGCAGACTATGCTGTAGCATCTCAATAATCACACATGTGGATATGGATATGGAAGTGCAGTTCAAGGATGCCTGCCTCTGTCATGAACCCACCCTGACGATTGCCCCCACCTCACCTGTCAAGGACCAAGTGGGGGGCACTTCCACGACTGGAATGACGGGTTTGCACGCACCGCTGTCCAGGGTATCTGCGACTCGGTACGTACATGATGCCTCGGCCAGCAATCACACTACAACAACCTGGTACAGGATTTGGCCTGAGGCTGCGCAGCCGTGGTCACATCCCGAGCCGTGCAGTCGGCAGCCCACGGCAGACCAAGAGGCTCCTGAGGCTGTAAGAGGGCGATTCGGAGATGGCTCGTCCGCGTGCTCACAGTACGGGACACCCCGACAAGCTGACGGGAGGGGCCTACCCATGCACCCGCCCGGGATGATTCTTCTTCCTTAGCCTCGTGTCAGTCAGTCTTTGACGGTCGAGATTTGCTCGTGGTGAAATTTCACATGGGAAATCTTCGGGAGACTTGTGGGAAATGTGGTGCTACCACGAGAGCACGAGCAAACAAGAAGAGCCCATCACAGGCTGCCGGTCTTGCTCGGCCGTGGAAGAGCTGGCCGACACTCCGGCCTTAGAGCCTTGAAGGACGGCTTAGCTGATGGTGGCTAGCACGTACCTGGGTACCTAAGTACTCAGGCACTGACTGCCTGTTCGCTCAGTGCAGCACGTAACCAACAACCAATTTCACACTGCCTGACCAAGAGACAAGAGCTGCAACACAGACACGTGCTACAGTCTGGACTGCCCCGACTGCATAGTAGCAGCACCAGGACTAAGGTTGGATCATCTCCGACATCGTAAATGAGTTCCAGGGAGTCCAAGGGCTGCCGGGCTGCCGTGTGGTAATGGACCACCCATGAATTTCGGCGGCTCACCCCCCGCGTTCCTGCGTGCGGCTGCAGCAAGGTGAGCGGCGCGGGGCAGGGAATAGGCCTCGATGAGGGGTCCCCATCGTGAGCATCCTACCACGGTACTGCGTGTACACTGCCCAAACCTGCATGGCACCCCTGGCATTTGGAGAGGGAATTGGGGTTCGGTGCAGCATTGCAGCATGCAGTACGCAGCCAGGTAACTACAGTAGGTAGCCAGGTAGCTTCTCCAACAAGCACCACGACCACACCACCTGGTCGTCACCTTCCCCACGTCGGTGTATAAGAAGAGCGACCTCCTGCCCAGATCGTGGGTCAATTCTTCCCGAGGTCTCGCAATGACAAGACTCACACCTTTGCCACGGGATACAGTCCCTCAGCCTGATTGCCCAGAGTCTGTTCCATCTGTTCCTACGAGACCTTTCCTCCTTCAGCACCAAGACCACCCATCAGGCAGGATGGCGGCCAAGGTTATTCCCGTCGACAAGAACTGGGAGTTCAGGCAGGCCGACAAGGAAGACGACAAGTTCCTGCCCGTCGCCCAGTTTCCCACCAATGTCCACCTCGACCTCATGCACCATGGCCTCATCCCAGACCCTTACATCGGCAAGAACGAGCTCGATGTGCAGTGGATAGGAGAGAAGAAATGGGTCTATAGGACTTCCTTCAAGGCGCCAGCAGTCGACAAGGGCAGCAAGGCCGTTCTGGCTTTCGATGGCTTGGACACGTTCGCCACCGTTGTACTCAACGACACTACCATCCTTGAGTCGGACAACATGTTCACGCCTGAGCGGGTCGATGTCACCTCCACGGTCAAGGAGGGCGAGAACCAGCTGGTCATCACCTTTGACAGTGCCTACCTGAGGGGCTGGAAAGAGGTCGAGAAGCACCCAGACCATAAGTGGGGATGCTGGAACGGGGACAGCTCGAGGCTTGCCGTGCGGAAGGCGCAGTACGAGTTCGGCTGGGATTGGGGCCCGGTGCTCAACACCTGTGGGCCCTGGAGACCGATCAATCTCGAGATCTACGAGTCCCGGGTCGCCGATCTGTACTTTGACACCAATGTCGAGAAGGATCTCAAGACCGCAACCGTCGTCGCCCATGCCCAAGTCGAGGGTCCCGCCAACAAGATCCGCTTCGACGTGTCCCTGGACGGCAAGAGTGTGGCATCCGAGACCATCAAAGGAGGCGCCGACCTCCAGGCAACCTTCCACATTAGCAGCCCTTCACTGTGGTACCCTGTCCGCTATGGCAAGCAGCCTCTGTACACAATCAAGGCCACGCTACTAAGCGATGGTGACGACGAAATCGACAGCGTCACAAAAAGGATTGGCCTGCGTCGGGCCGAGCTCATCCAGCGGGCCCTGAAGGAACAGCCTGGCACCTCCTTCTTCTTCGAGGTCAACAATATTCCCATTTACTGCGGTGGCAGCGACTGGATCCCGGCCGACAACTTCCTGCCACGTATTTCCCGTCAGAGATACTACGACTGGGTCAAGCTCGTCGCGGACGGCAACCAGTTCATGATCCGCGTTTGGGGTGGTGGTATCTACGAGGAGCAGGCATTCTATGATGCGTGCGATGAGTATGGAATCCTCGTATGGCAGGACTTCATGTTTGGTTGCGGCAACTACCCAGCCTACCCCGACATCCTCAAGTCCATCAAACGTGAGGCCGAGGAGAACATCAAGCTCCTACGACACCATCCCTCCATCGTCATCTGGGCCGGCAACAACGAAGACTACCAGTACCAGGAATCAGAGAACCTGACATACGACTACGAGAACAAGGATGCAGAGTCCTGGCTGAAGACCGATTTCCCCGCCCGGTACATTTATGAGAAAATCCTCGCAGATGCCTGCTCCGAACTCATTCCAAGCACGTACTACCACTTCGGCAGCCCGTGGGGCGCCGGCAAGCCCACGTCAGATCCGACGGTGGGCGATTTGCATCAGTGGAACGTCTGGCACGGAAGTCAAGAGAAGTATCAGAACTTCGACAAGCTCGTTGGGCGGTTCGTCTCCGAGTTCGGCATGGAGGCATTCCCCAACCTCAAGACCATCGACGCCTACCTGCCCAAGGGCAAGGATGACCCGGACCGCTACCCACAATCCAGCACTATCGACTTCCACAACAAGGCTGACGGCCACGAGCGCCGCATAGCTCTCTACCTGGTGGAGAACTTCCGATATGCGCCAGACCCGATCGAGCAGTTCATCTACTGCACGCAGCTCATGCAGGCCGAGTGTCTGGCGTCCGCCTACCGGCTGTGGAAGCGCCAGTGGAAAGGCCCCGGGCGCGAATACTGTGGTGGCGCCCTGGTCTGGCAGATCAACGACTGCTGGCCCGTCACCTCATGGTCCATCGTGGATTACTACCTGCGCCCTAAGCACGCGTACTACACCGTTAAGCGCGAGATGGCGCCACTGAGCATCGGCATAACGCGGCGCGAGCATAAGCACCCCAAAGACAAGTACACCCGAGTCGACATCGAGACCAAGACCGTGATTGAAGTCTGGGGAAGCAACCTCACCCTCGAGGATGTCACGGTCGATACCATCCTGAAGGCATGGGATGTCGAGACAGGCAAGGAGACATACAACGAGACGGTCAAGAAGGACATTGTGCTGCCGGAGAACAGATCCACGGAGATCCTCGCCATAGAGGTCCCCGTGCAACAACAAGGTAAGGGCGAGGAGGCGCGCACGGTCGTCGCTGCGTACACGATCTGCAAGAAGACGGGCAAGCAGCTGGCTAGATACGTCAACTGGCCCGAGCCTCTCAAGTATCTGCACCTCCAGAAGCCCAAGGAGCTCAAGGCTGTCCTGAACAAGGAGGGTACCGCTGTCGAGATCAGTGCTGAGGTCCCGATCAAGGGCCTGGCGGTGGAATGCCACGATGACAACGTCAAGTTTGATGACAACCTTGTGGACATAGTGCCGGGCGAGGTGGTTAGCATCGGGGTTGCGGGTGCTACCAAAGATACTGTTTTCGAGACGCGGTACCTCGGCATGGTTTAGACTCCGTGGGTATATTTCGAACCGATACAGAAACTACCTAAGCGAAGTATCTACTCTAGTGAAAGAGGAACAGAGGAACAAAGCTATGAAGCGAAACTAGAACTGTCGAAGGCAATAGACGCGTATTCTCTTTTAACGTGATGCCATCTCAATGCTGTTTGTTTGTTGCTCCTCGTCAGGACGGGCCGGCGGGTTGATACGATCGGGAGGTAGGTCGGGGCACTGCATCGAGACGGCCAAGGTGCCAGTTATGGCGGCGAGGATGCTAGCGAAGCACCAGACATATTGCAGCGAATCAGCCACCATATCATTGAGCTCACCGCCCGGCGCCATAACCGTCAGCTTCTTGATATTGCTAATGAGCTCCTGCGGGTTCTCGAAGCCCATCTCCCCGTATTTCTGTTTGAGCGCGTGGTTGACGTCTGGCGCCTCGAAGCGGGCCTTGAAGGCAGCGGTGAAAATCGCCATGCCGATGGACACGCCGATACATTGACCAGCGGTGTACAACAGGGTGCGCGTCGCTATGGCGTGCGAGTGCCAGCGCGAGTCCGTGAGGGCGATGACGGCATTGACCATGGCCGGAGCGAAGACGCCGCATCCTGCGCCGGCTATGAGACAGATTATGATCAGAAAATGTTCCGGCGTCTTTCTCGTCATGAACATCATGAGGAACAGGCCCAGCGTCGACATTGCGGATCCCACGGCTATGGCATATTTGATGCGGCCCCACTTCCTGATGGCCATGCCCGTGATGGCGAAGGCCGCTGGGTAAGTTATCGTCATCGAGAGCAGCACGACTCCCACCATCACTAGTGACTTCTCCCGGACCCCTTCCCAGAAGATGACGAGGCTGTAGAACACCCCTAACAGCAGGATGCCGCCGACTGCGTTGCCCAGAAATGCAATCGAGGGCCCGATGCTCACGAAAAGTTTAAAGGGGTGCCGGAGCCCGGTGGTGGGACGTCTTGCGAATATCTCCCTGGGGAAAGCAGGCCGCTTCGACAGCCATCGCTGTTGATAGATGAGCAAGATGAGGGACACGATTCCAGATCCGAAGGTGGCGAGGACGGGAGCGGAATTCCACGGCGTCGACTTTGTGGCCCCGCCGATGTTGATGGGCACCAGCAATGCGACGGCGCAGGCGAAGAAGAGGCCCATGCCAAGCCAGTCACAGCGCCTGAGTTCGTGTAGCCTCTCCGTTATGCTGCGACTGTCCCACGGGAGGAGACACGTGAGGGTCAAAAAGAGCAGGCCGGATATGCCCACCTCGACCGCAAAGATGGAGTTCTGTGTATATTCCTCACATGTGAGCTGCCCACGCACGAAACTTTTCCCGCAAGACCGAGGACCAGAAGTAATGACTTACCCAAGACCAGCCTTTATAGGACATTGCCCCAGCAGCTAAAGGCCCGCAAATATTTCCCAGCGCGCCCCAGGCCTGAGAAAAAGCAACCCAGCCCGCCCGCTGGCGCGGCTGGGTCATCTCGACGATGAGGATCGCGGACATGGTGAACATACCTGCCGCTCCGATCCCCTGTATCACACGCGCTCCGATCAGAGTGTCAATGTGTACTTTGCCCGCAGCGATGCTGGCGCCGACAACGTAAAAGAACAGGCCCGTCAGGAACATGAATTTTCGGCCTAGGGCGTGCGAGACGTGCGAGAATACAAGCTGGAAGACTGTCTGCGCCAGGCAGTAGCATGTAGCCAGCGCAAATGCCTTGACCTGGGTCGCCTTTTCATCTTCGGCTATTTTCTGCGAGGGGATTGAGCATCAACCAACTGATCCTCGTCGCACGCACGGCATCTTGTACTTACCGGGATAGTCACGGCCACGGCGGCGATGTCGAACTGGAGTAGGAACTGCAGAAAGCAGCAGCAGAGGAACAGGCCATATTTCCTCGGCTTTGGCAGCGTGATGAATGGGGACCCTGTGACAGGGGCGGCGACAGGGGCAGGCGATGGTGTGTTTCCATCAGTGACACTCGACCGAAGTGATGCCGGCACAGAATACTCCAGAAATCCCTCCAGGGGTGTGAGGGCCTGCTCTTGCGCTGCGGTCTTGGACATCATTTGTATTTTCTAACCATGAAATGAGCATACGAGATGAGGAAATGCTTGGCCGCAGGCGGAAGCGAGTTCCGTGGGCGCCCTACCTAGACACCTAGGCAGGTGGATGACTTGGCCGCAATGGATCGATGGGAAGCAGCCTCGACCTGAATCGGTATGACAATTTGCGAGCTGAGAAGGAAGGAGCACAAATCTGTAGCTCGACACCAATGTGTGGACCCAGAGCTCTTGCTCATACCCTCGTTGTTGAGCACCACGTGTCAGCTGGCCTCAACCTCGTAGTACCTGTGCACGGAGCATCATCTAATATCAGTCAGTGTGGGCGTCGAGCAGAACAAGCTTCTTGATAGCGGCAGCTACTGCAAGCTTACCTCGAGATGGCCACTGTTAAACCAATTCACGGCTTTGCCTCCGGCATGCGGTTTAGTCGTCCGCGGCGCCGCGCTAACGTGGCCGTCGTCTTGCCCAATCACTGACGAGAATGCGCGGTTTGCAGATTATATGTTATTGGATTCAAAATTTTCGAGTCTGTCGAGAAGTCACGGCGTTTAGCAGTCTCGGCTTCATGTTGGGTTTGCAACCAAAGCGTGACTTCTGGAATCACGATGATGTAAAAAAATGCGAGGGCTTAAGGAAGTCACGAGCCGGCGTTGGGCGGGCCAACAAAAAGGTAGATAATCGGCTCAAACATGAACGCAGCGCTCGGCAGACGGTCGAATTTTTCCTGCCCTCGTCCACTGTTCGAACCCATTTCGGCATGTTTATACGAATTGTCACTCGTTGGATTTTGCTCGACCGCCCTCTTGCGAACAGCTCCAGCAAAACGCATTTATAAACTCTTAGAACCGACCGCTGACTTCATATCTCGTTCGAACACCATGGAAGAACCCGACTTCCCACGGGAAGATGTCCCATACCTGCCTCTCGTCACCGGGCTCTCAGCTTGGTTTTTATACCGTCTGGCTGTCGATCGAATAATGAAGTGGTGGAGTCCTGCTTTCTACAACAAGCTCCGGGGCAATTATGAAGCATATCTATTTTTCTTGGGAGCGCTGCTCGGCCTCTTCGTCAAGCCCATCCCATTGATTGGGTGCGCAATGGCAGTATGGAATACAACCCCAGAAGAAGACATTGCTGGCTTTCGTCGTCCAATGAACCCTTCTCAGCAATTCTGCTGGGGCTCGCGAACTATCATCTACATCTCAGAGCTGCCTCACTACCTCCACATCCCCGAGCTGGCTCTCCATCACCTCTTCACCCTCCTCGGCATGGGTATGATTGCCAAGTTCCACATATCACGCCGCGGCGTTGACCTTGCCCTCGCCTCTCTGTGGTCCGAGATCCCACCTGGCATCCGCGATATACTCAAGCGGGCCGGCCACTTGAGCCCAGCTTGGGACTGGCGCCTCACCTTCTACGGCACGCTTTTCCTCTTTTTTATTCGCGCCCCAGCCACCATTGTCGCCCTGGCGATGATCCCTTCCAACGGTCTGCAGGCTGGACCGGCAGTTGTTCTCGCCATGGCTCATTTGTTCCATCTGGCGTACATTTTTCGGATTTCTTACATTCGCCTGAAGAAATGCGGCGCCTTACAAGTCGAAAACTCCGGTGTGTTCAGTGTTCAGGTCGGAGACCACCTCAATATCACGTCCACCACGTTACTCACGGGCCTGTCATGCGTGAGCACCCAAGTTTCCCTCGTTCTTCTCTACTCTTCGAGCACGCCAGGGCGTCAGATCGCCGGGGCAGAGGAGTTGGCCCAACTCATGTGGAGCGGGTTGTTGGCAGCAATTGTGGGACTGATCGGCACCCGGCTTGTAGCCAGACTGCAGCTTTTTGGCCGCAGTGACTGGACGTCTCTACTGTATGCACAACACGATCTCAGCATCGCTGCGATAGTGCTTTGCTTAACGCCAACCCTCCCGAGTTCCATCGAAAGAATGAAAGTGTTCTACTGCCTGGTCCTCAGCTCCTCACTCAATAAGGCCATCCAGCAATATGCCGACCACCTAGCCTTTCTCCAGACTGGGCCGGAGCACACGGCATCACGAATGTCGCTGAATCGCAGCATCATCAACGTTGGCCAATATGTCATCTTCGTCCTTGTCCTGGCTAGCGGGTACTCCTCGGTAGGAAGCGCCGCGCTAAAGAGCTTCTTGGTGCAAAAGGTGGTCGAAGCGGCGGCCAACTCTACCATGACGAAGTTCAACACGTTCATGAGTCTGGCCTTACTCGCTTTACTTATGACTGCCTGGCGGGTCGTCTTGACTGGGATGTCTAGCAAAATGCACCAGTTTGAGTTCTTTGATAACCAGAGCATAGACTCGCTTACGTTCAGCCACAGGCCAGTATCCCTGCTATACCACTGGGTCAAGTTTCTTCTGCAGGACACGTCCATTGTCGGGGGGCTGTATCTGGTTTTTTCCCGCGCCATGGAATTCCTTTGCATTTTAGACTGGGATACAGCAAGAATATCTGGGGCTCCGAAACTGAGGACCATCGGCCTGTTCGCTGTTTCAGGATGGTTGACCTACATCATTTACCTCGTCATCACCGGAGAGACCCCAGCGGAGCACAACAGGAACTATACCGCTGCGCAGATCTTGGCTAGAGAGCCGCCATTTTGCAGTCTTCTGTTATCCTGGAGTTTCTGGGCTGCCCTCTCACTCGCAGTAATCGTGCCAACAGCAATTGCTCATATGTGGGGGCCCAAGCTCCAAGCTGTCAACCAACAAGACAGGTTTGAGCACGGGAAGCCGGTCGAAGGTATATCGCAGGTCCAAGGTTCGGATGCTTCGAAGGTCGAAGGCCGATGAAAAAGAGTCGCCTCGAAATAAATTGCTTCTCCGCTGTAGTAGTCGTTTTTTTTGCATGAGCAACTCACATTACATAGCATCAGTTAATCGAATTCAACAATGTTCACCCCGCCCATCCTCACAGTGTCTAGTATGTCGCCAAAGCACATCTAGACGACAATCTGCGAAGTAACTGCTTCCTGATATTATCACTAGCAGGCTCTAAGGAATGAAATTATACAATATCTCGAACCGTAGAGCGAGATGGTAGATGAGCTCAACTTAGAAAGGGAACGACGTGATTCCAGCTCGATGGTAGGCTAATCGTGACCGTCAAGTGCGTTCTCATCGGGAACTTACGGCCCAGAATCTCGGCTCCTCACAATTTGGGCCAGCGATATTAGGACATGCTTAATATCGAAGGGTTTACCAATCACGACGTAAAAGATATGAGCACCATCTCGGGGGGCGCGGGTCTGCTACCAAGCATTTGAGCCTTGCGCCAAGGGACTGACTTTACAACAGTGCCTTTGCTCTCCCAATTTGCAATGGTTCTTCTCATAGCGCAGAATTCAATGTGCATAGTAGAATCATTTGCCCCCATATTGGCGTAGAGGAGCATTCCTTGCTCCCACAGATCGCCGCCTAGAGAAGATCACCCGACAGAATCACAGCGATCTCCTCAAACTCCTTCGCAATGGCTCCTAATTATTGATCGCCCTCTTTAATACGCTAATAGTGGTATAGGATATACAATATACAGGTAGGAAGCATTCGAGCCGTAAGGGGTCCCCAGCATCGTCTGGCATCTTTTGGCCGTCCGGCTGGGTTGAAACAGAGTACTCATCACGGGCAGCATCTAGTCGAGTAGCTTAGCAATAGCTGTTCTTTTATTCGTCCAGACCATCCCAATGTTCCTGGAGGTTTCGGCCGTTCTTCAGAGCTTCCCGGGCCACGCAACGTCCCCACAACAACATCCTAAGCCTCTTTTCCCAACAAAGCACCAGTCCTGTTGACTGTATTAGTACAACTGCCTGGCCATGGGGAACCCCCTCGATCTTATTGCTTATATTCGATGAGGACTCGGACGACAATTTTCGACGGGCAGACTGTTCGGCTTGTTTCGGTAATCCATCGTAACGCGTCGCGTCAACACTACACACCATCTATTATCAAAGCGGAAGCGCTAGTTTTGGGCGGCCTGGTTTTGGACAGCAGCAAGCTTCACACGAGCTATCTTTCGTTCTCTGATAGGCTGCCCTAGCTCTTCAACTTTAGGAACCCCAGGCTCTCTCATGGAGCCTCGTCAGCTGGTGCAGGGAGGGGTAGCTGGCCGCAATGATGGCAAAGTCAGGTATTGATGATGTCGTCGGCATTGATGGGGGCCCATGCGACTGTTGAATTAAGAGAGTGCCTTAAGATGAGGACGTCCTGCTCCGGTTGGGGTGCCCACCGAAGCTGCTGCTTTCTCCTCTCCGTGGAACTCTCACTCTCAGAAGGGCGTACTAGGTTGAGGACATTGTTACGGAGCAGACTTCAAGGTCTTGATAGCAGACTTCAAGGTCCTAATTGTCTTCCTGTTCTTTACACCTCATTCCTCAAACCGCCTACCTGTGTTCATATTCTCCGAAGATGTTTGCGAAGCGTGCTCTCGCCTCTCTCTTCCTATCTGTCGGGGCGATTGGCGCGCTGGAGGACAGAGCTGATACAGCATGCCCCGACGTCTGGAACTACATCGCCCGGGAGCTCAAGTACCAATTCATCGACTACGAAGGCTATTGCACCAACTATGCTCGCCAGGCCATCCGACTGCCGTTCCATGACTGCTTCCCGGGAGGTGGTTGTGACGGCTCCATCGTTCTCACCGACGAATGCTTCACTCGCGTTGAGAATGAGAGACTCATCCCCATCTGCAGCAAGATCGCAGATATAGCCTTTAGATACAAGGTTAGCGTGGCTGACTTGATCAACCTGGCTGGTGGTGAGTATGGCCCTACAATTCACCACATGTGAATATACCGACAAGACGCTGACGCCTCGCACAGCCATCGGCAACAAGGCCTGCCGAGACGGTCCGTACACGCCCTTCTACACCGGGCGTACGGATAATCCGACGGCCGCTGTCCAGGGCCAGTTGCCCCCACCGACCCTGGATGCCCCGACGCTGATCGGCGTCTTCGCCGGCAGAGGTTTCACGTCCGATGAGCTTGTCGCGCTGGTTGGTGCCCACAGCGCGGGAAAGAACCACACCGGCGTGCCGTTTGACACCAGTGTCGGCACGCTCGACTCCTGGACCTACTACAGCGAGACTCGCGACTTGTACGCGCCCGCCACGCTTCCCAGCGACTTCTTCCTCTCACAGTATGGCGAGACGCGTGACTCCTGGAATGTCTACGCTGCCAGCCAAGAGGCGTGGATCAAGGACTATGTTGATGGGTATGCTCTATTCATATTTCTGCTCACACCCACGAAATGATGCTGACAAATGCTTGCAGGTGGAAGAAGATGATTGTGCTTGAGAACGATGTGACTACGCTCACAGATTGCACTCAAATTGTTTTCAACGCCTTCCCGTGGGGAGACGACGGTGATGATCATTACGAGGACCCATGCGTGGCTGCAGGGACTTGCTAAACGCCGAGCTACCAGAGTCTGTCTGAGCAGACGTGCACATCACCCCGTGATATTTCTCACAAATAAAGCCTATCCTGGAAGGTGGGACTGTTGGGTGATGACCAGGGGCCAGCTAGGCCGAGGGCATACATGAGGTTTGACTTTTGCAGATAATGATGCCGACGGCGAAGGGTAGCCTGGTTTGTAAGCACCGACAGAATCACGGTCAACCAAGTTGTCATACCTAGATTGCTGCCAGTCATTGTTACCTTTTAATACATCGATACTCCGCCACTAGAGGCTGTCATGTTCCGCATAATAGTGGTCACCAATCTTTTAATTGGCGCCAGGGACGAATGTTGCATTGAAGCCCCTGAAAAAGCTTATTCTACGCCCGAGGACTAAGCCGAGCTTATTCAGTCGCCTGCCTTGTTGAGACGTATAGGCCTGAGTCTCGGACTTGGCATTTCACGAAATACGAGACAATGCTATTGTTTTCACAGCTATATCTTCTCGCATGCCATTGCGCGTAGCCAATGTATTCTTGTATAAAACGGGAGGCAAGTCGCGTTGGGGAGAGAGTGCAGGACCTCTAGGAAACCGTCTTCTACACCCCTGAACACAACTGTGCTTTTGAAATACCGAGTTCAATCTTGTCCAATCCATTCCTTCCTCGTGAAGAGAAATTATTCAACATGCGTTTCATCACCATGTTCGTTTCTGGCCTCTTGGCCATCAGTACGGCCTCGGCTCAGATCTGCCGCGTTGAAGGAAGTAAGTGTCATTGTGCCCCACACCTTACCATATATACACTTCACTCCCCATGCTCTTCTCAAAGAGCTCATGCAGCCTGCTAACGTCCTCGGTAGACTGCTGTGCTGGGGCGGGAGACACGTCATGCTGCGGCCAGCCGAACTTGTACTGCAAGGTCGATGCTAATGAGCATGGATGCTACCACATTTGCGCGTATGTATTGAGATTTCAAAGACCGTTCCTCTACACTCCTTGTATTGATATTGCACAGTCAGAAACCCACTGCACTCGAGGCCTAGCTGCAGAAGTAGGTAGACATGGGAAGGGTACTAAGTCAGGATATGCTGGTTCAAAGCTTTGGATGGAACACTGTACCGCGCTGGAACCTTGGAAATTAAAGCTCCAGTCGAAATAGCCAAATGGTCTCGCACTAGCAAATACAGTTCTATTCCAAAAAGAAAAGCAGTTTACACAAGTACACACAAACATGACGATCTGAGTCTGTATGACTTTTGAGTCTATTCTTAAAGAGATCGAAGATTCATGCCTGTAACAATGGACGGTACACCCATGTAAGTTTAACATTAAATTAGTTACTATCTTCTAGGAGGTTGTTCGTCCTATAGGAATTTTATCCCATGAAAACTAGAAAGACTCTCGCTAGTATTCAAAGGAGGAAGCTGCGGCTACCATAGAGCCTAGCCGGTGATACAATGAAATGTAAGAAGTAGGTGGTTTCGAGACTCGAGCCAGTGAGTCCTAAGTTCAAGCACATTAGTACCTATTAAAGATAGAAATATTAAGTCCTTAATCATATTAATAATAATACTTACTTACCTCCTTTTAGCTTTACTAAGAGATATAATAAATAAAAGTAAGTAAAAGCTAAGTTAAAGGTTTAAAAGTAAATAATATTTAATAATAAAAATAATAAAATAAGAAAAGAAATTTTATATTTAAAGGTTATATTCTTTTTTAATAATTTCACTAATTAAATCTTATTAAATAAAAACTTCTAAGACTTTAAAAATAAGTTTTCTTTATAATTAAAAAAACTTAAGTTATACCTACTATCCCTACTTATAACTTCTACTTTACTCTAATATTTATCCCTTTTACCCTACCTAGCCCTTTTAAAAAAAGTTATTTTTAACTTATATAAGTTATATACTTAGTCATTAAAGGGTGCGTGACTTCCAAAAATGGGTGCACGAATTTCTGTCCGCATTTCTAAAGTCTTTTCAGGATAACAGGCTAGCTAAGGCTTAAGATAACTTTTTCACAGCTATTCTAGCCTCAGAAATATTCTAAAAAAGGAAGGTCCTACCCGGGTTCGAACCGGGGCTCCGGGAAATCACGTAGATGTAAGAACAAGTCAAAATCCCATGTCCTAACCACTAGACTATAGGACCCGAATTATCTTGATTTCAACTTTTCGAGCGGCGGGCTCGACTTCCATATATCCCAAATACTCACAGACTTAGGTGTTCTAAAGGCTCAAGCTGGCAGTTTCACCTAGAGTGCCACTCCAACACTTCTAATAACAACAGCTTAAGAAATACTAAAGTAATAAGACTTAACTAATAAGTTCTTATATTAAGCTTATCTTATTAACTTAAAAGGCTATTATATTTCTTATAATATTATTTTATAATATCTCAGTGGCCGGAGATAACAGCCCCTAGATATAGGTAATATAAATAGGTACCTCTCCCCCTAAGACCTCTTAGTACAATTCATCCCTCTTTATTCTTATTTGATTAGTACCTAAAAGTGACTCTCGTGTCCTCTTTCTTGCCTCCTATAAGTACCTAGTTACCAGAGAGGTCGGGGGTGAGAGGCCCCTAGACCTAGGTGTGTGCCCTCGCTCCCGGCTTTAATAATTTTATTACTCTTTTTATATTATTTTTTAAATATTAATATAATATTAAATTAATATTTTATTAAAAATAATTTATAAGTTTCTTAATTATTTATTAAAATATATACTAATTATAGGGTTATTTAATAATAAGATTATAATTCTTATTATTTAAATTAACTTAATATAACTAATTTAAAATTCTTAATTTAATAAGTTTATAAATTTATTTTTAAGATTAATATTTTTTAAATAGTTATTATAATCTAATATCTACTATAAGTATTAATTTTAATTAAAATAACCTTTAATCTTAGAATTAACTAATATTCTTCTTATAATAAAATTTATTAGATTAAATAATATCACAACCTTACACAACATAAGTTATATAAGGTCCCTAGGAAGACTAAGCCTCACTGAGATGAATAGGGTAAGTAAATCCATACTTACAAACTATGTGTATACTGCGATTCAAGAAGAGATCAGAGATTCACACCCATAAAAACGGAGGGTACACCTAAGCCTTGGTATAGGATAGCCTCCTATAAGACAACCTCCTATGGGACAACCTCCTATGGGACAACCTTCTATGGAACAACCTCCCATGGGGCAACCTGCTATAGCATAAGATTCTATAGGATAACTTTGAATGAGACAACTTCCTACAGAATAGTCCCTTATGGGATTTTCCAAGCAGCCGTCCAAATACTTGCTACCTCTATTCCACAGCGCTGGCGTCCTTCACCCTCGGCAACTGGCCACCTATTTCCCTCCTAGGTAAATATTATTACGCCTGCTTCTATACTACAATGCTAACATCTTCTTCTCGTCAGCAATTAGCAACCTCTCATCCTGCTCCGTGACTGTTCCTCAAAGTCAAGCTTGCCCCTATTATACGGCACCAACGTCTTTTGTTCGTGACAGCTATCAACCCCCGTCTGAAGTCCTCATGCTCCATGACTGGCCTTGGAGGCCAACCTGGATCCTTTCCTCTCTATGGCACTGGCATCCCCGGACGGACTAAGCCCACGTTGTTGCACGCCCATCTGAAGCTTTGATTCTTTTTACTGTCTTTGTCGAACAAGACACATGTCAGGTCGATGGTGATCTTGCCCGCATATTCTGCAGATGTCGAGCAGTTGTATATTGTTGGTAAAGGCGTTCTGGGTCTATCCGCGGTGTTATGTTTAATATCTGCGTAGCGGAAGGTATGAGCCTGCATCGTTGAAGCATTCTGCAAAGCAAGGATCATTCTCTTTTTAACTATGTGAGCAATTGACGCGGTCAAGAAGTGGATGTGAAACAGATGTGGGTGTGTGAGTGAGTGATGAGGTAAGCGAACGATTGGTCTGTCACCAGGACAGAACCTGGGCCGAGGCTCAGCCAAGGATGATCAGCCGGAGCCCGAGTGGTCAGTGAGACCAGACGGACAGATACACACCCAGACAGCGTCTACAGACCTGTGTTTACATCTCACACTGCGAGAACACCAGTCCTCACAATGAAGATCTCAGGTCGCACATTTGTGATTTCAGGCGGGTAAGTGGCTCCAGCCGGACATTCATAGCATCTCAACGCGGAGCGGCCAGACACACCACAAGCCCACCACATGCAAGACTGACCCGTCCCCCAACCCCGTCCTGGCCCCTAAGCCTGTCCTCAGTCACCTCCCAACAATGTCCGATGCTCGCTAACTGGCCCACCACCTCAACAGGGCATCCGGCCTCGGCCGCGCAACAGCCGTCGAGCTGAACAAGGAAGGCGGCAACATAGCCATCCTCGACCTGAACGAGGACGCGGGCGCCGAGCTGGTGAAGCAGCTGGGCGGGCCGTCGCGGGCCAAGTTCTTCGCCGTGGACGTCACCGACACGGAGAGCATCGCCGCCGCCGTCAAGGGTACGGAGCAATGGGTCCACGAGACGGGCAGGCCGCTCGGTGGGATCATCCCCGCCGCTGGTGTGGGCAACCCGGCACTGGTATGTTGACTGACGCACACCCTTCCGGCGGCGCTGTTAGGCAGACCCCTTGCTAACGCCTCACTCAGATCCTCGACGGCAAGAACCGGCCCCTGAGCCTGCAGTCCCTCGACTTTGTCCTCGGCATCAACCTGCGCGGTACTATCGACGTGGTGCGGCAGTTCCTCCCGCAGCTGTCCCAGTCCCCGCCGTCCGTCACCCCCTCGGGCGACAAGGAGCACGGCGTGGTGATCATGGTGTCATCTGCTGCTGCGTTCGACGGCCAGATGGGCCAGGTCTCGTACGCGGCCTCCAAGGGCGCCGTGGCGTCCATGACACTGCCCATGACCAGGGACCTCTCGCGGCATGGGATCAGGGTGGTCACCATCGCGCCGGGCACCTTCGAGACGCCCATGACCAGCGTACTGAGCGATAAGGTCCGGACGAGCTTGGAAAAGGCTATGGAATTCCCCAAGCGAGGCGGCACCGCACCCGAGTTTGCGTCGTTAGCGAGGCATGTCATTGAAAACGTGATGCTGAATGGATGTGTGATCAGGTTGGACGGAGGGGCAAGGATGCCGAGTCGCCTCTGAAGCATAGCACTGCAAAGTCATGGACAATGAGACAAATTTGTTGCAATGATGGGTAAACACAAGGGGCGCCAGCACGTCTGGCAGACTCCACATCGTCTTAACAAAACCATCTGCATTCGGAATCAACAAAGTTTACAGTCGATTTCATCTGGGATTCCTTTGTGTCGACCAAGGGTTCAAATCCAAAGGATTCAAGTCATAAAACCACACACCATCACGCACATCTTCTTTTTCTGACCTTCTCCAGCCGGGCACTCGCTAAGGATGGCTGTAGAGTTAGCTTCCCTGCCAAAAGCCCCAATGCAACAAGTCGAACCCATCAAAGACATTGAGTCCAGATGTCATATTCCCCACGGACCCAGCTCAGTTCGACAAGGATTCTTTCGCAGGCGCCCCAACTTGAAAATATCGCTCAATTAAAGAATTCAAGAACAGCGTTGACAAAATCCGGGGGTCTTGCATGCTCCTGGCTCTTGCATATGATTCTATGAGCCTGATTTTTGCGAGTTTCCAGCCCATCTGTGGTAAACCTTGGGCGCATAAGCCCTTGACCAGAGACCATTATTCCCCGCGGATCGGGGACCATCGAAATCCATCTTGCCGGCCATGATCTGCTCAGCAGCCCGTAGATTGGCTGATAAGGCCAGAGAACCATGTACGAAACAGTTCACGTTCGTCGTGAGGGCGTCCCCGAAACTGTGCATGCATGCATGCACAGAGTGCCAAAGACTTCGACGAGCAACACCAGGCCCTCTCACTTCCTGGATGGAGAGCTGCGGGGTCGGTATCTGTCGGTCGAGGGCAGGCGAGCGTCTGCCGATTGCCCTTGGTCAGCATCAGAATACTTGGAAGACCACTCATGGGCAGTAGAGTGCTCCCAGCACACAAGCTGCCAAGGAATCCCAATCTGGGGAGTTGGCTTGCATTTACGTACCGTGGCGACTGCCATCGAAGTAGCGAGGGGGCGAGGGGGCAGTGCGGCCTGTCCTGGTGGCATCTCGAATTGGGGAACGCTGGCGATAGGGTTGCTCTGCCTTCTCTGCCTTGCTCTCCGAGCTGCTCCGGCCACGGCCTGGAGATCGAGATCGGCGGCGGGACTGCGGGATGCTGGGTGGCGAGGGGCCACTTCCAGAAGCCTCCCGCAGACCTGCCAGGCGGCCGACATTGAAGCCTTCCACAAAGGCCTGAGCTTGCGCGGGATCTGACATGTCGACGCTGGAAGTCACTGGGGGGCTGTTGCCGCTCTGTCGCGGCTCTGAGCTCTTGGCCTGGTGGCGCCGCTTGAGGAGCTGCCTCAGCTCTTCCTGGCGTCGGCCAAGATCTTCCACATTGGCCTTCACCGCAGTCGGCTCGGGCGTGCCGCCATAAGAGGCGGGCAGTCCATTTCTGGGCCACTCCCGACGGATGTAGCGAAGTGCCTTGTCGGCGATATGCGCCTTGGCGGCTGCAGGGTCGTCGAAAAGGGTATTGCTGTCAATCACAATATCCTTCACAACCACCGTTGACTGGTACTTGGGTCTACCATCCTTGGTGAAGGTTTCCTTGGTCTTGAACTCGGGATTGAAATGACGCCGTTGGCACTCGAAACTCAGCCTATGACGATTTCAGACTTGGACTCACAAACCAAAGGAGAAGTAAGTATGTATGCAGGAGTATCATCCGGCACATCGCGCCGGAACTTCTCTGGAGGACGATCGGGAGCCCCGTAGCGCTCCCCAGCAGAATTACTTACCAGGTGGTCACTGGGGCGCTACGCTCAGGCAGAGTAGGGCCTCGGCCACTGCCGCTGCCGTCGGACCTCCCGTTTGATCCTGCTTGCGTCTTGCGCAGTGCAGGTGGAACATAGTTGGTGGTAGACTGGGAGGCGGGAAGGGCTCCAGGGATTTCAACACCTGGAGCAGCGAATTGCATGTTGAATGCGGAAGGCTGTTGATTTGAGGGAGTTTGACAGGGCTGGTTGGCGCTCAAGCCCATGCCCATGAGAGGTGTGGGCACAGAGCTGTAACGGGGTTGGCCCAAAACGGCTGCAAAACGGTCTTGAGGGGTTCCTGGGGCAGGAAGGGGACCACCAGTGAAGGACCTCGGGACTGGGTATTTGGCCGGGTTGCTGGCGATGGGAAGTCCTCCGGGCTCGACGGAGTAGCTTGGGAAGGGCGGAATGTCTTTGGGACGGGTTAGTGATAATGTTGCCGAGATTCCAGGCCAGGGACAACGGAGGCGAGATACTGACCAAGGCTCCTTGCCTCGCCAGGCTCCGCCTTCAGAGGGATCATGTCTGAGGTCCCCGTGCGGCTCATCTCTGTGAGCAGACTTTCGATGAGGTCTGTAGGCATTCGGAAGATGCGTTAGTCAAACGGACGGCAAACCCAACAAAAACAGCACCACAACGACGACAGCGATCCCACCACCATGGACGGAGGGGAAGCTGAGGGGTCTGGGGGTCAGCCAAGGAGGCAGTGGAAGATCAGGTCTGCACCGAATTGGTGGATTCCAGGGCATGTGTAGGGGAGAGAGACGTGGTAGCAAACAAAGAGTGACTCGTCGTAACTGACAGGCTTGCCAAACAGTATGATACGTTGATCTCGGCGGCAGGAAGGCTTGATACAAGCCAGGCATTCATTCAGGTAGACAATGGAGAAGGCAGGCAGGCATGTATCAGGTGGCAGTCACGATGTGGTGTTGAACAAAGGCTGGGAGGGTACCCAGGTAGGTAAGGTGCTTGTCTTCGATGCGAGGTAGGAAGGCGCCCCAGTGCAGGTGCTAGCGAGGCTTGGTGAATTCAGGATGCATCTCGGGCCTCAGACCTGGGATGCCTGCCCACTTTGCATCAACCATCCAATGCATTGCTGCCTCATCCACCTGTCCAGCACGTCAGGCCATGACGTGGGCCAGTGGCTCTCCCTTTTTCCACCTGAGGATGTTTGCGACCTGCTCCTCGTACCACTTCGCAAGCGTCTCCTTCTCCGCGTACCCCGTATGAGGCGTCAAGAGCACCTGCGACCTTCCGTCTTCTCCCCATTTCGTTGTCCGCCAGCGGCTGTCCAGCGGCAAAGGCTCCAGCTCGAACACGTCCATGGCCGCCGCCCGGATCTTGCCCTGCTCCAGGACGTCCTGCAGGTCCTCGTCCACCACCAGAGGCCCCCTGGACGTGTTGACGAACAACGCCTCGGGCTTCATCAGCTCCAGCTCCTTCTTCGTGATCATCCCCCTCGACCGGTCCGACAGCACCACGTGCACGCTGACCACGTCTGACTGCCCGTACAGGTCCTCCTTGCTCACCACCCTGAATGTCTTCTCCCCATTCTCGTCCTCAACAGGGAGGCCCGCCTCCTTTGCCTGCTCGTCCGCCTTTTCCTGCGTCAGGTTGGTGCTCCACGCGATCACCTTCATGCCGAACGCGGTGTGCATGATCTTTGCTACAGCGACACCCAGCCGACCCAGCCCAATCACCCCGAGAACTGCCCCCGACAGCCTCACAGCCACGCCGGTCTGCCACCCCCCCGTCTTGATCGATCGATCGTCAGGGACAATGTTGCGGGCCAGCGCAAGGATCAGCGCGACGCAGTGCTGCGTCGTGCTGTCGCCAGAGCTCACCGCCCCCGCAACAGGGATTCCGTGGTCCTTGAAGGCCTCCAGGTCCAGACCTTTGTTACGCGTGCCGGTCGTGAGGAGGAGCTTGAGATTTGGCAGGCGTGAGACGAGATCCCTGGGGAACGGCGTGCGCTCCCTCATCGTACCTGGTACTGGTCAGTCTCTGGCGCCCTCTTGCAGGCCTGGGGCTCACTCACAGATGATTGGAAACGGCTCAAGCCGCTTGGCCAGCTTGTCTTTCTCATCCTGAGGCGTCTTGGGGTGGTTGTAGGGGAGTAGCGTGTCCTTGAAGATGGTCACTTCGAATTTGCTGGGATCGAGCTTCTGGAAGATGGGCCCGGCGAAGCCGAAGTAGTCATCCAGCACGGCCACTTTGAGAGGCCCTGCCATGTTGGTCGCCCGGTGATTGTTGCGCTGAACGTGGTTTGGAGGCCGATGTGCAATTGAGCTGTTGTCACACTTGGCAGCTAAGGTAGACCTAGAATACTGATAATGAGAGACGATGTCGACCTTCTATTAATCAGATGCTCCGAAGCCGGGTACCGGTACGGCATGTCGTCAGTTGTCCCCCGCTTTCCGGAATGGTGACATCCGGCCGCCAACATGGAGGCTATTTTCTTACCCGAGCGAGTGACGCGATCCGTGGAAATACATGCAGCTCCTCGAGTTGCAGCATAGTCAACAGAACTGTTGACCCTACATCTTTTCAGATGTTCTACGTCTCTCTGCTCTCGTCAAACACTCCGAGTCAAGCTGTGGGAGGTCGCCGCTAGCCCCACCTGAAGACTGCCTAACCACCAGCGGCCACTGATTGCCTCCCCAAAGGACCTCCTGGGCTGGCTGCCGCTTCCAGGATGGAGCTGGCTCGCAAGTCAAACAACAATCCTTGATTACGCCTGTATCATTACTAACCCAAAGAGATTTCACGAGTTTCGATCTTACCATGCCTATCCGCGTACCGTATGATATGATTCAATGAGTCATATCACTTGTAGTTCTCTGTTATGAGTGTTACAACAATCACTGAGCTAATGAGTTGAAATTGTTCGGGGTGGTCCATGGAAGGATTCTTTGAGATACCTAGGTACTAGAAGCTGCCCCGACAACATAACACGATCAATCAATTTTTCAGTTATATGTCAATGCCAGCATCCCTAATCCCAGCGCTAAAATCGTCGCTATGGCGGAGATGGGTGTCATAGCAGTTTGTATGTCATGATTATCTACCTCCACAAGCCAGTACGCCATGAAAAGAACACCTAGCGCCAGACAGATGCCAATCCACGCCAGGATCCTCCTCATGCATAAAGCTTGAGCGGCATGAAAGCCCCACGCGTGTTTCATTTGTTTTCTCTCCAGCCCAGGAGGAGTCCGCAACGTGGGTATGCTCGCCAGGAGCGAAGTCGTGTTGTGACCTAGTGACGGGTCACGAATGCCCTTCAGTATGATCTCAGCGCAGACTTGCATCTGGACGTTGGGTTTTATATCGTCCACGCTGTGGTACACATAGGGCTCTCCTGGGCCCTGCGTCGGAGCTGAAGAGTTTTCGCCGGCCAGAGCGACTTCATCTCTGCCGTCCCACAGGAAATGAAACTGCTACAGTGATGAGATCGGTGTGCGACACTGGAGGTTTCCCTCCTGCTTTGTCCACGGAACATACCTTGGCAAAACTCAGTTTTGTGTATGACCTCCAGGACAATCTTCTTTGTAGCCAATTCCCCTCTGCCTCACTTAAAAGCCTTCGTGTGTAGCAGAAATACTCATAATCGCTATTCATGGCGCAAACGGAGGGTATAGTTTTCAATCGTGTGTCTCTGACGGTGGTCCAGCACCTATCAATGCCCAAAAATGCATCCCGTTGTGTGTTTTCACTTGTTGAAATAGACCCTCCAGGGTCATGCCCGCAGGCGTTTTCTTTGCGGAAAAATTGAATTGCCTGTTGAGCCCAGGATTTCAAAAACCCTGATTCGTCCACGGCCGCCTGGCTAGATTCTTCACTTGGAGTTGTTGATTGAAACGGCGGGGGCTGAGCGACCGGAAGGATGTTAGACCCTTGTTGTTGGGTAACTGGGTTGTTGCGAAACCCCTGGACATCGTGTTCTCTAACGACGATTGACATTTCTCGGCCATCGTACTTCTCTTGTTAGCAAAGAATTCTTCTATCAATAGGGAGATATTCACACATACACTCCAGCAAAGGCGTGCTTCATTTGTTCGAAGCGGCCTTTGTACTTGGGCCAAAGGCCACCAGTCTATGTGCGCGCCAACGCAGTTTTCTATAGACAGTCGAAGTTTGTTCAGAGCCCCAGATTGAGATTTCGACAGGTCATGCTTAACCACTCGCATGTTTGGAAAGTAGACTGGTTTTCGGGGCTCAAGGAATTTCTGTACTTCCTTAGGGACTCTCGGTACTTCCTTAGGGACTCTCGGTACTTCCTCAGGGACTCTCGGTACTTCCTCAGGGACTCTCGGTACTTCCTCAGGGACTCTCGGTACTTCCTCAGGGACTCTCTGTACTTTCTCAGGGACCCGCCCTACTTCATCAGGGACTCTCTGTCCTTTCTCAGTTGCCTTATGCTGTGGTTTACTTGGAACCAACGGGGCACTCGTATCTGGTGCGTCAATCACACCGGGTTTGGGGTACATACCATAATTCCTTCCCTTGGAATCCGCTGTTTGAGCCGGATCATCCGCCTGCCGGTGCTGCGGTCGCGGCTCATCAGACTCGTGGGTGCGAACCCCATTGTTATCAACATGCTTCTTTGCTGCTTCGTTCAACTCTGCAATAACCCCAAGATCACGTTCCCATACCCTCTTTTGGGGTGCTGGTCTAGTGCCGTACCATACATCCGTCTGGACTTTAGAGTCCATCCTTCGAAGCGTTTCTAGCAAGGCCTGTGATGTCTTGCGTTGGTTCGACAATACAACCAACATGTCTCTCTGCACCAGATCCAATAGTTCATGGATCCATTGTGAGCAATACCGGTCTCCATGAAGTTCGCTGATAGTCTGGAGAGAACGTGTCAGGAAGACTGCCAAATTTAGCACCGACGTTGAGCTTACCTTAGAGACGATGTCTTTCAACTTGAACACGTAGGTCCCAGGTGCGCTACGCTTCCGCTCTTCAATTTCGAAGTACACATCTGTCATGGTACCGAATATGAACGGGGTCGTTCTTGCCTTATCAAAGTTGTCCTTGCCCATTTTCCCTCTCAACAACCAGCATACCAGCTCAAGATAGAGGCAGCCCAGCGTCCATATGTCAAACGCTCTGGAGATTTTTCCACCTCTTGTGTCACATTCTGGCGGTCTGTATGAAGGCGTCATTTTCAAACCTGTGTTTGGCTGCATCGACCGACTCTTGTCGCTGTTGATCGCTGTCAGGCCCAAGTCAGATATCACCAGAATCCCGCGGTCGCCGGAGTCATTTGGTCTGGTTTTGAACCAAAGAATGTTCTCCGCCTTGATGTCCCCGTGTCTTCCAAACTTTTGTTCTGAGGTAAGGTGGCTCGGGTTATGTATGACGCTCACTGCCTCCATGATACCGAGGCACTGGCGCGAAAGCCAACGAACCAGTCCAACATCATTCGGGGCTGGTCTTGGGTTCACCTTGTCCCAGTACCATTCAAGGTCACATTCAGCCCATGGGAAGATCATGTGGTAGTATCCACCTTGCGTAAACGTCGCCAAAAGAGTGACAAGATGTGGATGGACCTTCCCGCTGAATCTGCTCAAGGCGTTGACCTCGTGCCTGAATTCGTCAACGGTTGTCTTCCGCAGCCTCTTCACGGCGAAGATCCCCTGAGCAACATTGATCTGCAATTATGTCAATTAGTATTGGGCAGCTCAAAAGATGGACAAGACATACTGCTTTCAATGTTTCATGAAATTCGTGGCATCTGGGATCAATCTGCACCCTGATCACCGTGCCAGCTCCACCAGACATGGCCGAGATTGGTGGAACTACTGCTTCCTCGCGCCATGGCAAGATGTCATTCACATCTAGATCGAGATGGATGAGAGTCTTGTCATGCCTTCTCAGCATGAAAACAGGCACGGCCAGGCGCCTTTGGAATCTGTCAAATGACTCGAGGTGTACATTTCTCCATCCAGAGAAACAGCAGACTTTCTCAGAGTCCGTTCGGCATAGTGATCCCTTACAGCTCCCTCTCCGAGTTCTGAATGTCAAGGGAAGATCGTGATCCCGTACACCCTGTCGACAATCAAGGATGTGCTCCACGAGAAGCTTGACCTGATCGAGGAGTACAAGAATAGTGAAAACTTGTACACACCGTCCGGAACTGTCCTGCCTTATTTGGTCCGCTATACTTTCAGCGTGTTCTCGAGTGTAGTTAGGGAAGACTCGCAAGATTTCCTTGGTGATGGCTCGTTTTGTGACTGTCGTCTTCAACACGCCGGGTGGCCAGAAGGAAGAAGTATTGTCGCCGTTCGCATGGGGGACGGCCTTCTGCAAAAGCTGGTCTTCCAAGTCCTCAAGGTATCCGGAATCAGGTAGGGGCTCTGCACTTGAGGACCACTCATAGGCTGTATCCCAACGGCGCTGTCTTGTGTTGTTGTCTCGTAAGTCGTATTGCCCGTCAACCCTTATCTCGGGAACCGTCCGGTTGCGCATGTAGTCGTCAGAACCCCGCATAGACATCATGGCTTGGGTGCTGGTCTTCCCGTGTGACTATGCACCGGCTCATCTGAGGCTACCGTCCGAATAGGGGCATTCTGGGAGGTTTTGAAAAAGAGCGCCTGGGTTCAGGGGAAACTGAGGGTGATTTATAGACGAGTTTATCTCCTATCAGCAGCTCAACAGTCCGTCTGCTTGCGGGTACTTGCTGTCGACACCACCTCTTCAGTGGCTTCCCACCGTGTGATTTTCATGCAAGCCACAATATCAGACGAATGAAAGGCTTCGATCCGTACCATGAGAGGGGTTGAATCAGTTGTGTCACCAATCCGATTGAACCTCCCGCCGGCGCGCGACAGTCGGCCAGCAGAGCCTCATCTTTCAGAGTCCAGGCGACTCCCCAGCTTGTCTGCCATGCACCTGCCTCAACTCTCCTCACCCTGTTCAGCACTACGATAAGCGAGCATGTCCATTTTTACCATGAGATGTCTTGGCCCATGCACGGCACCGGGTAAAATGCACTTCATGAGGAGGATGCAAATGGGATGGTGTGCTTACACCTGCATTTGGAAGTGTGTGGGCCGGATACCGGCCTTAAAAGAGGAGTCCCCGTGCCGCCGTTACATGCATCTCGCGTTACAATTTTAGCCAGTGATATGTACACACGTGTGATGTGGCTCGCAGCTATTAAAACCTACGTACATCGTCTAAAATGCCAATACACGTAGCGTTGGGAATCTTTGCTTCAGTCAGACGGTAATGGAAGTCCATTGCCGGCTTGTCTGGGTCTGCGCTCTTGCCCCTCAACGCACAGATGAGAATGGCTGTCCCTGCTGAAGTTGGGCCCTCGTCTGATCAGGTTTCGTATACCATGCTACAGTGTATTTAAAGATATAGAGTTATTAGATCACACAAATGCTTACATTCAGCGTGAATTGCCATATGGGGTTTTCATGAGCGATGTGCCTTGTATTGCAACAGTCACCTTGGAGGCATTCAGAAGCGCAAAGACATATAACAGTAGAGCCTGGTCCGACTGATCATTATTACTGTTACTCCTGAAGTATGCTATGTCAGACTCTACGCCGGGTTTATGCTCATGAAACAGCTCTCAGCGGCCCGGTACTATTGCTTAGTTTCAAAGCTCCTGTTTTATGTCCATAGTATGGCTTGCTTGTTCCCCTCTACCCCTTGAAGTCCTTGTTTGTTGCCCAGGTGATGAGTTGATGAGTGAACTTGAAGTGTGTGGGCTATGAAGCTGGATATTTTCGTGATCGATTCTGCTGGAATTGTCTTCATTCGCTAGCTCTATGCAAATATCGCGATGCAATAGGGTGCAAAGAACCTCTAGTCTTAAAAAGGTCTCCTCTCAATGCTTCTGGCCCATGATCGCAGGAAATTGAACTCCTCTAAACTCCAGGTGCAGATGCAGATGCAGGTGAAAGTGACATGCTATTTCTCCGTCGTCGACATGTAGTTGTAAGAGTTGAACAAAGCCCTTGACGGGCATGCACCTTTTCTTTCCCAAAGCTTTCGCTAGTTTAATGTACGAGAAATCTCGCGTCATCGGTAGTGTTCGGCATAGACAGTCTTGTCCAATAATTGTTGCTCATTCTGCAACGCATCAGTGTCGAGAGTGCATGAAGGGGCGTTTTCCATGGCAGGTATGGTGTTGGACATCAGCAAAAAAACGTACCTGACTGAGTTTCCTAGGAATATTGCACTGGAAACGCCCTCGCTTCCACTGAAAGGGGGTTTTCTAGGTCAACAGAGTCCTTTGGTAGTGCTAAGTTACCTGCATACCTAGGGTAGAGCTCACCAGAACGGAAGCTTTCCCGTAACCGAACAATTCACTGAAAAAAGCGTCCAAAGCTGTTTGCTCGGTATACGTGGCACGAATGCTGATTGTAATCATTGCACAAGACGAGAAATTTCCGGTGCGACGATGCGCCAAGTCAGGTCTTCCGCACTGCGGGAGATGAGGAGTCGGAACTTGGAACGCGCGGGGGCTTTGTTGAGAGCACTTCGTTTTGTTGCTCTCCAGGGAGGTCTGCGATATCGCACGGAGGTGGTTCTTCGAGCTGGATAATGTCCAAGTTTTGAGGATTTCAAAAAGTCTCGACCAGCTCATCAAGCAGGCTTTGATTCTTGTTACTTTTGCCACCGGGGTGGGCCGTGGCCACGGTGCCGCGGAAGATGCAAGCGGATGTCAGCTCACAGGTCGATAATTGTGTTTCAGCCACACAAAATCGTCGAGGCGGTGAGCGACAGTAATGATTGGGTACGGGGGTCTCCCACGGTTCACAGCAGAAAGTTTGTCGCGGATGGCTAGTGAGACAAAGAGAGGTGCGCAATATCTCATTTCACCATCGTCTCGAAACTGGCTGATAGCGGCCTGTAAGTTCTTTTTGCGGAAAATCAGCGACGAGATCGAGACAAGATGTGTTCCTTTGGCCATTCGTCGGGTGACAAGGGAGCTCAGAGCAGTCTGACATAACTAGCCTAGCCTCGACGTATCAAGGTGACTGCATATGCAGCATGCACATTACACAAGGCGGTGCTGAGGCAGTGCTGGGAAATTTGCAGATCCGCACGTGTCCCGCCGTATAACCGCCACATGCGAACAAGCCAGAACTTGCGAGCTTTCTGCCCGCCTCTTCGTGGAGTTGAGCGAGTCAAAAGTTCCCCATTCAACAATTCCCTCCGCACTGAAAGCGAATCAGATCTTCAACATGGACGGAAATGAGGGTACTTGCCCCAGGGTGACGAGCGAGAGGTGTAGCCGAACGACCTGAAGGTACAAGCAGGGGCATACTAAACAGTGGCTAGTCACACATCAGGACACGGGGTATGGCTACAAACATGTCGCTTGTGCTTATAAGAAATCCTAAGTTCCAACCAGAATAGCATGCAACTTTGTTGAAACAGGCAAGAACTGCTAAAATAGTACAGTTTTCATGCGAGGGACACATCATGCGAAGGAAGGACTGATTTTGTAATCCTTCGAGGATAGCACAGGACGAGTTCATGCAGACGCATCTCAGGCATGGTGAGGCCAGCACTCAGAAGACATGCGGACTGAGCGTGGAAGATACCTTATCTTCCATTCAGCAAGACCTTTTAGCATGGACTATTTGTATTCTTTGAGTTCCTCTATTAAGCCGGAACAACAGTGAGTTTCCCAGACCTGTTAGCATGTGGCGGAATGGCAATCTTGCCAGGCGTACTATCAGCTCTGCTAGATCAGGCTCTTCTCGCATTTGCTTGAGGACACGGCTATCTTCATCACATCATCGTCAGGATTCAATACTATGCACTGATCTCTCTACTTCGCTCAAAGTCGAAAGATAACAATGGGTTGCTTCGGTTGTCCGTGTCAAATATTTTGAGACCAGTTCTGCACAGCCTATCAGTGGACGACAGGTGTGTTATGCGTGCTTTCCAGGTTGCGCTCTATACGCCCAGCCGCCAAGCACATTTGCCGAAGGTCGAGAACTCTGGTTTTGTTTTGTGTTTTGACGGATCGAGAACAATACGTAGATACAATACTAAGCACAGCAAAAGGCTCTGGTATAGCTACACGCCCTTTCTTGGCGACCTGGATTACGTATAAAATGAACAGGTAGCGATCATAGCGATCATTAAACATTCATCCACCAGGCTAAGGGGAAAACTGAGTCGGTCAGACGTAGCTCTTCCCATCGTGAGTTGCAACCAGCTTGGGCAATCCGCTGACACCTTCATTCCTTCTAAGGATATGGACAGGCACCATGCAGTAGTTCAAGGGATTGCCGCGTCGGTCCGGGGATTCTACGAACGTAAGGAGCCCTACAGGATATACCATGGCAACACGAACAGCACCCGGCCAAAAGGCAACATGCATGCCGTCGACATCTCGGCTCTGGGGCAAGTTCTCGCGATCGACAAAGTAAAAAGAACAGTCTTGGTAGAGCCGAATGTAGCTATGGACACCTTGGTAGAGGCAACTTTGCCCCATGGACTCGTTCCGCCTGTCATTATGGAATTCCCAGGCATCACAGCCGGTGGTGGCTTCGCCGGCACGGGCGGCGAGAGCTCAAGCTTCCGACACGGTTTCTTTGACGAGACTGTAGGAAGAATCGAGATGGTACTGGCAAATGGAGAAATTATTACTGCCAGCCGCGATGAGCATACAGATTTGTTTCGGGCAGCGCCGGGGGCCGTCGGTACATTCGGAATCGTAACACTCCTGGAAATAAACCTCATGCTGGCGAAGAAATACGTCCACACGCGCTATCACCGCACAAAGAGCGTCGCCGATACAGTGAAGCTCGTTAAAGAGGAAACAGCCAAGCCTGATAATGATTATGTGGACGGACTACTCTATTCCAAGGACTACGGGGTCATCATCACTGGAACACTGACAGATGAGAAGCCTGAGGACGCGAAAACGCAGACCTTCAGCGGCGCCTGGGATCCTTGGTTCTACCTCCATGTTGAAGAACGAGCATCAATTGCAAGTCAAGACAATTTTTCCACGCCACAAGATGACTACATCCCCCTGGCCGAGTACTTGTTCAGGTACGACCGTGGAGCCTTCTGGGTAGGCCGATTCAATTGCATGTACTGGCTACTACCATTCAACAGGTTCAGCCGCTGGGTTCTCGACGACCTTTTACATACGCGAATGATGTACAGAGGCTTGGATACCGGGATTCATAACACTTTTACTATCCAAGACATCGCCATGCCTTTCGAAAACGCCGAGCCCTTCGTCGACTACCTGGACGAGAATCACTCTATTTGGCCACTGTGGCTTTGTCCAATGAAGCGGCGCCCTCCGCCAACCTTCCATCCTTTCACCACACTACCGGGGGATGATGGAGAAGACGACATGATGCTCAACATCGGCGTTTGGGGCCACGAAGGCACATCCGACCCACCTACCTTTATCGCCAAGAACCGCGCAATCGAAGACAAGGTGCGCTCTCTAGGCGGCAGAAAGTGGTTGTACGCGCACGTTTACCAGCCCGAGGATGAATTTTGGGCCGTGTACGGTGGGCGCGGCTGGTACGACGAGCTGCGGGCCAAATACCACGCTTCAGCGCTGCCGAGCGTCTACGACAAGGTGCACGTTCGATGGGATGACGTGCACGCGGGGACTGCGTCGCGAGGCTGGACGGTGGACCGCTTTGCGTGGCTCAAAGCGTACTGGCCAATAGGAGGTATATGGAGCGCAGCAATATCGTTTGTGAGCGGGGACTGCGCACTGCATAGGAATGCGTCTTGGAAGTGGAAGGAGAAGGAATGATGTGCAGTTTGTAGTGGTACTTACAGGAGTTCGGAGGGACGATCCCATCTGTGCTTTGGAGACTAGATAGCCCCTTAGACTTTCGCTCGGATCAAGTTATCATAGGCATACAACTTTGGAAGAGTCTGGATGAGATTCGTGCGTCCAATGTGTGAAAGCATCTGCAACCCTGATCATCCAGGGCTGAGAACGACTGAAGCAAGGACAATTCTGGGCACAAAGTCAACAACAATTTTCGTTTTCACGCTGGGACCTGTCTATATCTCTTAGACAACTTGAGCAAACAACTCTCAAGACCGGTTGGAATACGGCAAATGATTGCATTTTGAGGTATATTGGAAAGCTGATTTGGGACGCTGGGTGTGCAATCACAACACAAATCTGAATGTTGAAATAACTCCACGTACGCCACCTTATAAACCCTAAGCGCCTAATTTCTATTTCAATCGAGCCGAACAAAATCTGGAGCTTTGGTTGACCTTAGCAGCACAGAAGAGACCGAAGTCTCCGACGAAGGCCACCTCGCTTCCCGTTTTGTTCGTTCTCGTCATTCATCGGCAATGGAAATTTTTGATTGGTTTGGTATGTGCTTCGAGACGAGCTCCGGTTCGTTGATGGTGAGTGATCTGACTGTCTGTTTCCCCGTACATCTCGTGACCTCGGAACCTCGAGATCCCGCAGCCGAGACTTCTCTTCTCCTTTCGTCAAGACAGAGTGAATCCTGTGACTGTCTATAGACTGAGCCGTCGCGGCTGCTGAGTAGCTTAGTATTGACTTGTGGTGGCTCTCTTGGGCGCCATGTTGTGATGTTTGTGGACTCAGCAGCTCACTTTTGGGTACGTTGAATACGTGTGGTGCGAGCGTTGAGAGGTCGGTATTGATACGTTTCGGATGAACAGGAACTGGCTCAAGACAATAGTTTGTATCTGCCGATGCCTTTTTGTAGATGTCTTGGAATCTTTCGACGAGTTCCTTGGAAGTTGCCCTCTTCTCTGGGCTCATGCGAAGCATCTTCTCTTCTACAAAGTTGAGGGCATCGACAATAAGTTCCGAGATCTGAGGATGCTGATGTAGGCTCTCGAATTGCTGAGAGACTATATTAGAAAATCAATTTGATCGTCAACCACTTCTCATTGCACTTACCGATGCCACTGCTTTCTTTAAAACAGCTTCTTTTGACATTCTTCCATCATTGGTCCGTACATTCCCTACAACTTTGAAATACTTGTCCATTCTGATCACTGAATTATCTTGAGCGGCACGATCTTTGGAAAATTGGTCGAAAGCATGATAACCTTTCAGATACCAAACGAAAAATTCCACTAGCCGAATGAAGTGTGGATCAGTAAGTGTGAAAGTTTTCAATTTCGACACATCAAGAGGCTGTGGAGCTCTGAGACGAGTAATGGGCGACGATAGACACTCTCGAAAGTACTTACATAGAACACACCCCAAGCTCCATATGTCAAAGCTTTGTGAGATGGTCTCAGAGACTTCGAACTCCGGAGCGCTATAGGTCGGCGACATTGCCTTATTCATAGGGCTCACTAGCCCCGTTTCGTCCCGATGGAATTCTGTCAAACCGAAATCTGATATGACGAGTTTATCTCGACCTGTGCCTTGACCGTGGTTGCTCTCGTGGGTTTGAAACCATAGAATGTTCTCTGGCTTGATATCTCCATGTCTGCCATTGGTTCGCAGTAGTGCCAGCTGATCGGTTTCTACAGTGATTCCACTATCTGGCGGGCACTCATGTATTATCATCAAAGCTTCTGCCAGTCCGAGGCACTGCTGGATGACCCAAACTGCAAATGCATGAGTTCTGGGTATGTGAGCAGGGTTAGGGTGTCTCTCCCCTAGGAAATTTGGAGTTAGCTCCCAAACTACCAAAGAAGTTGGTCCATGCCAATACAATGAGAATTCGGTAACAAGGGGCCCATGTAACCAATCATACATGGGGCAGTCCATTAAGTCTTTCTTGCATGGGCTGAACATTGTGGATTGCTCCAGGGCTCTTGAGAGGGGAAGGTTGGATCAAAAGTCTGCTTACAAAAGTCCCTCAGATTTCCATCAGCCCAGCGGAAGATCAGATGGAAGCGCTCTTGATGTTCATAAGTAGCCTCCAGTCTCATTAAATGAGGATGGTTCACTTCGCTCAAGCGTTTCAGTGTGTCAACCTCTTGTTTGAACATCTCGAGCGTCCGATTAGTGGGTCTGAGGCGCTTCACTGCAAAGTAAGGATTCTCGCGCTAAGGCCCACAAATATAATCAGTGATGCGTCTTCACACATGACCGGAATAAAGATGTAGGGAGGATGATGCCTTACCGATGGGTGACTGTGGTGAGCAGGGTGGATGCGAACACGCCACACTTCCGAGTACCCTCCTGAGTACATGGCTCCCGATCCTTCTCCTTCCGTGTCCTCGGTGAACGGAAGGATACTGTTGTCGCGCAACGCATAATGAATGGGGCGCTTCCGTTGACCCTTGATTGGCGGGACTTCAAAGAATGGGGCTTGAAATTCCCATTGGTATTGCTCAAATAGTTCACGTTCCAAAGTTTTCCATCGAGGGACTGTGAAACATCTTATAGGCACTCTTTCTCCGTCATTTGGTGCCCTGGTCACTGGTTGACCTGATTCGATGGAACTGGGAAAATAGAATGGGAGGTCGGAGTCATAGAGGCCCTCGTCGATGAATTGTGTGATGCAGTCCGTCTTGTTTATGCGGACCAGGGTTCCGAAGATCTTCCTCCTTGACGTGAGCTTTGATCCTGGTGGCTTGACGACATCATATATGTCATGAGCGAGTGACTGTAAAGATTCTGGCGTCCAGTGCTCGTAGTGCATCTGCAGCTCCTCGAGGATAGAGTCGTAGGTGAATATGTTGTCCATTCGGTTGAAGGGAAGGAATCTTTTTCCATTCCTCCCTGAAGATACCTCAAGTGCACCAACTATTCTCCCCTCCAGGCTGACATCGTCTCCTGTTTCAAAATCGAGGGATCTGTCATCGCAAGATGATGACCACTCTTGCATACTCTTCACAGTCGGTACTTTGGCTTCAGATCTATTTTCCTCTTCGCGGTGAGAGCAGAGGAAGTTGGACCCAGCGTCCTTGATGATCTGTTCCTTGTCTATGACAACTGGGTATGATGCACTCCGTTGCCGCGTCTGCCGCAGCTGGTCAGAATCGCCACCATCGTAGACCGCAGTGCTCCCTTCAGCTTCAGAACTCGGAGAGCCCGTGTCGTAAGATTCTCTTCGAGCCTGTAGCCCGTTATACCATGATGTGGCGATGACACCACCGTCTACACCCTACAAATGATCAGCCAGGTAACAAGCGCAGGAAAATTCCTTGGTAAGACTCACCCCAGGAGGTTGGGCTCCTGCCATATCCATTGAGCTATTCAAACGTCGCTCGATGCTACTCGTCCACGTTCATTCGATTCAGGCCTCAACGCTTCGGCAAGTTTCAAGGGAAGCCCTGTCACCATAGGGCCAAGAGATTGGGTCTCACTTCGTGGCGAGTAATCCTCATCGAAGCAAGGGAGATTTCCTACAGAGGCCCCGCAACTCTTTAAAGGTAGAGTCAAAACACGCCGGGACCATGGGTTACATGTGATTTAGATATTCATTCGCCCGAAGAAATCGAGCTTACTATCCAAGTATAATAAAATTCATGTTTGATTCTGGACAAACAGCGATTCTGCCTTCCCGTATTCTGCGGGAGATCCCTCAAGATGCAGGGCACGAGTCTGCCCTTTCTGAAAAGTAGACAAACACGTCTTTTGCGTCGATTATTGATAGTGGGTCAATCTAGTAAACAACACAGGGCTTGCTTAGACCCGGAAACACGTTGGCATGCAGCGAAGGCGCATGCATGCATGCATGCAGGCTGTGAAGGGAAATTACTCCAATAAATGGTGCCCAAGGTGATATGTGACGTTCCACGGCGCACACCGCTGCCGAGCTCCCACACGCCCGCACCTAACATTGAAGTATGCCTGCTGTTCCCCTCCCTCGGGCGGCCTCTGTCCTAGCTCTTCATCGAGCACCGGTTCATAGAGACCGAGGGAGCGAAGCAGTGGCAGAGCCTTGTTTACCAGGCCACCCAAAGAAGACAAGATGGAGTAAGTTGAAAAACGTTCCCAAGGCCTGCATGCAGGCGACGCATTAGCTTATCATCTCTCAGGCGTAATGCGCCTAGCGGGCAGCCCAGGACGCGACGTAGCCGGCAACCATCGAGCCAGATCATCGACAGCCGAATGATAGACCCCCAGAAGCTACATGAAAAACTCGTCCACAGATTCGGCCTTGGGAACTATCAAATAGAGGTGCGTACAATCCTGCGTCTCAGTCCATGCATTGGTCTTCCACGATCATACACTGACATTTCAACAGATGCGCCACAACAAGTTCATCTTGCTCTCCTGGACTCCCTTGACACAGGTGAGAGCACGGCAGCACCACATATGTACACTCTTGGCCCCAGCACTCTGACACCAGATCCTGCAGAATGAAATTCTCGAATGTCGGTATTGGTGATACCCTATCTCTACCAAGAAAGGCTCAACTCTCCTGGAACACCGACGATCCGCCAACGACTTGAAATGTCGCCCAGAATATAGAAGGTCTGCAACCGAGTGTCCTTCCTTGGTTCTCAGGAGGGGATTGTCAGCAGCAGACTTTCTCCCCTAAACATACCTGCCAGCCCACATGCATTAGTAACATCCTAGGTAGCTTGTGCTGCAACCTGCATCATTAATCATGTCATACGAAGTCTGAGAAAATTTCCATCTTATTCATGCCTGTTCAATCAGCCTCGCTTCTAAGATTGGCTGTGATCATTAGACACATTTGTACCACAGTCCACGATAATGATGCACCCGATGTTTTGAACGCCTGTATCTTCCGTGGTTGCAGCAATTGAAAAAAGTTGAATCCGAGTCTGAGATGTTGATTCAGATTGGCTACAGGCCTTGTGTGAATAGTATGTGCATTGGACTTGCCCACTTGTTTTTACACATCCCGTTGTTGGCGTGCGCAACACGAGCGGTGAAGCCGCCTCAATGGTCTCACCTTTTTTCTCAGTGTTCTAGATCAGGTTGGCTGCATTTCAGGTCGATTTTGCCTAGACTCACCGAGCCTGCTGCATGCTGCTTAGCGAGTGGCACACGCACCGTGCTGCCCGATCACCGCAGAGGCAAAGTGGAAAAACTGATCAGCTTGCCACAGCCCCTAATTTCTGCAGCCAATGGATTCACACGTCAGGCTGACTGACTGCAAACCCTACATCAGCCCTAAATTTGCCATTCGGAATACAGAAACAGTCAGCCATATATCTCCTCGCGTAGTATACTATCCAGAACGAAATCCCCTCTCTATATTCAACGGCCTCTTTTGACAATACACTTGGCCTTTCTTTTCTCCGAATGCTCAGTTGTTAAAGTGATACTGTCCGCACGTTGAAACTCGTTCAAACTCTGCCCGACTCATCCATACAAATCTTCCCTGCTAAAGGTTCAATCATGGCCACAGAGACGGACGAGACTTGTGATTCTCGACTCACTATCGAACGTGCAGTGCCTGCGAAATATGTGCTAGACCCTAGATTACTCTCAAAAGAACTAGAGAGGTTGTTCGGAGAAGGGGAATTTGCAGTGGAGGTCAGTGGCCAAGATTGCAATCGATTGTTCTGTTCCCAGGCTAACTGCCAGCTGTGAAGATGAGACATAACTGCTACCAGATCAAAACATCCAAAGAATTCAAATTGGTAAGTATCCTTGTGCCAACTTACAATATCTGATGCGGCGTGCTGATAATTTCAGGCCGACCTTGTCCGGTCGTGTCCTAGCCTCCGGAAGATACCTTCGAATGCGTCTGGACGCTTGAGCTTCAAGCAGGGGATAGATGTCCATTGAAAAGGTTCAGGCGTTGTGTTATCCATTTTGAGATTATAAAGAGAAGCCAAGGACTGTCATTTTATACCCCGTGCTAAGGACAACTTGAGCAATCGAGCGGTTTCCGCATGAGATTTATGGCCTCCAATACGTTCTGTCCCCACCCCCACAAAACGACCTCCGTTTAGAAAAGTCCTATTAATGAGAATTACTGCAATTTACACACATCGCTCAGACGGAAGGGTACCGAGTGGTGGCCTTTTTAGTCGTTTGGGTAAGAAGCGATCTATTCATCTCGGCTCAGCTTTCCTCCTGAGTGATGCTGAGATTTGCCTGTACAGTCATGGCTCGAATACAACCATATTTCAGAATACAAAACTCACCAGGAAATTACTTCACAGTCAAACATTCAGCTCCAAGGACCAGTATTGATACGCAAGGACACAGTGAATAACAGAGTTGTAGACTAATACTGGGATCACGTGGTGTACCTAGATACCCTAGGGTAGGGAATTTATCGTCTGAGTATCAAGGTTGATCTCTTAATACTTGCCCCATGAATTGTTTATTATCCTCATTTTCGATAAGAGTAGACTTGAGCCTTGAAGTACGGTGCGTCGCTGAATGGGATGTATTGAACTTTGAAATAACAGAAATGTATTGCCGATGGATCATGCACAAAAGCTTCTTTCTTGATAGAGCAAGCAGTAAACTGCGATTCATAGATGAATACCTGCAAATAAACCCAAGCTTTTTAAGTACTATATAAGGAAGGTGGTAACTCATTGACGTCTCATGTTATTCCAATAACCGCCTACTCAGGCCGTCGGACCAGCGGCCGTGACTGTGACAGTTACGGTGGCGCTGGGGACATAGATCCAATTGCTGACTTGAACAATGGCCAAGTTCATCTTTGGAGGGTGTAATGCTGCCAAATCAGCGTTCTCATTGAATACTGCAACGTGGTTTTCCTTCCCTCTGGGATTAAGATGATCAACAATTGCTTTGAGCGCGGAAATTTTCTTTGAGTCATAGCTTCGCATTCTTCACATTGAACCTCACTCGTCATCAAAGTGTCCGCAAACGCTCATTGCTCTAGGTTTATTGAACCTAGGTGGTAATCCAATGAGACTGATGTCAGGTTGGCCTATCAGTACGTCTAAGGTTTTCAGGGCTCTCATTTACTTGACAGATAATCTTTTGGGAAGAGCATAGCAATGCCCATATAATTCTTTGACTTCCCGGGATGCTGTCAAGGCTTCGCATGAGGTCACTTCACTACATATGAATCCTGTTCAATGGCTTACCAATTTACAGGCTTCCCAGCTGTGCTCCTTATCACACGACTAGAGATCAGAGTCATGACTGTTTAGGTCTCCAAAGAACAGGTCACTGCTTGTTCCACTTGCACTAATGTTTTCTGGTCCAGCTGAGCAGATCCCGGCCGGCGAGTCGTCCATGTGGTGTACTAGTAGACGTTTCTGATTCAGATTGTTGATATCCAGTACAGAAAGTGGGGAATTCGGATCGAGTCATTCGAAACATGTGTGGAATATCACGTACACGTCAGGTAAGCGTGTCGCCGGGGCGCTGGTAGGCTTCTAACATGGCTTGTTCTCAGACAGTAGGTGCGTACCAATTTTCAGAATGACATAAAACATTCTCTCAGTGTGTACGGGATAAATCCGGGAGCGATGGTTACTTCAAAGAATTAGCCTACTTTAGTTCATGAAGGCCTTCTAGTCCAGCATCGACATATTCTGAGATGCCTCACTCGATAAATGCTCACTTGACAAGGGTTGTCCGAGTGCGAAATTAACTCAAAAGATTTTTGTGATACCTTTCTAGATGTAACTTGCGGTTGCGTTTCCAATACCCCATACATATAAAATGTATGTGGTGCCTTCATACAGTGGTGAGCGCTCAAGACCCAGCGCTCAGAGAGAAAACAAAAGATGTAATTTATGACAGAATTACAAGACCTACCGGGTTCTGTGGTTGTGGGTTCCTTCTTAATCCGTATACATACCGACGGCGTATGATCCACTCATACAGTGAGTGGTTAACGCTCTGTAAGAAATAAGGGATGATATTCAAAGTGCTATAGACCTATTGAGAAGGGAGGAATAGGAGATATTTATCTTCCTTTCCTCAGCTAGAATTCAGCCTCCTTCTTACAGCTATAGCTCCATAGTAACCAAGAGACAGCCGACTTAACTCATAAATATGGGCAAAGAGAGGCCATATAGGTTCTCTTAGAATAGCTCTAAAATAGCATATTTTTACAGCCCCCTAGAAGCTAGATAGGTATAAAATATAGCTTCTTAGTATAAAAATAGGGTATTTTACCCTATAAATGAGTTAAATAGGTTAATTATTAGGTATTTTACTAAGAAAAACCTTTAAAAAGGGAGAAAACTTAGTATTATAAGGGTTATTAAGTATAAACTAATATAATAAGTTAGCTATATAGGGGGTCTAACCTATAAGTAGAATAAAAAGAATAAAAAAGAGTGTAAAAATTATATTATAGTATAACTTAAATTTGAACCTTCTAACATATAAACACTAGCTTTATATATTATAATTAATTTATATAGGCTTTATATATTATTATATTATTTTATATAATAGGTATATTTTATATAATTATTATAAATATTAAGTCTATATTACTAGCTACTACATTATATATACTATGAATTTACATTATATATATAATTTAGCCCCTTTATAAGGGCAAAATGAGTATGTGTATATATAGGTGTACTAGCCATAGTAATATATTATATATATATGGTGTATATAGAGGGCTTATATAAGTAGGCCTCTATATCTAATATTTTTTAGGGTATTTTAGTACTATTTAGCATACTTTTTAGGGTATAAATTATATATTATTAAATTCAAAAAAAATTCTACTTTTTAATAGTATTATTTAATAGTCAAAAACCTCAGATTATATAGGGTATTTATAGTATTTAAGGAAAAAATAATTTATTTATAGAGAGTAAAATCGAAATTTAATATTTATATAGGTAAGCTTATTATTTTTAAAAAAAGACTTTTCTTTATAAGGTGTATATTATAAATATATTATATTATTTATATTATTTTATAATACTCTTAGTATTTATTATCCTAGTATTTATTTAGGAATATTTTATTTATATATTTTCATATAGATTACACCTTTTTTTAATTAACTTAAAATCTTACTTATTTATAAGTTTTATTAACTAATCTACTAGGTTATTCTTTATATTTATTCTAGTTATTTTTATTAGATTTTCTTTTATTATATACCTATTAAAATAATATATAATATCTATATATTTAATACATTTATAAAATATTTAATTTTTAGTTAATTCTAAGATAGTATTATTATTCTCATATATTTTAGGAATAGGTATATTATAGCCTATATTTAGACTATTATTAAAATATTTTAATAAATTATAGAGATATATATTCTCTTTAATAGCTTCTTTTAAAGCTATATATTTAGTTTTATAAGTACTTAATATGGGCGTTTTTTATTATTAGGAAGCCTAACTAATAGGGTTAAATATCTCTTTATTTCTTATAGATAAGGAGAATATATAACTAAAAGTAAATTTTCTATTATTTATATTATTATTCTAATTAGAATCACAATATTCTAATAAATATAGGGTATTTTCCCCTAAATATTAAAATTTTTTAGATATATTAGGGAATTTTAATAGATATTCCTATAGCTTATTTAATTCTTTAAAGTACTTTAGGTTAGGATTAGACATATATCTAGTTAATTTAGATATTAAATAGCATATATTTAACCTAGTTTTTAGACTAGTATATAATAGTGACCCTATTTGTTATTAAAAGGATTTTATTTTCTCCTTAGAGGTTTAATTATTATTCTTTTCTAATATTCTTTTAGGGGTATATAGTATTAATTTTAGTTTAATCTTTATATTATTTATAGTATTATTTTAAGAAATTTTAAATTTCTCTAATATTTTAGTAGTATATTTATTTTGATTTATTATTATAGACTTCTTATTTTTATTTATTTTAATATTATTTCTTAGAAAACTATCTAATTTTCCTTAAAAATTAAGTTTTATATCTTTAGATATTATTTTAATTATATTAGTTATATTATCCTTATTAGGACTTAATACTATTATATTATCTATATAGTATATAAAGATAATTTATAAATTTTTATTTATAAATACTCCCTTATTATAGGGGTAAATTTCAAATTTAACTTTCTTTAATATATTAGTTAGATATTTATATTATAATAGTGGAGCTTATTTCAAGCTATATATAGCCTTTTTTAATAAGGTAACTTTTCTCTTATATCTTTTATTATTATATATAAGATTAGGGAGTTTAATATATATTTTATAATCTATATTAGAGTATAAAAATATATTTTTAATATTATAGTTATATATATACTACTTATTATTTATTACTATTATTAATAGTATATTATAGGTCTTTAGCTTATAAATAGTGGAAAAGGTTTCTAAAAAGTCTATTTTAAAATATTATTTATATTCGTAAATAATCTATCTAGTTTTATAACAAATAGTCTTTTCTTTATTAACTATTTAGCTATCTTTTATTATATTAGGGTTACTTATATATTTCTTTTTTAAGACCTACCTTCCTAATAAGGTAATTTTACCTTTAGATAGTATAATTATTATATAGGATTCCTACTCTTCTAAGCTATCTTTTTTATTATTTATAGAGCTTATCTAAAATAGTCTTTTTAGAAAACTTAATATTTCTTATATATTTAAAGGTTTAGCTATAATACTAACTATTATTATAATAGAAGAATTATTAAAAGAATTTATTATAGTATTTATATAGGTATTTTTAGTAGAATATATCTCTTTAGACCCTTTAACTATTATTTTATCTTCTATAAGTATCTTTTCCCTTATAGGAATATTATTATTATTATTAGTCTCTATAGGTATTTCTTCCCTAATAGACTTATTATTTTTATTATTATTATTTTTAAAGGAATTAGATTTATTTAGGAATTTTCCTTCTAAAATCTATATATCCTATACTAATATAGGTTTATTATTTTTTAAATCCCAAACTCTATATATAGTAGTTTTAGGTATATAGCCTATTAAAAGACCTTATTTATTTCAAGTTTCTAGTTTAGTTTTATATTTATTATTATTAAAATATACTATAGATCCCTAAGTCTTTATATTAGAAATATTAGGGATTTTATTATTTTTTACTTTATAAGGGCTAATATATTTTAATAAAATATATAGTATTATATTATATAGATATATAGTAATTTAAAATACTTCTCCCTATAATATATAAGGTAAATTAGAAGCTATTATTAAGCTTTTAACCTTATTTATTATAGTAAGATTTATTTTCTTTATAACTTTATTAGACTCTTTCATATATATAGGTATAGTATAATAATATATATTATACTTTCTTAGTATAAATTTAAATCTTTTATTAATATATTTAGTTCTATTATTAGAAAAGAATTCCTTTATATTATTTTTACTATTATTCTCTTTCTTATTTTTAAAGTCTTTAAAGATTTCTAAAACCTTATCTTTATTTTTTAATAAATACCCATATAGGTACCTAGTTTTTTTATTAAGGAATAGAATATAGTATTTATATTTATTATATATAGGTATAAGTAGACCACCTATATTACTATATACTTTTTTAAGGAATTTATATTCCTTATTATTTAGACTCTTTTTATTTTACTTAGTTATATATTTAAATTATAAGTAAGTATAATATTTAAAGTCTTTAAGAGTCTTTATAAGTATATTAACCTTTATTTTAGTATTTTTTAATATTTTTATAAGTAGTATAAGGCCTATATAGCCTAAATAGTAATATTATAATTAAATATTCTTTAATATAGCTATTATTTCCTTTCCTCTTAGAAAGGTATATATTTATTTTTTATTTTTAATATTATTTATTATATTTACTTTAATATAATATAAGTTGTTTCTTATATAGTTAGTAGTTATTTATTTATTTATTTTTATAAAATATAATTTAGTAATATTTCCTTCTAATTTAACTTAAATAATATACTTTATAGTACTATAGCTTAATATATTAAGGCTAAGAGAAGAAATATAATAAGTATTTAAAATCTTTAGATTATAGTTATTATTAGAGAATAATATATTATTTTCTCTAATATATTTAATATTTAAAATATTTACTTCTCCCTATTTAACTTCTTTATTTATAAAATATAAGGTATTAAATAACTTTTTATTATAAAGACTAATTATATTTACTCTATTATTTAAAATAAATTTTATAAAAGTAGTTTTTCTTCCTATATAATCTTATTTTTCTATATTAGTTATTATATTAATATAGGGTATATAGGTAATATTTACCTCTTCTTTAAGACCTAATAGGTTAATTTTATTTAAGTCTTTAGTTATTCTACTTATATTTATATCTTTTAAAGAGGATATATTAGGATTTTAAGTAGTATTAATTTGTTTAGAATTTTTTAATTCTAATTTCTTAGCCTTTAATTTATTAAGGCTATCTTCTCCTATCTTTTTAAGCTTAATTATTATAGAGAGTAATTTATTAATTTTTTTTTCTTAACTTAGCCTACTAAAATTTAGCTTAGATATATGAGAATTTTCTCTCTTTTTCTTTTCTACTTTTTAGGCTTTTAGAGCCTTATTTAGGTAAAGAAAATAGTAATTTTCCTTTATATACTCTTTTAGATAATAATAAGAATATTATTTTATATTTAAAAAATATTTTTTTTTTTATTTTTTCTTATTAAATAATAAGGCCTTTATTAAGGGCTTCTCTTTTCTCTTAAATTTATCTATTAAATTAGTAAATAGGGTATCTACTATATAGTTATTAGGATTTCTCCTTAAGCTTTAAGTAATATTTTAAATAAATCCCTTATAATTCTTATTTAGAGAATTTAAAATCTAAGTAATAATTACTTATTTAGGAAGGTTTATATTATTTATTTTAAGATTTTTAATAAATTATTTAACTTTATATAAATATTCTTTTATAAAATTAAAATTATCTAAAAAGATATATTAGAATTCCCTTAGAATTAAATATTTTATAATAAAACTACTAGGTTTATATAAGTCTTTTAAGGTATCCTAAGACTTTAGGGCTATTATTTTATATTATATATATATAAGGGGCCCTTCCTTATATATTAGGTATATTAAGGTATTAACCTTATTATTTTTTATTAGAGAAAGATTTTCTAATTTTCTATTATTTTTAGTTACCCCCTCTTTTATAAAGTAGATTATAGCTTTAATATTTTAAAATAGGTAGTTTTTTATCCTAAAAAGTTAAGGAATACTAAACTTATTATAAGAAGCTATATTAAATTTTATAAGAATTTTTAGAGTTAAAGAAACTCTTATTTATTTAGAGAAAAAGCTTATATATTAAGCTAAAAACTCTATATATAAGATATTATAAGAATCTTTTCTTATTAAATTTAATATATTTAGTTATCCTTTTTATATTTTTACTTAGAATAGTATTTTTTTTAGCTTATAGTTAAAATTAAAAATATTTTTAATAATTTTATACTATTCTTCTTAATATAAAGAAAATAGTAGGGTTATATTTTTAGTATAAGCTTAGAGATTCTTTTCTAGTTTAGGTAGTTTAATTATATATTTCTTTAAAGTAGAAGTAGCTAAATACTCCTTTAAATATTTTATTTTTAAGTAAAGAAGTAATATTATCTTATTTTTTAATAAAAGTATTAGGTATATTATATATAGGATATATTAATTTATTCTAAATAGTATTATTTAAGTATTTAAGTATAAAATTAGGGTATTTTAGAAGATTTAGTATATCTTTAAGTAGAATTTAGAATTATTATTATAGTATAAAAAATTGAGAAAAATTTAAGGATTTAAAAGATATTTTTGTTAGAATATTTAACTAAGGATTTATATAGGAAAAATTTAAAGAAAGGTAGGAGGTAGGTAGGTTTTTTAAGGAAATTTAAGGAATTTTTATTAGAGGAGAGGAATTTAAGGGTTTTTTAAGGAAAATTATATAAATTATAGGGAATAGTATTAAAAATAAGAATTTAGGTAGTTAAAAAATATATAATTAGAAAGTACTTATTAAAATAATTCAAATAGTATAGGTTTCATATAGGTAGGTTATATTTTAATAGAATAATTAAGGAGTATTTAGAGCTAGTAAAGATATAAGTAAATAGGTATAGCTAAGAGTATTATTAATTTTTATCTTAAAAGAGTAAGGTTAATATAGCCTAATTAGGAAGTTAGTCTAAAGAACCTAGTCTAATTAAATATAGTAGTAATAGGACCTAATTTAATTAGGTATAGCCTTTATTTATTTGTCCTAAAGAGGAAAGTAGCTTTAATTAGTTATAGTAAAAGGGTATAGTTAAGGGAGGTTATATATGTTAAAGAAGAATAATTCCTATAATCTAATTAGTTAAATAATTAGGTATTATAACCTATAAGAAATAAGGGATAATATTTAAAGTGCTATAAACCTATTAAGAAGGGAGGAATAGGAGATATTTATCTTCCTTTCCTCAGCTAGAATTCAGCCTCCTTCTTACAGCTATAGCTCCATAGTAACTGAGAGATAGTCGACTTGACTCATAAATATGGGCAAAGAGAGGCCATACGGGTTCTCTCAGAATAGCTCTAAAATAGTGTATTTTTACACGCTCGAAGACGCAGCGTTTGAAAAACAAAATGCCCTCCAAAAAAAGACCAGAAAAACCACAATGCCAATGATAGTGTGAAAATACTGAGCACGTGGCATTGGCCTCGTGCCGCACAGCTAACGGGCTCTCGTCGCCTGTTTTCTTCACTGCTCTCATGTCACCAAGACCTGAACAGTGAGTGACCTTCAAAAATTGTAGAGATTGAGAAGCTTGTTTAGGTTTAATATTAATTTCCCTTTGAAATCTTTTTTCCTTTATTTTTTAGTGGTTTCTTTGTTCCAAGTAGCTCAACCTCGTTGGAGGGTTCCTGTGTTATCCGCCGCTTGTGACGGAGCACGACACCACCTAGTAGGCAGTCTAGAACATGCCAGCTCCCATTGATATGACATTGAAACCGCGAACGGATTCTCTGTGTCAAGACGTGTACTCCGTAAGGGTCGGAAGAATAACGCGAGACGTGTCTATTCATGGAAACCACACTTCCACAACACCAAAGCAGTCCTACTTTGAGCCTTCACATACTGTAAGTGGGAAGTTGTGAGATTTACTTCAATGATACTCCTAAGGATATTTCTCAGACCATTGGTCTATCACTGTTGGGCTCTTTCGGTTCTGTTCATAAGCTCACCTCCTATGACCACCTGATCCGAACACTCCTGCAATCTAATAACTACCACACGTTTCAAAGTCGCCTGGTTATAGACTCTCGGCCTCCATCCAGCCGCCCAGCTCAGCGATAGAAAGAGGCTCTGCAAAGTCATCCAGTGAATTTGCCTACATGATTTGTTCAACCGAGCGGCCTGCAGAGTGAGGTGGTCCAAGGGCTAGGCTACAAGCATTCTGACCCGCCATGCCTAATACAGGAACCTGCCGAGTGGCCATTGTTGAAGTCTTTCCGGTCAGGTCGCAGTAGTATTCTTGGGTGCCAATCGCCGATCTACTGATGCTCGCCTCGTACCTTCCTTCCGGACCCGAACGGTTTGTTCGATGAGGTGGTGATGCAGTTGTGAGGGGGATGCCATTATTCATCGACCATCGAATGACATATTAAACTTCTCGGCATGCATATTTTGAGACTGATGTGTGACTGGGGTCATTGCTAGTCAAGGTTGCTGATTGCCCCGTGGTCGTCCAAGGGGGTGACGAACCGCAACGACGACCCCAGAACCTTGGAACGTCACATTCATAGACAGCGGGAGGATTTCCAATCGCAATTTGCACTCCGCTGTTTCGAAACTGATCCGGCCAATCACAAAATTTGCCGCAGTAACCGATGGCTGCGATCCCTTATGCATATCACATTTAAGGTTATACTCCACGACAGATAACCTGCGTCTCACAATACGCTCGGCCCCGAACCAACGCCCCCCTTTGGGATTGAGGCTGATGTCCGCAGGGCCCATGTTGCCCGGTACTTGGATGACGGCCACTCAGAGCCTCTGACAGCGGGCAGCAGCTACTCGCCCGAACTCTGTCCGAAAGTTGGGCATGGTGCACTTGGTGTTTTCAAACAAAAGTCAACGGTCCTTCTGTTGGCTATGCCCTGCGGCCCGCGCACCGCCCCTTAGGGGTGGTGTTTTGCGGAGTCAATGTGTGCAACAAGACGACCCCCTTGAGAACTCTGCTGAATTTACTAGCTGCACGGAAATGTGAATATCCCGGCGTTACGTGATTGGGCCACGGGCCAATACACTATATCGTATATACACCACATTGAGGCGCTCACCACCTCGCATCGATCCTCGTTTTCGTTTCATAAGCCATTCCTCTCAGGGAAACAACCGCCCATCATGAACGCCACGCTCGCCAGTCCGCTCTTACCCCCTCTGCCCCAAACGCAGGCCCCGACGACAGTTGTCGTTCAGCTATCGGCCGAGGATCGCTACATAGAGCCCAAGATCGATGTCTTGAGCTGGGTGATGACCATATTGTCTGGTACTGTGGTGGGCCTACGAATATACAACAAATTCAGGAGACGCCTGCGGCTCTGGTGGGATGACTACATCGTGATTGTTGCTTGGGTATGAGTACTGCGTCGCTATCATCACACGTACCCGGGTCCATGCTAACCACGCATCACCCCAGGTTCTATTCCTCACTTTCACCCTTGTGACGTTATTTGAAGGGCGCGATGGGCTAGGCAGGCACGTCACAAATCTCAGCCCTCGGACGATCCGCGACTTCGCCCTTCTTGCCACGATTGCTTCGACGATCAATATTATGGCCACTGCGCTGGCTAGGATAGGATTCGCAGTTTCATTGCTCCGATTCGCGGAGGGTTGGCCACGTCGCTTCACTTGGTTGGTCATCTTTGCCTCAAATATTGTGTCTGGCCTCTCCGGGCTTTTTCTCTGGGTCCAATGCACGCCAATTAGGAAGAATTGGGACAATCTTCCCTATGGTTATTGTTGGTCTCCGCGAGTACGAGTAGCGATACCGATCATAAACACATGTGAGTAGCATCTGGAGACATTTCGCCCTGAGACGCTTCTTGCTGAATATCTTCATAAGCTGTCGGTGGATTCCTTAATGTGTTCATTTCTTTGGTTGGGCTGTACCTCGTCCGCAAGAATACTTCGAAACAAAGAGATTGGGTGGGAGCTTTAGTGCTTACAGCACTTGGGGTCTTGTAAGTTCCCATCGACTGTGCTTCGCTTTCCAGGCTAACCATGATGGCCAGTGCTGCCATTGCTAGTTGGGTGAAGACATCTGTGATGCATATCCTTATCGGAGATGATGTTACTTGTGAGTCTTTTCTAGTCCTCTGAGATCAAATATTAACCGTTCGGTTCTCTTTGCTGACGACTCTCCATCTTTATAGTCGACATCGTCACTCTGATTGTATGGGCAATAATTGAGCCGGCTGTGATTCTCATAGCGGGTTCTCTGCCAGAGCTTCGTTCCTTTGTGTGGAGGGATTCCAGGGCCTCCACCCCTCGTCTGATACCATTCACAAGGCGTCGCAATGGGATTCGCTTCGACTCGGACTTTGAATTTGCTCGGCAGCAGTACTTGGATGCGGGAGGGAAGACTATCCACGATTTCAGCACAGAGTCCAAGAAGAGCTGGGTCTGAGTGGCAGGGAAAGCATTGCGAATAGCCCTGGGGCAGGAGGTGCCTTTTGGTGAAGCGGGCGCCAAAATTCACTTAATTTCAGTACCAGTAGATATTTGCTCACGCTGGAAATGAAACTAATCGGCTTCGAACATGTCAGAGTCTCTGATATTCCGATATGCACCACAAGATTACCAATACCATTAACTCATATATGAAAATGGCACGCCGAGGGAGAGACACAGTGTGCATCACTTGTCCCAATCGCATGCTGGGAAAATGTGTCTATGGAATGAGTACTCTGGTCTTGGAAAATCAACTTCTATTACTCGCTCTTTGTAAACTGTATCTCATGCGAATCTTAAATCTCAACCTTGGAAATCAGGCCACAAAATCAAAGCTATACGTCTATAAAGGTTACCTGCCATGCAAAAGCTTCAATACCAGCATCACCATCCAAATTTCTCCACTGCTAACCGAACATTTGCTCCCTGCCCGATGGCCCTCGCGCACGTATTCCTGACCATTCTGTTGAGACCATCGGGCCCAGAGACAACCACAGCAGTCTCACTATCATCAGCCTCTTCGATCCATCGCTCGACAGTGCCGACCACGTCTGGCCGCCCTGCAACAGCGGTGGGAGGCGGGACGATAAGGTCCAGACCAGCGGCAACAAGCTCATCGAGCGTGGAGCTGGGGAGCCAGTACCGGTGCTCGTCCGAATGTACGATCCATATCATGTGTACTCTCTGGTGCCTTTTCTTCCCTCTCAGCGCGAGGACACCGTTGTGTATATCTTCGTTAAGCCCTTCTCCCATCAAGAGAGCCCAAACCAATGGAAACGTGACTGCAATACCGCTGCCTCCTGCAACAAGGATTGCGTTGTCGGATGCAAGTAGCATCTCTAGAGCGTGAGATGAGCCGTAAGGCCCGTCAAGGCGAACAGTGGCGCTATGGTGGCGGTGGGCGTAGCAGAGCAGATCGGCTGTGAATCCTTGCTGGGCCCGAATCAGCAGGTTCAGCCAGCAGTGAACTGACTGCCTCTCATCTCCCGCAGTTCTGTCCTTTGATACAGGAGCAGCTGATGCAATGGTAAATGGGTGTGCTTGGAAGATGTGCTTCCGTCCCAAGGCCGGTACTGTGAGGAAGATGTGGTCTGTCGGCTTCCATCCATGTGCAATGTTGTGACGTGGCCACCAGAACCAGGATTGATCCGGTCCAGGCTTGTCCCAATTGGCAGACATCATGATTGTCTCACCATCGGGTAGAACAGTTAGGTCCGTCGTTATCGTGGTAGTTTTCAGTCCAAAACGCCACACGGCACGATCGATGAGGAAAATGGCCAGAGACGCAAGCACGTATGGCCTCGCAGTATGGAAGTGGAGGTAAAGGAATACCAGTGCGACGATCTGCAATACCACGTGGGACGCGAGAAAGATCTCATACCAGCGCTGACGGAAGCTCCCTAGGGACGTGAAATATAGCAGCTCGTAGGCGACGAAGGCAGCGATACCAAGAAGGATAAGAGGGTGAGTGAAATAGGCTCTGGCGCCTCCCTCACCATCTAACCAGGCAGGCTTGATGGGGGCGAAGCGCCAGACGACCATACTCACGAAATGTACGGCTGCTTCGAAGCACATCCATTCACCCACACGGCGATGAAAAACGTTCAAAGCCTCATACGAGCGACCTGTAAGAACCTTGATCGGCTGGTTCTTGGCAGCTAGGAGGTAGAGCAGAGGCAGATTGACGATGAACACAAATCCAGCTCGATCGGCGAAACAGAAGAAGTATTTCAGGTCCAGCAAATGGACTTGGTATAGGTGAAAAAAGGCGTTGATGCCGACCCATACTATGACGAAGATGGAAGTTGCGTTTGATGGCAGAGTCCTCCTGACCAGCGGGAGCGGCCTCGGTTGATATTCCAACCAGTAGTCGACGCGGCTCTTTACGCGTGCCCACTTGGTTGTCTTCGCTCGCCCCTGGTTCGGTCTGAGCAGCGGCAGTCTTTCGAGATCAACCGCAATGTCCTTCGCTGCACCTGAAGGAGTTGTGTTCCCGTAAGAGCTGCTCGAAGACGAGGAGCTTGCGACCTCAGGTACTCTTCTGTTGTATTTAGGTTCCCCCTCGAGCGATGCATGCATCCTTCTTTGCCACCTTTTCCGGCACCTCCTCCTCTCCAGCAGACGAAGCGCGGTGAAGCCAGCTAGGAGCACGAGCAAGACATAATTGTATGATGCAACTATGCTCCGACCATCGAGCAGGACTCCGAGCAAGCTGCGCAAGTAGTCCATCTGATCAGGTGGGATCTGTCGGCCGGCGTCTGCCGCGGTGAAGTCGCCTATGTCATCGAGCGGAGTGACCGGTCTTCCCAGCCGTGCCGACTCGGCGAAGAGTCTGGCGAGCCATTGCTGGTGTGAGTGATCGCCGAGGCTATCGCTTGCTGCATTGTCATCCATGGAATTGGAGCTCTAAAATGATGGTGGATCTTAGCGAGGCGGTAATCGCAATGGCTCTTTCGGATGTCGTGGAACCAGAGGAGAAAGGGCCATCGTTATCTCGATGATCTGATAAGATTGGCAGATAAGACCACCGAAATCGGGCAGCAAAGACCGACTGTTAGGACTTGTTAGGTATTTGCCGAACGTCTCCACATATCCCCTAACACAGATCGACCGTTGTACTTCCTCACCTTTCGCTAGGGTATTTCAAAGACAACTCGGCCATCTCCCACGTGGGCATACATTGATTGTGACGTGCCCCGAGGCCCCCAAGTCGCCTGTCTATTGCCCCGAGCCTCTCTTACGAACTGGAAGACTCATCGCAGACACAGACACAGACACAGCCCCTACCACTGCGTCTGCTTTTAAACATCTTTTCTCCTCCCAAGTCGCATCTCGGTCACGCTAGGTTTTGCTCAAGCAACATTGACTACAGGACTTCACTTGACTACTGCAAGCGAATCATGTCGGCAACCTTGGAGAATGCAACAAACAATTAGACAGTGATTTTCAACCCCTCGGACTAGATGCCAGTAGTATATTAGACCTGTAACGTTGCACAAATAGTTTTTGAATTGAAGACTTTTTGGAAATCATTTTCCAACCTGTGGACTGTCCTGTATGCTACTAGCCAGATCTCTGGGGCCGCATCTACTGCACACCCATCGGTGGCGAACCAGCACATACGCAGACAGCCAGTCAATGATTGAAAAACGTGAGCTCTCGGTTGAGACAAGTGTATAGGTATGTCGTAAATAATCGTTTGCCGTCGGACGTCTACGCAATGTGCTACAATCATTCCGAATGTGCTGTGACGGTGTCAATACACCATCGCTGAACAGTTGGAGGGAAACTCTAAATAATTGATGGGATCGACCACCGTGCATAAACGCAGTGGGTCTCGAGTTACAAATTTCTTGCTCTAGAACTCGCGAGTCTCATTGGCGAGCGCCTTTAAGCCGAAATTGAGCGATGGTAGCATGATAGTACGTGAAATGCCGATATGCATCATTGTCGTTTAGCCGTTATCATTTGGTTTCAAAATTGCTTCCTCCAGATAGTAGACTCATCAAGCTCTCTATTGTGACAAAAAATGGGGGGGGGGCATATGAATTGATCATATGGATCTTGCAGCAGTGGACAGTAATGGTAAATATGTAGCTGGTCCATCTGCATCTCGAGAAAGTCCTCAACAGCCTTTCCACGCAGTCTGTGAGGTTTCAATAAAGCCATACACACATTCATTTACATCTATTGTTCTGCTTTGTGTAGGGTATGTAGAGCACCTCCCATAATACCTGGGCATCTCTGGCTTGTGTATGGCACAATAAGCACTAGAAACTCTCGCGTCACTTGGGCGGCTTTCGATACTCTCGATCCCGAGTCGGCACAGCTCTGGACCTCTTCATACGTTTCAAAAGCTTCTTTTAATTTCTCTATGGGGTATAATATGCTTGCTAACAAAGTAATGGAGACCCATGCCCGCATTTCGGAGCCACACTTTGAAAAGGCGCGACGTGCTGCCGACCTGCGCCGTAGAACCATTTAGAAGGCTCGCTTTACCATCCACATCCAACGCTCGATGTCTAGATGTACAATGTGTATTATTATGTATGGTGATGATCTGGAGAAAGAGTCCAGAATGGATATAGAGAGGGCTTGCGCCACCATATATCTGGTGTGAGGGGTCTTGGTTGGGATGGATGACAGCGGGTCTTTTCGGCGTATTGCCTTCTGAAACTTAGAGTCTATACCCAGTTCTCTCTCGGAGACAGAGGTGGGTGGCTCGTCAATGGGCTCGGCGGTGCCTCGTGGCCCTGTCCCGCCCACTGCGGCCTGGTGCTAGTGAGCTCCTCATCACTGCAGTCCCCGGTCTCCGCACTTGACACCGATGAGTTGTCCGCCAGGAAGGCGCTCACCCGTGTCCTTCGCTTTTTCGTCTTCTTCAACTCAGGGATGGCATTCGGTTTCTCAAAGGGAAACCTTATGTTCCCGCTCGGGTTTGGTAGTTGTGTGATAGGTGAGTGATGAATTGACCGAGTCGCCGAGTGGACCTCGGGGCTCCCAGGAAGGCTCGATGGGTTGTTGTTGATATCCGGGGTATAATCGCCATGACCGGACTCGGTCATGCGCGACGGTTGTGGCAGGCCGTCCGCACCAAATGTCCCACGGGAGTTGGCCTTGGTAGACGTGCTTGACCTGCTATGGCCTGAGGCAGAGGAAGCCACGCTGTAGTGTTGCATCCTTGTTGGGAGGTGGAAGCTCGTGGCGGTCGACCTCGGTGTTCTGGTGGATCGGGAACTGTCTTGGGAATTTGTTGAGTGGTGACTGTAACGAGGTGCCTCGGTGAAGACAGGCGGAGGTGAGCGCAGCTGCAAATTTGGCTGATCCACAGAAACACCTCCGAAGGGGGTTGAGACCTGGCCAAAGCTGCCTTTCCTGGCAGCTGAGGCAGAGCGGGAGCTCTGTGGAGACGCGCTTGGTTGCCAACCGGTGTAAGTTGAATATCCATTCGTTGCGTGTGATGTGGGTGGCCCTATTGGACTTGTGATTGCCGTTGATGGCATCAAAATGGGTGCATCTTGAAGTGTTGGTCGAGAAGGAGCCGGGCTCAACCGTGGGCTGGGATTCAGGCGGAGGCTTTGTTGATAGCTGTGCCCTCTGCTGTGAATACTGCCGCTCTTGGCGGTGCCCGGACTTATCACCTCGTCAACCTCGTTCTCAAGCTGATCGATGCTGTCCTTGGATGAGTGCGTGATCACGGACATCTCAAACTCCTTCTTGACTTGAATGCCGTCCTTCGACTCAGACACGTTTCTCAGTATGCCGTTGCCCTTCCTCATCGTCGTAGTTTCTGTCACCGTAGGATGCCGAATGATGTCCTGGTTCTGCATCTGTGATGCTGATACAAAGGTATTAGTCTTGTTTGTGAACATCGGAAGGCCACCATTGGAGGAGGTGAAGCGGCTGGTAAAATGATTCGTCGCGAGAAGCTTCATTTTTACGAAGAGCGGGCGTAGCGTGGCGAGTGATGAGGCTGTAATAGCGATTCCGCATTCGACGATACTCCAGATGGCCAAGTCACTGAAATTGTACAGATAGTCAGGGTTAGATAGAAGTTGCTGGGCGTATGGAATGCGTGCAATAGTAGCCACTGAAGCTCTGTGATCATGTCATTGTTAGTTAAGAAGCGTCGACGGCACCTGGGAATATCGATTCGAGAACTGGGTAGGATCACGACCGAATATCAAGGCGTCTAGTTCCAGGGAGAAGAGGGTGTGACATACAGTGAACCGAGCGAGAGGACGCAGATCACCGAGATTTTCGTCTTCTTGTCCAGCTTCGCATGCTTGATGAGGGTAATCGGAAGTAGTGCGAGGATCAGATCGCCTGCTATACCCAAGAGTACAGCAATGTATGTAGGGATCGTGGCCATGGCACGACCGTTGCATGTGCCAGTGATGGGCGCATTTTCGGCGTATCGCCACCAATAGAACGGCACAGGCTGACACTGGAATACTGCAACAAAGACGTAGAAGATGTTGAAGAGCCCGACGAGCACGAGCAAAACCCAAATCGTGATGCGCTGCCATCCATTGTTGACGCACAGGCGGAGCAGGAAAATGCCGACGACGAATTTGACCAAGGTTGACACGACGATATAAGCGATTTGACCAGCCCACTTAAAGACAAGAGCCTTCGGCCGTTGGTCCTCCGGGACGTGTTCAACGTGAGCGCCGAGACCATGAGAGACTCCAAGGAGCACAAAAGCGCAGAAGGCGCACTGAAGGAGCTGTTGCCGGGCTGCGGTGTCAGCATATATTTTGCAGGCGATGGAGATGATCGGGTGAGTACCCACACATGTGAGAACAGCCAGCCAGTCCTCGACCAAGAAGCGCTTCAGTATTGTGATCATTGTATAGCATCGCAGCACAACAGCGATGACACTCAAAGATGTCATGACGAGGGCCACGACCGCCATTTCGGGCCCCCGGTTGTCGTCACCATAGTCCCACATATTTGCGTGTGGCCTGGCTCTTGTGCTCTGGCTGTGATGCTCCTCCTGCCGCTGCGTATGGCAATACACAGGGTCAAGTTCCTCACGTTGGGCGTGATTTGGATCTCATTGGCGCATGATTCCGTGGCGTACACAGCAAGTCTTCATGAGCGCACGAAGGCTACCGCAGGAAAGAAACAAAAGCACAGAGGGGAGAGATGAAGACGAAGGAAACGTCAAGACGGGCCGGGGACATAGAAGAAGCAGCGGACGGCAAGCGAATATGCAGTAAGTTGCACCGCGGAGCCCCGGCCGAGCCCACATTTCAGGAGCGGAGCTCAGGGACCAGGCTCGGCTGGGTCAACCTCGAGATTGAGGACGGATGCCGGTGCTCCAATCCACATCATGGACATGGCCGGATTTGGTGATCCCCACATATCCTACGCAAGGAGCAGACAAATGGGAGAGGCACCAGGATGGAGATGGGAGGCACTACGAGCGGCGAGCCCTGGTTACCCGCTGGACGGGGTGAAGCGATCACTACGACGTCCAAAGCCAGAGGCTCGATTGGTCCCCAACCGGATCGGGTTTCAGCCTATTGCGAGCTGTGCTGGCGGCCTCGGGCTGTGAGTGGCTCAGAAACATTCAGGATTGACGGGCCTGTCCTGGTCTGCGCGGCGAATGGGAAAGGGAAGCAGCCCCGGGAAAAAGACTTCGACATCCACTTCTGCGCCACTGGCAGAGCAATGCGCACCGGCGGGGCAGCCAGGCCCTGCAAGGGTCCGGGAAGCTTGACGAACCCTTGCAACGCTTTTTTTGCGGCGGCTGCCTCTCACAGCGCGAGGACGCATCCCCTCAGCCCCTCGTCACGGGAGAGGGACTCGGAGTATTTTCCTAGTGGAGTTGATGACAGGGGCCTCCCTCTCCCGTGCGTTGCCACTATCCTGTTTGTCGTACAAGGTCAGACAGCCCATGTGCCCATTGAGTAAACCACCCTAGCATCTCCTAACTACCGCGTCGCCGGGATTTATTTTGGTTCTGGGCGCAGCCCTGGTTGTGCTGGCAGGTGGCGCCACAGCCGCGCTCGCCACAAAGACACGTCGACGCGGTGAGTCGACATATGACGACTGAACCTTTGGCATACCAGGTCCAGGTCAGTCTTCCATGACCTGGACAAGCTGGACAGGTGGATCAAGAGGTGAATGTAGGGAAAGAGGGAGAATGCGTCACAACAGGGAGCATGTCACAGTTGTGCAGTGTGGTCCTCTTGAAGACTGCACTTCGACCAGGAGAGGGCTCAAGGACCGACATTAAGAGGAGCGACGAGAGTACAGTTACTACACAGTGGACTGATTCGTCCAGGCTCGGCTCCATCCGACGGATGCATGGTCCAATGTTTGCACCGTGTACTACGTGATAAGGGATCACATGTGTAGCAACGCATTTAGACTACCTGTATCGGTATCAGGTGCTGTCCTGCCCATGCGGTTGAATGTAGGCCCAAATGACACGCATTTGGGGTAACCCGAGGCTTGTATGAAATGTTCATCTCGGAATGTTGCACAGCAGGGGCTTAGGGGGTCTGTGTTGCCTGGAACTCTCCGGTGCCGAGCGCTCGGGACTCGCCGCCGACCTCACGCAACCGGTTTGCTTCCCGCCCAACGACAAGCGCGCCTATCTCGTTTTTCGCGTTCGGGGCGCGGTGGCTCGGTCCGCCCTGCATTGCATCAATACGATGGTAAGTGAATGGGGGCCAGACAATTGCCGCTTCTGGACCATGAGGGCGTGTAGCTCTTCATTGATGGGATTTCCCAGGAGCCCTTGGAAGCCAGAATTGGCGAGGAACACACTCGCGATTTTCAGAGCCCATCTACGACACTTGGCTAGGCCTAGCGCGCACCGACTCGTACGAGAATATGTCTGGAGTGCTGCATGTCTCTCGGTGTCCCAGACATTGGGAGCCAAGCCCGGCGAACGGCCACGTGCAATAGATGAATCTGGATTCTACAGCAATGATTCGAACCGTGGTTAAGGTTCGAGTGTGACTCAAACCTGACTCAATGCACAACATGGAGCCGCGGTCGATAGGTGGTCATGACGAAAAGGGAAGGTGGCATTCACAATTTCCATCGCGAGCGCTCTCGTGGCGTCCACGTGTATACTGCGTTCTGTGATTGACAACATTATGAATAGGGCTGAAGGCGTATATTAGTGGTCAGGTGTATGGCGACTGTCTCGGCTGAGGGTGCTGTGACAGTGAGATTCATTCTGTCAACCATTCCACACTTGGCGTTTTCATGGTCACCAAATACCAACGTGTACTAGACGCGGTCTATCTAAATCGATATGCTAGTAGCAATCTACTTATTCGTGAAGTTGTTCTCCATTTTTCTTACGGGGTGAGATTTCGTCTGCAGAGCAAGTCCACAATGTCACAGACAACAGATGCGGCAAAATCCGAGAAAAATCCACTTCCAATGGCGACTTAGCGATCCTACTCAATGTTGTGATGAAGCACGGGGTAAGAAAGTCCCACCTGTCCCATTATTTACTATACAATACTGACTTTGATCCGAGACTGGCCCACCCTTGAATTCGGCAGGTCCATCTCTTCTCACGGCATCCTCGGAAATTTCTTCCATCTTGAGGGTCATGTGGGTCCAAACTATAGAAATCCTCCTGCAGGTGTACAAACGAGCTTCACGCCTTTCTCACATTGTCTCCATGGACAATCTCGGTGTTAACTGCATTTGACACAACGAGCAGACTGATGGTTCGGAAGCCAAGTATGGTATGATGGGTTGGCCAATACTTGCAATATGATGCTTCAAAGAGAACCCAGAAGCCCGTTCGTGATTTGAAGAGACTGCTCCTGGATACAGACGCAGGGAGGATGGATGATCGTAGACTTATTCAACGCGGCCTGTAATTTTTGAGTTTCCTCATTTGTGAAAATACAAGAAATTATATTTGTGCACCGAGCATTGTAAAGGCCTCTGAGTTGCAGTAACAGCTTTCTGAGACACGGCTTCGAGATGTCAAAATTGACTGGCACATGGATTTTGCGATGGCGTAGCTAATTTGCAACAGACCCAGCTGTGTAGAAGATACATTGTGTAAAATACAATGAAGAATAGAAAGTCGCAGAAGAGTCTAGAATGCCAGACTAAGTAGACTCATCGCCGCCGCCTTCACCACCCGCACCACCAGGACCACCAGAGGTGTTGTTACCACCTCCAGCACCAGGTAGGCCAGACGGAAGAGCGCCTCCAGAGCCTTCTGTGCCAGATCCCGCTTCCGAGCCGGTGCCTGTGCCTGTGCCTGTGCCTGTCTCACCTTCACATCCGCCGGCCTCTCCAGTTCCAGACTCTCCAGTCCCTGATCCCTCACCGGCACCACCACCCTCACCAGCACCGCCTGCACCACCAGCCCCAGATTCCTCCCCGCTACCCGTCTCCCCACTCCCAGATTCTTCTCCAGTTCCTGTTTCTCCGGAGCCGGTCTCACCAGCTCCGGTCTCACCAGCTCCAGACTCTTCCTCGCCAGATCCTTCCCCGCCTGTGCCAGTCTCTCCTGTGCCAGTCTCTCCTGTGCCAGTCTCTCCTGTGCCAGCCCCTCCAGCACCGGATTCCTCCTCTCCTGTACCGGTCTCTCCCGTGCCGGACTCTCCTGTGCCGGACTCTCCTGCCCCGGACTCTCCTGCCCCGGACTCTCCTGTACCGGACTCTCCACCGCCGAATCCTCCGGTGCCAGCTCCTCCTGCACCGGACTCTTCCTCCCCTGTGCCGGTCCCCCCTGTTCCAGTCTCTCCAGCACCAGATTCTTCCTCTCCGGTGCCAGTCTCTCCGGTGCCAGTCTCTCCGGTGCCAGTTTCTTCTTCTCCGGCGCCGGTCTCCCCGGTAGTTGAGCCACCTGTGAATAAAAGCCAAGTCAGTATGTGCCATTGTCCCTTGAACTGCCACTTTAAGGTAAATTACTAACCTCCTGTCCCACTCAAGCCGCTGGTCTCCTCGCCCTCGCCAGAGGCTCCTCCACCACCGTGGCGGCTTCTAAGCTTGACAGGCATGGCTCCGGGAAGGTGCCGTGCGGCAAGATGAGCATCTTGGACGGAGACTGCATTGCTGTCCCTGAGGGTGACGCGTGGGAGGGCGAGTGATGAAGTGAATGCTGGGCTGAGCACCGCAAGGGCAAGAATGGCTCTCTTTGAGTACTGCATGGCTTCTGAGATTTGTGTTGATCTTTGGAAGAAGTGGTGTCTTGAATTCAGCGAGATGTTATCCCCAGAGTTGGTATTGGCTGTATGGTGGTCCAAGTTAATGGCTCAGAAATTGTTGGGCTGGAGAGATGTGTATGTTTGTCTCAGTGAGGAGTTGATGAGGGTGATGTGTTGATAGAAGAATCCAGCGTTGATGGGCTCGCCTGTGCTCTTATATAAAATTCAGGTCATCGTGAGAATAGTGAACAACGAGCGGCTGCTATATCAAGTCCTCTGTGGGCCTCAGTATAGCAATGCGTCTAGAACGTCCACAATAGTAATGGAAATATCCGGTGCTGTTTCACACAAATGGCAGGCGTTGTCAGTGAGATGCATCAATAGTGTTCGTCTCGACGTGATAGAGACATAGAAGATTCAGCTCAAGTGTTTCGCCGGCAGGGCGGAAACATCAGACGAGGGCGCGTTCTGGGAGGGAGTCAATTAATCGGTGGGCTAGACCCGTACATTTTGCGACTAACAGGTATTTTGTGCGGCATGTTAGAAGGCTTAGACTGCCAATTCTGTCCATCCCGAAGTACAAGGTTTAAGGGGCATCTGGAGATTGAGTGGTCTGCTTGACGGAAGTGGAAAGACAAGACCCCAGTGTTTGGGTTGAAAATAACTTTAATCAACTTAAAGCTGGCGTGCGGGACAAGCATATCGGACGATCTAGTAAAAGTGAGCACGCGGACGAGTCCAGCCAGGAAACCGAGCGCCAAGTTCTGGTCGTCTCACTGGCAGGGCCAGGCTTCTCCAAATAGACAGCGGGCAAGACCGTACTGTTTTGGCGTGAGGACCAGACGCCTTAGTCTCTAGACTCAGTAAACTCAGACTCTCCAATACCTCCTAAATCCCAAAATCCATACTAAGTCACTCATAAAGTACTACCCTAGCTTATACCAGGACCCCCTTACTTTCTTATCTATAATCCTATCTACCAAATATTTAATATAACTAGAAAATTCTATTAGCTATTATTATATTATAAGGGGAGAAGAAGAAGTTACTATTTATAAGTTTAAGTTTAAATAATATTAAATTATAAGTAAATATAATAACTAAAAAATAATTTAATATATTAATATATAAGAAAGTAGTTTAAATATTATAAACTTTAAAATAATATTTATTATATTATATTTAACTTAACTTCTAAATTTAATTTATTTATTATTAAAAATTTAATTATAAAATATATATTTATTTTTTATAATTATTAAATAATACTTAGTTATATTTAATATACTTATATTATTATACTTATATAATATATATATATTATTATTTTTTTTTAATTTATTTATTTTTCTCTTATTTAAATCCTCTTTATTATTTTAAATATTATTATTTCTATTTAAATAACCTAATAGTAATTTAATAATTCCCTAAGTATTATAATTAAGTTAATTTCTTATAAATTTATTAAATAATCCTTATAAGAATATTATTTTCTTTAATAACTAATTAAATAATTTATTATCTAATAATTTATAATTTAATAAAAAACTATTTAAAATATTATATTATATTTTAAATATATTTCTTCTTATAATAACTTTTATAAATATATATAATAGTAAAAATAATTTATTTAATATTAATTTTAATCTTAATAATATAAATACTAAGAATTAAAAACTAATACTTAATAATCTAATATATTATATAAATATATTATATTAAATAAAATAAATATAATTTAATTATATTTAAAGATATAATTATTTTAATTTCCTTTATATATTAGTTAGTTTAAAAATATATATATATTATTTATTAAAAAACTATATTAATAATATTTATTAAAATATATTTAAACTAATAAATTAAATATTAAAAGATCTTATATTAATATTTACTATTTAAGAAATTTAGAAGTAATAATATATATTTATTTACCTAATTAAGAACTTAAATATCTTTTATATATATAACTTATAATAAGAGATTTATTAGCTTATTAGTAAAAAATTATTTAATATAAATAACTTTATAAAATATTTCCTAAATTATTTAATTAAATTAATTAAAAATATAATAGATATATAATAATTAAAATTAGAAATTAACTAATATAATATTATACTTAATAAAAATATTTTAATTTTATTAAATTTACTTAAAATTCTCCTTTATTATTAGAGATTAGATAAATAAAGATAATAACTTAAAAAGAAGATTATTTATCTTTATAATTAATAAATTTAAATTATTATTACCCTTATTATTAGCTTATACTTATTATAAAAGGGAGGCTTCTTATAAAATATACTTAAATAATATTTATAGTTATCTTATATACTTTATAAGGTTATTAATACTCTTAATAATCTTAAAATATATAATTTATATAATATTATTAACTAATAAAAAAAGAAGGCTTTTAAGATAATAAAAATATATTAGTATAATTATTATCTTAATTATAATTATAATATAACTAATATTAATATAAATAATAATTAAATAGATTTATAATAATTTATTTAATATTATTATATATAATAATTTTAATTTTTAAGAGATTTATTAAGATATTTATATAAAATATTCTATAATAATATATTATCTTATAATAATAGTACTCTATTTTATATTATTTATATATTTTAATTTTAATATAAATATTTTAAGTTTTATTTAGTTAATATTTTATTTTATAATTTCTTTTAAGTATAAATAATTATAATAATTTATTAAGCTACTATTTAATAATTAAGAGCTTATTAATTATATTATATAAAATATAATATATTATATATTTTTTAATTATTTCCCTATATAGATTTTTAAAGAATATAAGATATTTTCCTTATAAGATATTTCTTATTTAGGGGCTAAAGAGGTTATTATAAATATAATTAATAATAAGAACCTTAAAATTATAAGTAATAAGTTAATATTCTTAAATATTAATATTATTTTAATAGAAAATATATATAATATTATATTCTTAATAGTTATTATTAATAAAAATATAATAAGTAGTATATATAAGGTATATAAAGAGATATTTTAAGAATAATTTAATAAAAAGGGTTAAAATTAAGAAGATACTAATTAGTTATAATAAGAGTTAGCCTTTATTTATTTCTACCTTATATATAATAACTAAAAGATAGTATAATATATATAAAATATTAAAATATAATAGAACTTTAACTAAAACTTATTCTTTTACTAGTAATAACTCCTCCTTATACCTATACTTTAATATACTAAATAAATATATATAAAGCTTATAATATTATAATTCTAAACTACTAATAGTTTTAAAAGCTTAATAAATTATAATAATTATATTATATTAAATTATAATATAAAGTTCTTTAATTATTAGAGATATATAAATAATATACCTAATAATATAAAATATTACTATCTTTTTTTATTCTTATATTATAACTTTTAGGGATATATAATAACCTTAATTATTTACTAAATAATATAACTTAAAATAATTAAGCTATTTAATTAACTTAATATAATTATAAATAGTATTATAATTATAAGTATACTTTAATAAGATATTAACTAAAATAATAACTTAGATAGTATATTTAAAGATTTTATAATTATCTAAATTATTAGTAGTATACTAAAGACTATAACTAAATAATAATAGAATAATATAATAAATAATATTATAAAAGAGAACCTATTTTTATATATTTAATATAGAGTACCCCTATTTATAAAGTTTATTATTTAACCTCTAATAAAATATATAAATATATAATTTTAAAACTAATATTATTTATTATAAACTATTTATATATTAATTTACTTCTATTATACTATTTATTATAATAATATTAACCTACTTTAATAATTAATATTATATTTTATTTTTATATTTTATAAAACTAGTTACTTTAATTATAATAAGCTAATACTTTATTTCTTATAACTTTTATATCTTAAGGTTAGTAAGAATACTTTAATATATATAATTCTAAGTAATAAACTTATTAAATATATAATATTTAATAAGTCTTAAAAGCTTATTAACTTATTTCTTAAATATATAAATAATAGCTTTATATAAGATATCTAAATATATAAGAATTTAAGTTATAATATTAGATATACTTTTATTATTAATATTCTTATAATAATATTTTTAATTATAATTAAATATATACTTAAATATAATTTTAACTAAAATAATAATAGTTATTACTTAATAGCTTCTATTATATTAGAAGTTTAAATACTAATAAACCTTCTAATTAATAAAGGTAAAATATTATACTACCTAAAAGTTATAAGATAAGACCTTATAATAAAAATCTTATTTAAAGTTAAAAACTTTATTAGTAAAAATACTAATATTATTTAGAGTAAAGTTAATAACTTTAATTATATATATATTACTTCTAATAATAACTCTTATTAATAAGTATAATAAAATACTAATTTTAAATACTTTAATTACCTCTAAAAAAATAGTAATCTAAATATTATTATAAATTATAGTAAATTCCTAAATCTTTAAATAACTTTAGTTATAAAAAACCTATTTAATATATTTAATACTAATAAAGATATTAATATTATAATATAATTATACTTATTAATATTTATATATAAATAGGACCTTATTATAATATAATTTTCTAATTAGTAAGTATTTATTTTCTTTATATAAGTTTTATATTATTTAAGAAATAATATAACTATTATAAAAATAGTAACTATAATAATTACTTTAGGAATTTATTAATTATTAGTATACTTTTACTAATATAACTTATATAACTCTTTATTAACCTACTATAATACTTTATTATTTAATACTATTTCCTTCTTACTTCCTTTCTAATATATCTAATAAACCCTTCCTTAATAAAGCTATATTTACCTACCTATTACCTCTACTATCTTTTTTTAATATTAAATATTATTTATTACTTATATTTACTTACTATAATAATTAAGTATAATAACTATATATAGTCTAATAATTAGCTATATTTACTACTTATTAACTACTAAAATTATAATAATATCTATAGTATTATCTAAGATTTATAGTTTACTAATAGTAATCTAATACTTTCTAAAACTTAAAAAATTATAAAAATACTTAATAAAGAGGACTAATATATATTATATTTATTTATATAAGATAGATTTTATAATAATAAAATAAGTATAATAATAGTCCCTACTAATTTCTATAAGTTACTTATAAATAACTATATTATATTAACTAAGATAAATATTATTCCTATTATATATAAATAGTAATTCTTCTTAATATAAGTAATAATTAATAAGAAAATATAGTTCTAATAATATAAGAACTAATATCTTTTTCCTAAATATAATAAATATTTATATATTATAATTTTATTTCTAATACTAATATTTTATAACTATACTTATTTTTATAATTATACCTAATTTTATATTTACCTTAAAATTATTAGTTATATTTATACTTAAGTTTTAAGTTATTAATACTTTTTTTTAAATAAAGTTAGACTTTATAATTATTAATAAACTCTTAGTATATACCCTATTTATACCTACTTTTATACCTATTATTACTTACTTAATATTATATACCTATAATAAATCCTTATCTACTAAAAGCTTAATATCTTTTAGTATTATACTTATAATATAATAATTTAATAATACTACCCTTTTTAACTTTATTAATATAAATTTAAATAAGTAATTTATTAATAATAATACTACTATAATTATAAATAATAGTAAGAATAAGGAGAATATAAGGATTATTTAGGTAAAAATATATTAAAGAATTACTAATTAGTATACCTAAAATACCTATATAATTAATATATATAAGTTAATTTATCTATAACTAATATAGTTCTTATAACTACTAATATATATTATAGCTATTAACTATATAAATATTACTATAAAGGATAACCCTTTTATAACTTCTTTAAATAAATCCTCTACTCCTAAGTAGTATTACTTAACTTACCTATATATAAAAATTACTATAAGTCTAATAAAGGTAAATATAAAGTATAAAAATAGTCTAATTAATATTACTATATACCTTATTAAGTATATATATAAAGTTAAAACTAACTTATCTACTCCTATTATAAGGATATCTAAATTACCTATTTATATAACTAATATATTTTCTACTAAGTAGTCTTAAAGTAAGATTACTAAGAAGAAATAAATTTAGTCTCTAAAACTTAAATTCTCTACTAATAACTTATATAAGATTAAAAATAATATTAACTTTAATATAACTAATATAGTAACTATTATAGTTATTAATAATATTCTTAGTATTTATAAGAGGAATATTACTACTTTTAATATTTATCTCTTAAGTATATCTATAATAAAACTTCTAGTTATATTAAAGCTATAAAATTATATACTATACCCTAACTTATAATATTACCTAAATAACTATAATTTACTTAATATAATAATATATTATATTAGATATAAGATACTTAAATTATATAATTAGTATTCTAATAATTCTTTAAGTTAATAGAGCCTAACTTATATTATATTTTTAAAAAATATTAGGATTAAGGAAATAAGTCTATATAATTATATAAGGTATAAAAAGAATAAGTAGGGTTCTTATTACTTATTCTATCCTAACTAAATAATACCTAATTAATATATTATATCTATTATAAATAAAAATTAACTATAATTAAATATATTTACTAAGATCTATAAGAAAATAAGTATTTAGTAGCTATTAAATAAGTAAGTATTACTATCCCTAAAATAGTAAGCTATTAGTATAACTCTATAATATTATATCTTTAATTATATTATAAATACTAATAATTCTAATAATAAGGGCCTAGGTATTTATAAGGAGGAAGAACTTAATACTTATAAGGAGGAAGAGCTTAGAGGTAGTAACTTAGGAATATTAGATAATAATAGTAAAGAATTATTTAATATAAATAGTAATAGTAATAACTAAACTTAAAACTTAATAAGTTATTTATAAATTATTTTTTCTATATAAATTACTAAAATATAACCTACTTAGCCCTTATAACTATAATATATTTAATAACTATATATATATTAACTAGTAAATATATTTATAATTAGCTATTATATATTATATAAAGTTTATTATATATATAATTATCTATTCCTTATATTACTTACTATATTAGCTATAATACTATTATTAAATACCTAGGCCCTAAATTCTAGCTATTATTAAGTATCCTAACTTAGAATTCTAACTATTATTAGGCTCTTAAGATCTAAATTTTAATTATTATTAAGTCCTTAAGCTCTAAATTTTAATTATTATTAGGTACTTAACTTAGAATTTTAATTATTATTAGATACTTAGTTTAAAATTCTAGCTATTATTAGGTCCTTAAGCTCTAAATTTTAACTATTATTAAGAGCCTAACTTAGAATTCTAACTATTATTAAGTCCTCCTAATAATAATAACTCTAAATTTTAACTATTATTAAGAGCTTAGTTTAAAATTCTAATTATTATTAAGCCCTTATAGCCTTAATAGCTTAGAAATTTTATAATTATTAAGCTATTTTAAGCTTAATAACTTAGAAATCTTATAATTATTAAGCTCCTAAAACCTTAATCCCACTATTATTTAGCTATCTATTTATATTATTAAAACTATTATAGTTATATTTAAGTAATTATTATACTAGAATATAAATAATTTATTTATTATCTAACTAATAAAGTAATTTTTAGTTATATATATATAATATATTTTACTAATATTACCTATAGCTATAATTTCTCCTATAACTATAAATACTCCTTTTTTATACTAAGTTATATTTAACACTAAGTTAAATAATTAATAAATCTAATTAGCTAATTTATAATATTTAATATATTTAATAACCTACTCTTAACCTAAAATAATATTAATTATATTATATAATATAATATATCCCCCTATTTAAACTATATAAGTATATATTAATACTAAGTACTTAATAATATAATATTTACTTTAACCTTACCCTTTATAATTATAATATCTTACTACTAATAGTAATTCCTAAGAATTATATATAATAAAACTATTATACTATAATATTATAAGTATTAATATATAAAATAATAACTTAGGATACTATCCTAATAGTTATAACTTAAAGCTACTATAAGTACTACTAAGCTAATTTATTTAATACCTTAAAGATATATTTAAAAAAAATATCTCTTAATATTTAGATAGTATTAATAACTATATAAGCTAATTTATAAGTAGTAAATATTAGCTATTCCTACTAAATATAAATAATATACTTAATATATAAAATTAAATAACTATTCTCCTATAATATTAGATTATACTCTTAAGCTAATATAGCTTAATTTAAGGTAAATTTAGCTACTTAATATAAATAAACTTCTATTCTTATACTAGAAGTTATTATAAATATTACCTAACTAATTATTAAATATTACCTAACTATAAATAAACTATAATATCTAATATTAGAAATAATATCTATTTAATAATATTATAATATAAATATATAATAATAAAAATATAAGAGACTATTATATTAGCTATACTTATTATATAAAATTAATTAAAAATAATAAATATATTTTACTAACTTAACTTAATCTAATATATATAATAGTACTACTAATAAGTAAAACTATATAATAATATAGCTTCTAAAATAGGCTACCCCTTTCTACTATATTATATATATTAGAGTAAATAGCTTATACTAAACTTATAGAGTATAGTAATTATAGGAGCCTTAATAACTATAGGAATCTTAGTAGCTACACTTTAGGACTTCTAATTAGGAGTAGAATAATAATTACTTTAACTACTTAGAACTTACTTATAATACTAAAGGTACTTTAACTCTATAAGCTTTAACTTACTTATTTACTTTCCTTCTTATAACCTTCTCTTACTATTTATAATTATTAGAATTCTTATTATATATTTACTAAACTAATAATAACTAATTAATATATTTATTAATAAAGGATTATAGGCTATAATCCTTAAATTTCTAATACTTTATATCTAATATAACTTATATAAGTTAGTTAATTATTTAAAATAATAGCTTATTATACTTAATTTACTACTTAATCTTAACTACTTATACTAAACTAAACTATAAATTATTAGGTATATACTACTTATTAAGTAGAATATATATATATATATATATAGTAGGATATATATATTAGTCTCCTCTTAGTACTACTTATTAATCTATATTAACTATTTATTAGTTATTATTATTACCTAAGGTTTTTTTAACTACTACTTTTTTAATAAATTATTTATTAATTATAAAATATCTAATATATAATAATTATAATACTTAAACTCTTAACTTAATACCTATTAGCTTATATCTTCTTATATAAATATAAGCTTTTACTTATATAAATAGCTAAAATTAATAAAATTAATAATAAGTTTAAGGTATATAAGGAGATATTAGTATACCCTCTTATTTATAATCTTATAAGCTATATTAGTATATTAATAAATATTATATACTATATCCTTAAAGTATTTTAAATAATATTTTTAATATAGAGCCCTAATAAAAGTTATATTTACCTCTAATTCTTTAAATAATATATTATAAATATTATTATCTATAATTATAAGATTAACTATAACTATAATTATTCTACCCTAATATATTAAGTTATTAATAAATATAAGATTAAAGAAGATATCTTCCTATATTATAAGAATATATAAATTATTTATAAAAATCTTAATTCCCTCCCCTATATTAAATAATAGAATAAATATCCTCTTTTAATAACTTAACTTCTTACTATTATTATTACTTAGGTTTAAATCTACCTAAAATATTATATTTAATATTATTTTAGTAAAGTCCTTAAATAAGTACTAAGATATAAACTATATTATATAGCTATATTAGTTATTCCTAACTATTTACCCTTCTTATTAGAATTAGTCTATAAGGTCCTTAGATAATAGAACTCCCTATTATATAACTATCTATATATTAGGAATATTAATACTTATTCCTAAAATTATAATAATTAGTATAAGTTAAGTAATAGAATTAGACTCTAAAAACTCCTTTATTAAAGCTACTTTATTAACCTTATCTATATTACTATAATATATACTAATAGCCTTAACTATTATCTAGGTAATATAATCTTATAACTATAGGAATATTTATAATACTATCTTTACCTTACTTAATATATTTATATTATTTATATAAATAATTACCTTTATAATAAAATACTTAATATTTATAAAATTAATACCCTTTAAGAGGAATTTAAACCTATAATAATTAAATATATATTTATTAATAAGTAGTTATATATATAACTTAATCTTAAACTAATTAACTAAGATCTAAATAAACCTAATATAGTAGTTATTACTATTACTAGCTCACTAGAAGCTACTATATTAGAGAATAAACTTCTTAATATCTTTTAAAAATATTATAGTATAGCTAAAAAAGGAAATATTATTATATAATAATAGCTATAAGTAATTTAGTATTATAAACTTATTTTAAAAAAACTTCTACTAATATATAATATAGAGCTTATTAATTACTATATAACTAAGCTACCTACCTAAGCTATCCCTAAGTACTATTCTTATATAATCTCTAATAATAATCTTAGGACTTATAAGAATATATATAAACTTATTATTACTTATATACTTAAATATCTTAGAATCCTAGGTATAAGAGTTCTTATTAAATAGTATTAGCCTTAACCCCTAAAATATATATACTTACTTATAATATACTTTACTTAAGGTTATAAGGAGTATAATTTATAATATATTTTTCCTAATTATAACTATAAGTAACTAGAAAATAATATTCTTCCTAAACCTAGTCCTTATAATAAAGATTATATTACCTCTCTTAAAGATAATATAAAATACTATCTTAACCTACTTAGGCTAAGACTTATAGCTATTAAGAAAATAATATAATATAATTTAAATAAATATAATATATAAGAAATAAATTAAGTTACCTACTTATATTAATATTATATTACCTACTAACTATTAAAATAACTACTATATATACCTAAAGAGTATATCTAAATAAGCTATCTACTTATTTATTATATTAATATTCCTTTATAAACTATTTAAGGAGCTAATAATAAACTTAATTTATACCTATAATAATATATTAATATTATCCTAGTTAGTTAGTAGGGGTTCTAATATAAATATAAGGATAAGTTTATTATACCTAATCTAAATTATAGTTATAAATTAGGCTATAATTATATAACTTTCTATTTATTATTATTTATATAGTACTTCTACTAGAAGCTACTACTAATAATCTTATAGTCTTATATACCTAGCTACTAATTATTAAATATTTAAAGCTATTAGGTTATTATTATTAATATTATTACTACTAAAAATAAAATAAGTTCCTAGGTTCTAAGTTAAGGAGTTATCTAAACTTACTAAAAGCTTATTAATAATATTACTATTAAACCTATATTTATTATCTTCTATACTAATAGGTATTATTTAAAATTATATATATTATTTTAGTATTTATAAGCTATAAAAATACTAGGTAGTTAAAAAACTAAAACTTAAGATTATATCTAATTACCTATTATATTATAACTTAATAATTATAATATTTTAAAAGTAAAAGAATATATATTAAAAATTAGCTTATTAACCTAATTCTTAATATATATTTTTTTTAAACTATACTCTCTTATTATAAAAGTAATAATATCTTAAAGCTAAATATTAAATAAGTTATTATATCTACTTAATAGTTCTAATTAGGTAAATATCTTAAGGTTAGAGAAACTACTTTAAATAAAAACTATATACTAAGAATATTAAATAACTAGTAGATCTAATATATATATTTTTATAAATATATCTAAGATTATTAATATTATTATAATAGTAAATATAGAAAATACCTATTTTTTTTTAGTAGAGAGTATTATATCTACTTAAAGTTTAATACTATTTAAATATAAATATATTAGAGAGTATATACCTAGCTATAAAGATCTATAATACTAATTAAACTTTATATATTTAATATAATGAAGGGTTGGGGGTACTTAGTAGCTATAGTAGCAGCTATAGCTACTAAATCCCAAGCCTAAATTCTATAGGTACACTCTCTAGTACTTCTATATTCATAGAGTCTATTAGTCTCTACCATTGGTAGCACACTGCTGTGTACGGAATATACGGGCGTACCATCTTAGCGCATAACAGCAAGGAGCTGAGGGGGGATCCTGAGGTCGGAGGCTGTATGTGGTGGTGTGGTCTGAAAAGAGACAGTCGTCAATACACATCTTGCAGCATGCCAATTTGTGCCTTTCAGCTGTGACCACTGGATCATGTGAGACAAAGAATGACGTTTCTCACAGGCAGTCCGCAGAGATATCCCAAGGTGGAAACAATCTCTGTGATATTAGTCTAGCAAAGAGTGAGAGCAGCCCTCCCGTGTCACCCAGCCGGCCAGCCGGAGTTATGCCGCCCAGAGTCAAAATCAATCTCTCACCCCAAGTCCAAAGTGAGTGGGGAAGTGGTGCACAGACCAGGTCCCACCCTAGCAGCACTAGTGAACAGGTCCGGCCCACCCTGCCACCCTTGCATGAAAAGATTTTCACCCAACTCTCCCACATAGTCCCACACATCCCATCCATCTTCAACAACATGGTCCGGTGGTGTAGTTGGTTTATCACGTCAGTCTAACAGTAATATCGCCTTTAAAAGCGATATCAGGGAGCACTGAAGGTCCCCGGTTCGAGCCCGGGCCAGATCATTATCTTTTGTTGAGTTGTGGTGGGTGATATTTCACTCACTATGTGGCTCACCCTTTTTGCACTTTTGGTCCACCCCACTTTAGTTGGCACAATTTGAGACATGTCCTGTTCTGGGTGGTGTCAGTCTTGGTTGATTTGTGCTTATTCTTTTCTATTATTTTAAGCTTTGGTGAGTAGATATGAACACAATATGTAAGTGATTGAGTTTTGCTCTCTCATGAACACCAAGCCCTCCAATGTGACAACTTGTTTCCACTGTGCAATGGTTTTTCAAACTGATCAATCATCTGCAGACCTTTGTGTCTGTGGCAGACATGTCTATCAATGGTGTGGCTGGGCTGAAGTGGTTGCCCCTTTTCCCCATCGGATGTTTCTTCTAAACAGTCGACAGAGTTACACGTACAACTCCGCACCGGTCTGCAATGCGAGACTTGCATTACCAGCATCACATTCATTCCCAATGCATGTCGATGGAGACAAACAGAGTTCAGAGCCCCTGGAGTAGTGGTTGGATCACACATGCATTTTGCACATTCTCGAACCATCACATTCCCAAACCGTCTGCTCAGCCCGGGTATCATGGCAACATCCTCTCCATGCCTGTTGCCACAACCAGAGAATGGGTGGTCAAAAGGTCATCTTTACAGTGTCACCATCATGTTCTCGAGGATCCGAACCCTCCAATTGAGGAGCCCTAGGCCTTGCTTGTCTTCCATCGTTTTATCCCCTTAAGAAGACTGTGCCACAGGAGCTTTCCTATTCCGACAAGTTGGTTCCTTATCCCTGCCACAGAGTATCCTCCTACATAATCTCCTCCTATGTGACATTCTCCTATGTGATCCCCTCCAATGGGGTATCTCCTGTGTGACATCTTCCTATGTAGTATCCTCCTATTTAGCGTCCTTCTGTGGTGTGTCCTCCTCTAGGATATCAACCTAAAAGGTTGCTTACCTTGAAGCCAATCTAGTAGACCGTGATTATAAATGATGTTGGACGGTTAGAATTGCTTCTCTATGTTTAACATACAACTTGAACAGGGCTATGTAGTGCTCATCAGAAGATCACTACGCGATTGTTTCTTTCCATACTGCACTCCGCGCACGCAATATAGCCTAGAAATGGACACTTTGACACATTTGGGATAGAGCCTCAGATTGCGCCTGCCAGTGGTTGAGATATTGGGGATATTTGAGGTCAACGCGTTCCAGTAACGAGGATTTCCGCAACGGCAGAGATAGAGTATTAATGGATCGCTTACAGATCAGGAAGGAGAACAAACGACGCCACTCTCGAGTCGATGGCCATTTCTAAGATGCTGGCCATCGTTGCAGGTGCCTAGATCCCATCTATTCTGCGTTCATCGTGGGATCAATACACCTTGTGAGTATCAATTCAGCAACCGAATCATGTACTCAGATTACTACGGTCTACGCCGTGTAGACTCTCACATTGCAGAAGATTAGATCCAATGAGATAATATCGGGAGGGTCATGACAGGATATTTCAGGCTTTGCATTGAGTAATGCCGGTAGAGATAACCGTCCATGAGGCAAGAAAGCATGATTTCTATGTGCGAGGTATTGTAACTAGATTTGCCACCAACGCCGTACATGCTTCAGAGTTTGGCATTTCAACCCCACAACTCCAGTGCCCTAATCCAGGCTCATGCAAACGCACCAACAAGTGCCATCAGTAAAGACCCTCCTACCACAGCCATAAAGGCATTGACTCTTCTGCGCCCATGCAGGGTCTTGTAGCTCTTCTCTGTTAGAAAGTCCTCCGACAACAGCTGCACGAGCCCTGCAAAGAGCAGCAGGCCGCTCGAGATGGCATTCATAAAGCCAACCATTAGTAGGCCTGTTTGGCTCATCGGGTCGTAAAAGTTATGTACGATCAGCCCGATGGCCTGGCCGATGGGGGTGGTCGTGCCGTAGGCCAGGACCATAAGCCACGGCCGAGGCGATGATTTGGGAAGGTGTAGGCCCGCTATCCTCGACCCGAGCGCAAGGCCCTCAAAGGTCTGATGGAAGGCAATGGCCACAAGGAAGACCACAAACGGCGGGCCTGTGGCGACCGATATAGCCATACCGATAAAAACGCTGTGAAAAAGGATGCCGGCCTCGAGGAGCAGACACTGCAGCATCAGACGCCTCTGCTCGTCTGGACCTGGTATGTGAGGCACTGCCGGGCTCGTGGACGAAGGATCAGGCTTCATCAAGGATCTTGAGTTGCCGCCATCAAGGGGCACTGTCGAGAGCTCGTCTATATTCAGCTCGAGATCCATCGACTCCCGATCCATGTCATCGTCATCGTCGTGCGTTCTCCCTCCTCTTGACTCGTCAGCCTCCCCGTTGCTCTTCCCGTTTACTTGAAGTGTTGGTGTCGATTCTGGAAGCGGGGACGCGCCAGCCATCAGCCCCTCGGAAGCTCCCAAATCCTCCAATGCGATGTTGGTTGGTCGGTTCAGGCCGCGCCTCGCTGCCAGAATACCTCCACCTTGCCCATGATGGGCCACATGCTCGTCATCGCTATCGTCGCCTTCCCACATGTGCGAGTGAGAATGACGAGCACCCCGCGTTGTCAGGTAAGACTCAATTGCTACCACCACCATGGCTGAAAACATGGCTATGAACCCGGGCAAGGGCTTGTAGCCCTTGCTGAAAAAGTATGGAAGGCATGGGTCGGTAAGGGACTGGAAAGCGGTCGGGAGGAGGTGGACGAATGCGGTAGCGATCAGGACGCCGGTGCCGAAATGCTGGGAGTAGAAGACGATGTTGTTGGATCGTCGGCTGCGGGAGTGGCTGGATATCAGGGGAAATCCGCAAGCTGTCGAGGCCGGCCAGTCAGCGACAACAACCAAGTCAGGACGCTCGGTAGAGAATCCGTACATATGGTGCTCAATGCCAGGATCAGGATCAGGGCAACGACGTGCATGAATGTGTCGTATGAACCCTTCTTGCCCGAGCCACACTCGGGCTTTGTGTCGGCCACATCGTCACGCTTCGCGAGCTCAGCCAGGAGCCATTCTGTCGGGAGAGAGGACCAGGAGATATCTATTCGCACAGAGGTTCGAGGTCAGTACACAGCCACGAGCAACAGCATGCAATCTGGTTGGGAAGGGAGAGCTGATGCAGGGCCGGGACGGAGCACACGCACCGGTCGCAAGCTGGGTCAGATTATCCATCCTGCGGTCCGCTTGGAGACAATAAAGATGCGGTGCTAGAAGCTTGAAGCGCGCAGGCCACCATGGTTTCCGCAAAGGCGAGGTGAATTGAATAAGGGATCTGACGGACCTAGGCAAGCTAAGCCACTTCCAACGGACAAGTCGACCGTCTCACAAAGGGACCAGCCAGAGAGGTGTTCTCGGCAGACGAGCTGCCAAGCGACAGGGGTGGGCCCCCGAGGTTGAGGGCGGATTGCGGCTCGCAGCAGGTCATAGTGCAGCTGTCAGCCGGAATGCGGTCTTAATAGGGGTGGCATTTGCCAATCGGCGGGCTTCCCAGGGTCCAGTGGTTATTGGAGCTTGGTGGGGGTTGGCCAACGTCGACCCCATCTCCGCCCCTGAAATAGACAGAATGAACAGACACTCGTCAACATCGCAAACCACCACTCGTGCCTGGCCCATCAACGCATGAGGAGTCATGTGGGCACTCACCTCGCATTTATCTGGCAGGAGTGTTGTCTTCTTGTCCCACTTGAATTGACGAGTGCTACTGATCATACCCGTTGGATACGGCCAGCGTGCACCGACCTCGAGGATGCACCGACCTCGAGGAACGTTTGGGGATGCAAGTCATCAAGCATGACCCGATGTTACCACAACCTGCCTGTTCAGGGACCTCATGCAAGGGCAGAGCGACCCCAAGAAAGAGAATCCGATCCATCGAGGCCAAGATATCGAGTTCCGAGCTTGCTCGTGGCCGGGTCTTTGCCCAATGTTGAGAGGCCTCAGATCAGCCCCGCACTTGCAGATCAAGGTCACTGAATCAACACAAGACAGCAGAGCATTGGTGCTGCAACCGAGCATATCTTCCATGCTACACAAAGATGCAACTCAATTGTTGTTGGGCATTCGAGTATGATCTCAGAGGGTGCCGCATGGTGGTTGATATCGGAGCTCAGCCCCCGAATCATACGTCGCTGGTATGCAGGGAGAGATCGTCGTGGCACCTCTCTGCCGTGAGCTCATGCGAAAGTTGGCCATACCCTTTGCGCTGCGTCTTCGCCATGGCCCGTCTGCTAGCTCAAGCAGACCCCAAACGCCAGGCACGCATCAGCTTTCCTGTCCTCTCAAACTTGTCGTGGGCTGATCCAATGCCAGTCCCCAGTACTCCTCCCTCCAGTGTCCACCGTCAGGGAGTAGCAACTCATGTCATTCCGGCCCACGAACGGAACACCAGCATATCAAACTTGACGGCTCTGCCGGCCTGGGGCACAATGGAGACAAAAAGGGTGGCTGACCCAAGGAGCATGCCTTCCTGGAGCCCTCCAACCACTGGCATGCTGGTATGTGGCCAAGACCACACCCAACAACACCCACGATGCCCTCACTCGACACAGCCAGCAAAAAGGCAAAAGATGAGGCGATGATCGCCGGGAATTGAGCCCGACGTGGGGGTCGAACCCACAACCTTGAGATGTATCTCTGTCAGAATCGTGAGGGTTCCTTAAGAGTCTCACGCTCTACCGATTGAGCTAGCCGGGCGTCTCGAAAGACGCCTTGTCTTGTTGGAAACCAGGCGTGGAAATTGAGGCTATATGCGATATCCACATGCAGAAATTTTGTGTTGGAGTGGGTCGGGCCGTGGTGGACATGGGTGCCCCTGCTCGGTGTGGCTGGATCCTTGTCATGCACGAGCCAGAAGGCGGCTGCAGCTCTGGAAATCACCACACCTAACCCTGAGAGTCTAACCTGCTCCGGGAGATCCATGCCCTTGCAGCTGCTGCTCCAGGCAAACATGACTGATGATTGCCTCCAACATTACTCAGTAATCTCTCTTACCAGAGGCTACAATCCCAGCTGCTTTGCTGGCAGAACGGCTGCAGGGCTCATCCTTCTTTAGGCATCTTCTGCCCTGGATTTTTGATTAGAGGGCATGTCTACATTCTCAGGGCTGGCATTCTCAGGGCTGGCCACTTTGGGTGACAACATGTGTCTGCAGGCCACCAGCAGCTTGCAATTTCCCACCATTCAAGACAGTTCAGGTTCCAATTTTGTAGAAAGGAAACATTCATTCATCTGTGAGAATTTCGCTGCCTGTGTTTGTCGATACACTTCCATAAGACCAGTGCATCTCATCCCTTGCACCACGGAAAGGTCCAGGCACTCTAGCAAGGGACCCTCCACACAATTTCCAAGACCGTAGCGAACAGGCTTCAAGATTCTCGTGGGCAGCCATCAACAGTCTCTTTCCATGTGCTTCATCAGGCACAGATTGCCCCACTCTCAGCATTATGAGGGGCTGACTTAGATCCGTCTTCAACGCGTCCAGGACAACGTCCCATCATTCTTCTCTCCAAGATCCGCGCGTCTCCCATTCCAGCGGACTCGCATCACCTCCAGCTCCCTCCGCCGCACAAACCACGGGGCTCAACCACAGGCAGCGTTGCGGGAACCAAAAGGCCGTGGCGGGGCAGAGGGATAAACTTCCGGCGGAGAGTCAAACACTTCCATGTGCGCGCGAGACCGAGCGTAAAATAATTCCGGTTCGATTTTGTCGTTGTGTGCTTTTTCTCCCAGAGACATACATTGCGTGCGTATGTGTGTATCTCCCCTGCTGGGATAAAAAGGAACCGGGTGTGACGTCGTCTAAACTTTCTGCGGAAGACGGTCCCGTCCGACATCTCCAGCTTCCAGGCCGTGCTCATCCGCCAGGTGTGTAGATGAGGTTGTGCACGAGGCCTTCCAGCGGGGCCAGACGGGCTTTGTCCGACAAAACACGACCACTGCAAGATCGCGCCGGTGGGTCCCTAAAGATGACCACAGGCAAGGCTCTTGCAGTGTGGGTCAGACAGGTTTTCTGATCCGACAACGCGGCCACTTCCAGACTGTGTCCCAGCCACAACGGCTAGGAAACATGATGTCTTCCAGTGGGGGCCGGACGGGGGGCTCAACATCTGGCTGACTGGGAGAGCTGCTTTGTTGTTTGACATCTGCAGCGGTGGGAGGCGGGCAGCAGATGGGTCCCAGTCAGCCGACGGAGGATTTTGCGCTCAACGCTATCAGGACGAGCAGCGGCCAGTGACTGAGGCTGCTACTTGATCATGATGCGGATCGCATGGGGGTGGTTCTCTGCGCTCTTCACCTCTGAACTTCCGTCGCAGGGGAGACGGTGCTCAAAGAGGCGGAACTGAGAACGTCGTTGTCGATTGCTCCTCGGTCGCGGCTCGATTTTGGCGGAGTATCGATGCTGCAGGCCGTTATGGGGCCATGAGTCGGCGTGCCGGTCCCACCAGACTTTGGCGGAACTCGTCAGCCGCCGAGGAACTTAATCCCGGAGAACGAGGGGACTGCGGAGAGAGAAACTCCCCAGATCAGAGGAAAATAAGAAGTGAATCTGTCAGATTATATAGGTTCTCCAACCTTGCAGTTTGGTGGTCCACATTCGATGTCGCATCAGAACAGCAAGCGTTTCAGCTGTGCACCAATGCCCCTGGACGTGGCTCGATGTTTGAAACAGCATTGCTCGACATTGCTGCACCTGTGCAAGGACTTCTGCAGCTCTGCAGCTCTTAACGCTCTTTTCCCGGGACTTGCATATCTTTGCGTATTGCATTGTAGACAAGTGTGTCAATACAGACTTCGGGGTTTTCGAGGTTGATTAAATAAGCTACTGGACCCTTTTCTAGAGCGAAGTAAACAAATATCTTCGTGCCCACTGCAATCGCGGAGTACCTCAAGGCAGACGTACAATTCTGGCCGCAGCTAGAACGCAAGTGGCCACGGCCATCTAGAATAGCATCGTCCTAAGTCGATCAAAGCTTCTTCGAATGTATGCCAGAGTCACGCGCACAGCTCATGTCCGCCCTCAACCGCCCTCATCTAATAAAAACTCTCGCTCTTTGGCTGGGTGAAGCGCTCCTCCTTCTTGACGCCGGACGGGAAGTTTTCGACCTTCTCCTCGCTCGTGCTGTAGACATTGACTCGGTACCTGTAGTTGACGCTCGACGACCAAGGCTGGGAGCCCCACTTGCACCAAAAGTGTGTTAGTGCTACTTGTCTCTAAAGAATTGAGCCCATCTACGTACAATGCCGTGTGCAAGGGAGGCGCGGTCGAGAAAACCCCAGTCCTCGCAAGGCTGAACATCGAACTTTGCCTTGTTGAGCCTCTCAAAAATCTCCTGCTCGACTCCAACCGAGTCCCACTTTTTTCCTGGTGCGAACTTCAAGTTCACGTCGAATTCGACGCTCATGGTCTTCCTGTCGAAATGAGCAGACACCAAGTCGTCATCCCGGCGGGCTTTGATGGAGTTGCCGACGAACTTTCTCTTGCGCATGTTCATCGGGTTGCCGCCGCCGAAGTTGGGAGCCTAATTTGAACACGTGAAGCGTATTAGTGGTCCACATGTCAGAGTACTAGGTTAAGTGCAGCATCCCATTCTTGTGGAGAGGACGACTTCGATGGAACTAAAATGGTAGACTGCACGTGGAAGGGCGAGGTAGGAGCTGATTGGCATGCTTCTAGGTTTGTCTGCCGACACACAACGGATAGTGACAATTATGGAAATCACTCACCGCAGCAAGAGGCTTGCGATCTCCCGCCTCAAACTTCGGTGCGGCGGTAGAATAGCTTGCAGATGCAGTGGTGGCATGGGTAGGTGCCATGGGGATAGAGGAAAGATTGAAATTGCCATCGCCACCCTCTCTTTTGACGCGCTTGTCGGGGTCAGGCTTGATGAAGCCGGGGTCAGCTTCTCGCTTGACAGGCATGATGGCTGCGTGCAGTTGGACCAAGAGGAATCAACTATCAAGGTTGGGATCCAGAGGGTCGATCGGTTGGGCCGGGTTTGAAGAACAGAAGAAAGCTCGAAGGAGGAGGTTGGTGGCAAAAGTCGAGATTGACAGGTTGTGTCGCGAGGGAGCTGTCCCTGGCTTGAACAGAATTGATTCAAGGTGCGGATTCAGATCGGAAACACGGGCGCGAAACAGTCCACGATTTCGACGCGTCTTGATGGGAAGGTGCGTTGGCCGTCAAATTGTGAAGAACCTGGACTTGCTGCTGCTTCCGTTTTGAGAGAGGTGCCACCCAGTACCAGCAACGACGTTCACCCATCCCAAACACCGTTTGCCGCCCATATCAAAGGCACTAGACCACCAAGATCCCTTTAGATGCCTCTCACCTTCTGCAATCGGCTACATACATGGGCAACTGCCTTGTTGTGGTTCCCTTCGTAGCCGACCATCACCAATTGTATGTGTGTCCCACAAGTCCAGATGTTGGTTGTGGCAAGCAGGGGATGGTCAGCTTCTGGATGTCCGCTTTCGCAACTCTGACCACGAGAAGAGACTCGAGAAGACTTTGCAACACTGGTAACATGTGTGTTGACTATATTATTACAGGTTGTCTCCCAACAACTTCCAATTTCTTGTACGTGCGACCCAGGTTCCATCCTACTCTTTGGTTGCTCTGTCGCCGTTTCCGCGCAGATGTGCTAACTTTGCCCTTAATCAGACTACACAAACATCGTACATTCTGCATTCACAAAGCTATATTTACCAACGTCCGGCTTCTGCGTCATGCAGCGCAATTGTTGAGAGCATGTCGCTGACACACCTTTTCCAGATGGCGCCTCCTCAAGCGGCCCCCAGGCCCTGACCTCCTATGAGACAATCTCCTATGGGATAATCTTAAATAATAGCCTCTTTTTGGAAGAATTCTGGCTTGAAATTGTTGTGCAGAACACTCCCTTCGAATAAAATAACGGAGATGAAGAGCCAATGGGTTCCATGAGGACACTTGAACTTGACACATGCGGCCGTGCCATCGTAATCATGTATGTGATATGTTTCCTTCATTCCATGTCGGCTGCTTCGACACGTAAATCTAGCCTAATACTTGGTCCGCCTTTGCCATCGTCTTGGGTATGGATTTATTCTGGGGTTCAAAGGCTATCCCAAGCACTGAAAGAAGGATATCTCGCATAATGGTCTGTCTTAAACTGGTGTACTTGCCTACAAACAGGGGTAACTGTCTGGTTGTAGCTTTGCAATGCGTCTGGCGAGGCTTGAAGGTGAACAATGGCCTGCAGGTGTTTCTGCCTACTTCTCAGCGCCAATCCCCTTCTTATAAGCTGCCAGCGCCCTCTCCCTACACCCCTTGTGCTCGACCATTTGCTTTGGGTATCCAGCCTTCTTCGCGACTGCGCCTGCGCCTCTCCCATACGGATCGTGGATGGCTTTCCCCTTCACATCCTTGAGCTCTGGAATCCACTTGCGGATGTAGTCCCCCTCAGCATCGAACTTCTCGCTCTGTAGCAGCGGGTTGAACACTCGGAAGTACGGTTGTGGATCCACACCCACCGAGGCAGAGAAGCCCCAACCGCCGTTGTTGGATGCGAAGTCGCCATCGATCAGGTTCTCCATGAACCAACGCTCGCCCATCCTCCAGTCGATAAGCAGATCCTTCGAAAGAAATGAGGCTACGATCATGCGAGCGCGGTTATGCATATAGCCCATGTGCCGGACCTGTCTCATGGCGGCATCAACAATGGGGAAGCCAGTTCTTCCCTCGGTCCATGCATTGAATTCGTCCATGTTGTATGACCACTCGATGTTGGAGTATTCGGGCTTGAAGGGCTTGTTCATGCAGATGTACGGCCAATTCACGAGCACGTGTTTGTAAAAGTCTCTCCACGCGACCTCGCTTATCCATGTCTTGATGCCGTCGTTCCCAGCGTCTAGCTTCTTTGTGGTGTTACGGTCCCTGGCCGCGCGCACGCAGGTCCTCGAGCTGATCGTCCCGCTGGCCAAGTGAACCGATAATGTCGACGTGCCGTTCTCTGAAGGGAAATTTCGCTTCGCCCCGTATGACCCGACCCTCTCTTCGCAGAACTTTTCCAACCTCTTATGCGCCTCGTGCTCTCCGGCAGGCCAGATGGAGGCGTATCTTTTTGCGTCTTCTGCTGAGAGCCGTTTCTGCTTCGGCGCCTCTGGAATGGTACTACCGAAGAGCTTCCCATACTTGTCCCTGACTGATGCAGGGTTCTTGGACGGCCTGTCAAAGGTATCCAGAAGATCCAGATTTGCGTGAATATGTGCGACCCAGGCTCGGTACCATGGGGAGTACACAGCGTACTGCCTCCCAGAGCCAGTGATGAGTTTCCCAGGCGGGACTACACATGTATCGTGGGCGAGCTCAAAAGCTTTTTCTTTACCAGCCAACATATTCACTATCTTTGCCTCCCGCCGCAGCTCATCGACCTCGTACTCGATGTTGGCATACAGATGACTGGCGTCCCAGTCGTCCATCAACTTGGCGATTCGTTGAGGGATCTCCTTTCTCTTTTCCACCACCTCGATGTACAGCGGAATATCCAGCTTGTCTAAGTCAGCCTTCAGAACCTCCAGGGTTCTCAGCATGAAATCGACACGGATGGGTGCTGTCAAATGCGCCTCCCAGTCCTGAGGGCTGATTATGTACATTGCGATCAGGGGCACACCGGCTCCCTTGGCCTTCTCGCTCGCCATGGAGAGTGCGGTGTTGTCTTTTATTCGCAGGTCCATCTTGAACCAGTGCACTACGGACCCTGCGACCTTTACTTTCTTGCGAGCTGCAGCGGTCTGGTGCATGGCGGATTGGAGCTCTTCGATAGGACGGGTAAGGGCATTGTCGTTGTACGCCAAGGCACGGGCGTTGTTCATCTCATGGGGGTAATATTTCCTCAGCACTATGCCGTGCTCCTCTGCTATTTCGTGGAAAGGGTGAGGGTCGGAGAGAGGGGCTGTCTTTTGCTTCTTCGTCGAGCCGGCCCCGTTGGTCAGACCTGTGGCTGCTGGTGCTTTGCGTTTGGATGCCATTGTAGCGAGTTGGCGGGCTGTCAGAGGTTGTCTTCGGATGCGCGATCGAACCGTGGAACACGCGCGATGCAGATTCATGGATGGGCAAACAATTGGGTAGAGAAGACATTAGTTCCATTCACGCTCGAACAGTGGCCTGCTCAGGACTACAAAGACCTACCGTCCCCCCCGCCCCTTCACATGTTTCCGCTGAAGTGGTAGAGTCGCGGATTGGTCACGGTTCTCCAGATCTCTCGATCTCATTACCTGCGTCATGGGGCCCTGCAGATCGATCTTTGTTCCTGGCTAGCGTCTTCAGCCGCTGCCGCGTGCAGCCCCAGCGGCCCCAGCTGCCCACCTGGCTGCCCAGCCAGCTGCTAGGGCAGGGCCTGGAGCTGGGGTGGATGCCGTGCACATTGTTCCATTGACTGCTCCGGAGACATTGACCTGGAGCAGTCTGCAGTCTTGCTGCTATACGTTACCTTCTACAGGTAATCTGAAAAGCCTCCTAGCTTTCCCTTGTGCACGAGTGTAAAGCCCGCCAGCTAGAGAACCACCTATAGCTTGTCTCGGGTGTTGAGCGGCTTCATCATGTCGCGTTTGATCTGAGGCAGAAAAGAAACTTGCCGACACGAAGCTGGGCAAGTGACCGAGTTCGGCATGGCCTGGCCAGGCTTGTCGTGAACAAGAGGAAATGTTCAAGTAACCCATCTTCTGGTTGCAGCGCATGTGTCCTGTCGTACCAGGAAACCCATCGTCAGTCATCAAGAAAGATAGGTCCAATGCTGGACGGGCCTGGCACGTGAGTCTGGGAAACTCAATGCTCTCAGGCGTCAGATGCGGCCCACCACTGTACATGAATTGTGCTCGCCAAGATGCGTGCTGTCGACATCCCTAGCGAGAGATGCTGTTCGCGGGGGACTCGACCAGCTGGCTTGACAGTGGCTGGCGACCTAGCCACGTTCTCGGGACGTGCGCATTGTCAAGAAGAATGCACATAGCATGTGTTAGCTTTGACGCATGAATAGAACCTCAGGATATCATGGGCCCCGCGATTGGAGAGAAACATTGGTCAGTTGGTGCGTCTATCTCGGCCCCTAAACGGCGTCTCCTTACAGAAAGTAACCTGCGCAGCTTAGCTATTCCATAGGAGAGGTTGCGTCCTAAATGCCTCTCGAGCTACCGGGCTAGGGCTGGCTCACGGTGGGGTCGTAGTTTGGCCTGCGGCGTGAGCCCATCTACAGTCACTTGGCTGCGCTCTGGTAGCTGCGCAACTACGAGATTTTGCCTGCCACGAACAGGTGGACGGAATCCATATACCCGAGGTGGTGATAGCGACGGTCAAAGAAGGCACGAGGCCTTTTTGACCGATGCTCCTCAGCGAAAGGACCGGCTTCGCAGCGATTGAAATGTCAGACCCGTATCTGTACCACGGCGTACACCTTGAGCGCCGCGGCTTTTTCAAGGCCTGATCGATCTACGGCATGGGGGCTATCGAGGTAGCCCCAGAATCCCCGGATATGAATTGCTCCCGCAGGCGCATCCGGACAGACTTTGCCAGCCGAGGCATTTCACGTACGACGGGACATGGCCTCGTGGGTGGGCTATGTTCGGAGGCGAGAAGGTCGCATGAGGGGCACGATGAAGCGCATAGGGCTCGAAGGGATGTTCGTCACATTTTTGTTTGGCTCGTCCGGGTATCGAATTATTTTCGAGAAAAGTCCGGGGACGTTGGTTTCGTCAGATCTCAATACTGGCAAGATGCAGTGCCGTGCCGTCTAACTCCATGAAACATCATCTTTTGATGTCCTATGTCCAGCCACTCCGAGATACCAAAACAAACAACCGTAGCCCTGATGAGGACAAAGACTGTCAGCACAATCTTGGTCGGCGTCTGGTGGGTGCTGCGGTACGCCGTGTTTGGATGCGACCGGGCAACGGGCGACCAAGCCCGAGCATACCTTCATGTTCCCATGTTGTTCACGCCTTTTCCGTCCCGATTTCCCATTTATCGCTGGCCGCTCCAGACGTTCTTGACGAGGCCATCGCGCTGGGCCAGGCGGTTCAGGGCATCGTCGGACTCGCCCATGGCACGGACGAAACCGCAGAGGGCGTAGACGTGGTTCTCGCCGGAGACGGCACGGCCAGACTCGTCAACCTTGGCGATGGAGATCTGGACGGAGGCGTGGTCCTTGGCCTTGATGATGCGGTTGGTGGCAGAGCACTTGCGGGGGACGTAGCTGTTTGAAGCGAGAGGAGTGGGTTAGCCAGACTGGTTCCGCTCTCGTGAACACATGCTTGCGTTTCCGCAGCCCTTTCTTTTCCTTGTCCCATCTGCAGTCGAGCCTTCGGAGGGGGGTTTGCCCTTACAGATCGACGATCTCGCCACGGTCGTTTTCCATTTTGGCGGTGGTTTGGGGGGTTGTCTGGGTGAACGAGTTGAAGGGGCTTTGTCGGGGGTCAAGAAGGTCGTCCAGTCAAGGTCTCCGTTACGCTGGCTTTGAGGTGTATGATGGTGTTTGCTGAAATTTACCGAGTTTCTCGACTTTGGTGGGCTGGTCCGAGCGTCTGCCCGCTTTTTTCTGGCACGCTTTGCCTTGGACGGTCCTGGATGTACCTCCGTACCACCTTAGTCAGGATGCTCGCCTCCAGTCCTCCGGTATAGGCACCCCGCCACTCACCCAGCTGATCTCGCGGGACCAACGCGTTTGCGCCAAGAGATTCGGGGCCCTCGTTATGGCTCGCGGCCCAATAGCCGCGCCTTTGTTTTGGCACGTATTGGAGCGCTTCTGTACACCATGTACGCGAGAGTCGGCAATTGATTGTATACTCAGACCCACAAAATTCGAATGCACCTACGCATAAGCTCCTTCGTGTACAGGCGAATACTTGCAATCCACGCTGAAGTTCCCGTACATTCGACAATGCGCATGGCGCATGCGCTCTTACCGTTCGAGCGCCGCCCTGAGACCTTCGGCAATGGCTAGACATAGCTTTACTACGACATCGCCAGAAGCCCGGGCGTCTTTCGACCGGCTCATGATGCTCTCGTCGTCCCCTCTTCCCGATATAACGGAGTTCGCCCCGAAGAAACCCAAGGCAACAGCACTGCGCAGCGGAAGTGCTGCAGTTCCGATTCCGGCGAGCGCGATCAAGACGTTCACGAGTGCTGCGGATCTTCTGCGTAATGCGAAGGCCAGCGCGGAGGACTCAGAAGACTTTATCGAAGAGCCCGAGCGGCCTGCGCCGAAGGAGAGGACAACCAAGCCGGCACGCAAGGCAAACAAGGCGCCAAAACGTGTGGCAAAGGAGGTTATCGAGCTGTCCTCTGACGGTGCAACGCCCAATGGCAACAAGGATGATGCACATACGAGACGTGAGGGGGACATGCGAGATGATGCTGAGGGCACCCCATTGGGAGCAAAACCATGGATGAGATATAAGGCGCCTGCCGACCTGGAAGACAAAGCCAAGGGCATGCCATCCGAATCTGTCGAGCCACAAGCGAAGAGGAAGGTGCAAAGGAAGAAGAAGAATACCGACGAGACAGCCAGTGGCGACTTTGCAACGAGCAACGGTCCCGCCAGACCCAAGACAACGGATTCGGCCCCGGAGCCAATCAATCTGGAGCCAGCAGTTCAAAGGAGGAGAGACTGGACGCCACCCCGCGAAGACACCCATCCAGAGATCTTTCCAACACCGACTGCTCCGCCGGATGCAAACCAAGAACACACGTCGCCGGCACCTTCTCGAACAGAAGACAAAAGTACAAAAGAGGACATCTTTAGGAATCTTCACGAAGCGTATGCCCATAAGCTTAACGGCCAGACGGAATGCGCTCCCAACAATCCGCAACCTATTTCCTTGGGGAAGAGGAAGGTGATCGATATGATCTCTGGAGGTCAGCAATCGAAGCAAGCATCTTGTGGAACTTCTCCAGTGAAAACGAAGGCGCCCAAGAAGAAACCTCGAACAATCACAGAATTGGCCACAGCAGCATACGCCCCAAAACCCGTCGATCTTCCAGAGGACCCACTTAAAGAAGGAGACTCGATTCTTGAATATTTCGATGTTGACAGAAAGGGTAATGTATCCAAGCCCACACCAGGAAAGGGAAAGGGTAAAGCTACGAAGGCGTCAAAGAAGAAGGCACCACCAAAACAGCGTTTGCTGCTATCTCCTCAGGCTGCGATGCGGCAGTCGGCCAGACAAGACTTCGTATTTGGCACATCAAGTCAGCTTGTCCGGGAAGAATCACCGACCTTTCTGCGGGATCTTCAAGCCGCTTTACGAGCGTCTAACACTATAACGAGTGAGGAATCTCAGTCCATGGAGGACCTCCCTTGCCCACGCAATCCAGCCCTACGATCAACGAAACATGGCAGAGGACTCTGGTCAGTGAGCGCCAGAGACGAAGACGGGGAAGTAGTAGACATAGAAGTCATTGATCTTGTAGGCTCACCTTTCCCGGAAGACGACGCTGTTGCAATCTTGGATCCGTGGAAGGACTTGCCACCGGAGCTACCAAATGCTAGCGGCACGGAAACTGAGACGGCCGAGCCATCCCTCATTGAGATTGAGTGCATGCCTGTGGCAACCTCAAATACATTACCACAGCCGCCCGTCCCCAAGTCACATTTCTTTTTGACACAGCCAAAGGTGTCCATCAAGGCTGCTGCTGCTGCCACGGATGCCCCCGAGCCTCCCAAGTCGCTAGTAGAGGATCCTTATCCGCTCATCACAGATCCACTCCAGGAAGGCGACGCACCGCCACCCAGCAACCAAGAGCAGAGTCAAGACGACATCAGACAAACATCGCCGGATATGCCAAGGAAGGTACAGAAAACACAGCCAAATTATGAGCTCTACACGGACGCCAAATTGGCGAAAGAGGTGTCTTCCTTTGGCTTCAAGCCCGTCAAGAGCCGAAGCGGGATGCTTGCGCTACTTCACCAATGCTGGGAGAGCAGGAACAGGGCTCCCATAGGAGTAGCATCATTTTCCACGAGTGCCCTTTCCTCTAGTCCCAAGGGGAAGAAGAAAGCACCTGGTGCGGCTCCCACGACGACCGCTTCGGCACCACCGAAGAAGCCACGTGCAAAGCCGAAGAAAGGTCCTGATGCAGCCGGCAGTGGCAATGCAGCGGCAACCGAAGGGACAGGTATTGCTTCGCCGCCGAAGAAACGCGGCCGTCCTCGCAAGGATGCATCGACAGCGGCAGGTCCCTCAACCGCCGCCATGATGCCCCCTCCGCCCAGGGCAAAACCTGCAGCATCGACACCGAGGCGTAGGAAAGCAGCCACTAAACCAAGGGCAGAGATCGCAGACTCCGATCTCGACAGCGACGACTCTGCAGGCGTCTCTTCTCCTGAGACGATCTTCACGTCCCCTGGGGGTGGTGCTGTAGACATGTCCATCAACGAGGACACGGAAATTCCGCTCGATCTCAGCCCCACTGCCCAGCAATCCGAGCTCTTCAGTCACATCACAAGGGCTGTGACCTCTGCACCGCGGACAACGGACCCGGAGAATCCGTCGTGGCACGAGAAGATGCTGATGTACGACCCGATCATCCTGGAGGACCTGGCTGCCTGGTTGAACACGGGCCAACTGACAAGAGTGGGCTACGATGGTGAGGCGTCACCTGTGGATGTGAAGAAATGGTGTGAGTCGAGGAGCATATGCTGCCTCTGGCGTGGCACTCATCGTGGCACAGAGAGGAAGCGATTTTGAGAGCGTTGGCGTCTGGTTGGATTGGTGGCGCTTGGGTAATAGTGCACTTGTATCTGAATGCAAAAACCCGCACACAGGATTGATTTTTGTAACTATGAGCATATACAAGCGTTTATATATTTCTTTCAGACATGGATCGATGCGAGACATCCGCATCCTAGATGGTACCATCCAGGGGTACTTTGCAAAGAGCGACTCCAAAGCAAGTCTGTCATCCACGTAAGAATCTGCCCGAGAGGTTTGCTCATAGAGACTCTGCGGATGCTCTAGATTCTATGTGCGCGAGCTATAACTTCCCGGCTCCTCTGGATCCCTCCTTCAGAGCTTTCTCTTCTCTCAAAACCTCTTCCCTCCCTCTTACCTCGACGTCTTGAGGCCCGCCCTTGGCAAACTTGACCAAGACCACTCTCTCGTGGTCACCACCTGCCCCGGTCCCCTTGAGCTCCGGGCCAGGCTTGTCAATCCCTAGCACGATCCTATCGTCAATGTCCCTGATAAATAGAGTGTGGGGGCTCATAACCTTGTCCGACCAAGGTATCAGTGCCGTCGGGTGCAGTGCCTTGCCCCCATCCACCGCAGCCACGTCGGTGGTCGTAGGCGTCTTACGAATGAACTCCACCAGGGCCCGTCTCTGGGCCGCATACCTCGCCTCCAAATCGTGCCCAACGCTTTCGGGCGACACCGAGGCGAGCACCTGCGCCACGAGGGTGAGAAGGTAGCACTGCGGCGGGAACAGCACGATCTCCCCCCGGGCCTGCTCTTGAAGCCACTCGGAGGCGTCAGCGAACGTGGCCGCGGTGTGCTCCACCCCGCCGTCTGAAGTCGGCGTCTGCACCACGTCTATGTCGACGGGGCCCGCACCAGAAGCTCTGGGCGACTCGGCCAGCGGCATGAAATAGACATACATCTGCGTCGTGAACCGCTTGGGCATGTTGGGCGGCGTGACCCATCTGGTGAACGGCACCAGGTCATCCACGCACAGCGTCGCGCCAAGGCCGTCCTCCACCCACTCGGTGAACCTCACCTTGTCCCCGTGAATAGCCTTCCGCGCCTCCTCGCGCTCGGCCTCGGGCACCACGAGGAGCGTGTCGTCCGCCAGGGAGCGCTTGGCTATGAGGATGCCGGACTCCTCAAAGGTCTCGCGGACGGCGGCGAGGCGGTATGCCGGGGAGTCGCGGTGGCGGTCTGGGGAGTCTGCTGGTGGGGGAGGGGGCTCGTGGAAGGGGGAGAGGTTGCCCCCGGGGAAGACGTGGGCTGATGGGAAGGAGGTTGATGTCTGCACCCGGTGGAGGAGGAGCACCTGGTTGGACGGGGACAGCAGGATGATGCTGGAGCTGGGCCGGGCCTCCGCCATGGTGGGCTTCTCTTTCTCGCTCCTGGGAGAGCGGGCTGTTGATACACGCCGGGATTGGCCCCGTGGTGCTGCCATTGGTACAACTGGCCCTGACTGGCGCAAGTTCCTGGATTGATAGGGCAAGCTGCCTGATGATGCTGCGGTTGATAATGAGCAGGGCGCACTACTGCAAGACCGCCTGGTCAAGAGCACGAGCACTTGTGAAGCTCGTGTCAACCTGGGGAGCGGGTTGCGTATCCCATTGAGTCCATGACGGACGCATTGGACTGCGACCATGGTTGGAGCGGCTTGTGACCTGTGGGTGTTGAGCCAGAGAGATGGTCTTCCAGATGTCTAGTGGTGTTGCGCTGAACCGAGGTCCATCGAGACGGGCCATCCTTGCTGCGGGCAGGCCGAGGATGCCGATTACTCAACTTGCAACGAAACCACCCACCACAGGCAGAGTTGACCACGGACGGGAAAGAGCTTCACTTAGGATGAAGCTATCGATTGATGGATGGTGTTGCTCTCTCAATCTCTCTCAATATATTGTAATTTCTGGTGGAAGCATTCTGCACATCTCCTCGGAGCCCGACGGCACGACTACTTCGTCACCGTCTATTTCCACGTAGTAGGAGCCAACAGGACTTATCATAATATTAGACTGGGAGTGAGACTACAGATGTAGATATTGCTTGAAGTTATGGATGGTTGGTTCCACGACTGGGGTGCAAACACCGTGTATACACAGTAGGCTTTTTGAATTCGATACCCGCGCATCCTGTACTTGAGTCACACAATGACAGCCTACCCATAGGTCATCTCCTGACCACAAAGACAGAAGCTTTCCCGAATTTGTCATTGTATATAATGCCGCCAGCGAGATCGGAGGCGCGTCGGCACCGAGGCATCAACGGCAGGGCGTGCAAGAGCGGCGAGAGAGCACGTCTAGCCACTGAGATGTGGTATTCAGTCTTCGGCCGAGTATTTCGGCTCGGCTGACCCTGCCGGACGGCTAGCCCTTAAGCTCTGGGAGGAAGATCGCCAGAGCGTCACCACTAATAACTACTATAGGTACCTAGTAGGGTGCGATAATGCACAGCACGGACTAGAAACAACCTTGGAAGTCACGGCCACGTCGATTAGCAGCAGCGCGGGATTAACGCACCAGCAGCAGCCACGAGCATTTTCCAAAGGCGGACATGCAAAGCCGATGATACGCCGCACCGTACCTAATGCACACCACGGTTTCGACCAGGAACCGCCCTGGCCTGCCATTGGCTGCTGTGGTCCATTCAGGTAGCACTGGGGGTAAGGCGGGAAAGGATTCCGCCGTGCATCGATTAGATACTGCGCACATTACACAGACTTGACGGACGGAGCACAGCAGATACAAAGTCTCCAATGCAGAGGACGATTGACCTCATGTCGTCGAACCTGTTTTTGCAGAGGGCATGACTCGGTGGACGACGCAGAAAATATGGGACATTGGATCTCGATAAAGATATTGTGGTGGGCAAGGATTGCAGTGCCGATGATGAGATGCCTCATCAGGCTTAAGACCTCGCGGATCGGTGCTAGGCCTGGCTGGGACTGGCAGGCTGGGCAGGCTGGGAGCCGCGCATGGGCGTGCCCCTGTGCCCCCTGCTGTGCAGCAGCCTGTGCTTGGTGCCCCGCGCTGACATAATTTTCCTTGTGGTGCTGCAGGTCCAGCCCAGAGCCGGTCCCGCAACGGGAGCGCAACGCCATGCAACGGTCTCGCCCGTCCGTCGGCCTTCGGCGGTGGTGGTAGCTAGCTGCCCTTCCTTGCTGCTTGCTGGGTGGTGGCCCTGGTGGGAGGGAAGGAAGGACGGACTTTGAGAAGTGGAAACGGAGGCGTGGGAGCGTCAGACACCACAAATGGACCCTCTGACCCTCAGCTCAAACTGCCCAAGTGGCCCAGGGGTTTGGATTTTGGGTTGCTGGGCTGTTCTCTCTTCCAGACCGGTCCTCACTCACACTCTCACACACACACGCACCCACCCTCTTTTTCTTTCCTTGTCCCTTTGTCCGAACTCTGTAGCCGATGAGGCATATCGCCCGCCGGTTCTGCTGCATCCTCTTATCAGACTGCCCTCGCCGTCGAGGTCTGAAATATCAACTCTGCCAGTCCCGGCAGCTCCAGTACACACACAGTGCACTACCCGCAATCCCACCGCAGCAGCTGTCACAATAACGAAGCCCTTCGCCTATCGTCGATCCGAGACCAGGGCAAGGTCCGGGTTGCTCATCCTCCCAAAGGCTTGAGTCGCACCGCACCGAACGGCAACGCGCCGCACGGCACCACGGCGCCCACCCACCCGCAGCAGCCGCAATCGCATCCTCGATTCAGCCCAGCCTCTCCGCCTCGCCTCCAAAAAGTTACTTGTCTGGTCTGAGAGAAGACTCCCCCTTCAATTCGAGGCACACACGCACACGAGAACTCACCCACGCCTTTTAGAAGGTGCAGTTTTGGGCACACCTATCCACGCTCGAGCTTGAACCGAACCTGCCTGCCTGCCTGACTGACTGACTGATCATCTTGACTGTTCGTCTGGTCCGGCGAATCTACGCCTCTCTCGTCCTCGTGGCAACTCCTGCACGGCCCTTGTGAGACAGTCCCAAGTTCGGACCAGAGTCCAAGCTTCACAATGGACAACTCGGGGCAACCGCTCCCTCCGCCAACCTCTGCCTCAAATCCGTCGAACCCGACCAGCCCGGACGACTCCTTCGCCGATTTCCATATACCCTCAACCACCGACTCGCCCAACAACAATGGCGCATACAACCATAGCACCACATCCCCACAACCACACTCACATCCTGCCTTCCCCGGCGCCCAGGTCTACACCCCGACCGCCACGCCCTCCGACCGCCTCAACCCCCGCAGCTGTGTCACCTGTCGGAGGAGAAAAGTACGCTGTGATAAGCACATGCCATGTTCGAATTGCCGGCGAGCCCAGATCCCATGCATCTTCCCCGCCCCGGGCCGCGCACCGCGCCGCCCACGGCCAAAGGACCCCAACGCGCCACCCAAGCAGCCTTCCAGCGAGCGCGAGATCGAGCTTATGAAGCGGCTGCGGAAGCTGGAGGGCATCGTTGAGGAGCTGAGCGGGCAGATCGAGGTCGAGACCGCGAGGAACCACTCCAGCAGCGGCAATTCCCCCGAGACCACAACCGCCAACGCCGCTACCGACTTCAACACTCCCGGCTCCGGCTCCGGGCCTCGGCATGAGAGGTCAGAGAGTATGACGGCGGGCAGCACACATAGCCATGGGTCTCCCTCGGCGCCTGGCGAAGGCAGGCCGGCGACCCTGTACAACTTCAACTCCAGCTCGAGCAACGTGACACAGCGACCCGATAATGTGAACAAGAAGTTTGGCAGGCTGGTCATTAATGACCATGGCAAGACCAGATATGTCAGCAGTGCATTCTGGTCCAAGATCACAGATGAGGTTGGTGGATTTATCCGTACAAGGCTCTGCGGGGTGCGAGAACTCAGCGCTGACTGATAATCTAGCTTGACGAACTGCGGCACGAAACCCAAAAGCTCACGGACGGAGAATCGAGTGATTCGGATGACGAGAGCATAATAGCCACCGCGAACAATCGCTCAGGCGGCGATCACCACGCTTTCGTGCTTGGGTATAGGTCCGCCGACGTCGACTTGAGGCCCTTGCATCCATTGCCGTCACAAATACCGTACATGTGGCAAGTCTATCAGGAGAATGTGGATCCTATCGTCAAGATACTTCACGTGCCGACTGTTGAACAACTGGTAAAGGAGACACGAAAAAATCTGGACAGCCTCACACCGGGGAACGAGGCCTTGATGTTTGCAATATACTTCGCAGCCATTACTTCCATGGACGAGGAAGATGTGAGTAGTCAGGCCCTCGGCTTTGCTTCCGCACACATGCACTGACAAGGAACAGACCAAGAAGAATTTCGGAGTTGACAGGCCGAGGCTGATTTCGCAATACCGCTTTGCGCTGGAACAGTCCCTTGCCAAGGCCGAGTTTTTGGTGTCATCTGAGATGGTCGTCCTGCAGGCCTTTATCCTGTTCCTGGTTCTTGTCAGACGCCACGATGATACCCGAGTGTCCTGGACCCTGACAGGACTCGCCATACGGATGGGTCAGTCGATGGGCCTTCACCGCGATGGAACCTCGTTTCCGGGTTTGACTCCGCTCGAGATCGAGATGCGGCGGCGACTATTTTGGGCGCTTTGCATACTGGATCTTCGAGCAGCTGAAGATCAGGGCACTGATTTGACCATTGTCGATCGGACCTTTGATACCGAGTTCCCACTCAACATCAACGACAGCGACCTCACGCCCGATACGACGGAAATGCCACAACCCCGGCAAGGCTCAACAGACATGACATTCTCTTTAATAAGATACGAGATCTGCGGGCTTGCAAGGCGTCTACACACCATGTCCTCGGCAAATGCAGGATCCTGTCCCCGAGATGCCGCAATATCCTTTGAAGAGCGTGAGAATATGGTTAGGGAGGTTTACGCCAGCGTGGAAGGAAAGTTTTTCCGCGGTCCAAACGCCTCATCAGACCCGATTCTGTGGACGGCGGCTAATATAGCCCGCGTCATCGTCGCAAAGATGACGCTTGTTATTTACCAACCTATGCTCTTCCCTGGACCTGACGGCGAGGTCCTCTCAAGCGCCATCCGCGATCGGATTTTCACCGCCGCCACCGAGATCTTCGAGTACAACCACCAACTCAACTCAGACCCGCGATCGAGGCCATGGCGCTGGCTATTCCTTACCTACACAGCATGGCACGCTGTGGCGTACGTTTTGATGGAGGTCGTCCGTCGCCCTTGGAGCTCTGCTGTTGAGCGGGCATGGACGGCCCTGAATGCTACTTTCGCAAGCCCCAACCCCGATGATCTGAACCGGATAGCAGGAGACCAGTCCGTCTGGTTGCCGCTCAAGAAGATCTACATCAAGGCCAAAAAACACCGCGAAGGAGAGATTGCCCGCCTCAAGGCGGATCCTCAGGCTGCTCAGGAGCTGGAGCTTGAAGAGCGCAGGAACGTCGGGGCGCCGGCAAGCTTCGCGGCCATGCCAGGGTCAGTCAAGAGTGCGGTGGCCAACGAAAGGTGGCGGAAACTTGTCAACGCACCGCGCCTGCCGCCTGAAGTGGAACGCGAGATCAGGTCCCCCTCGACATTCCAACAACAGCAAGGACAACAGGAAACATCAGGACCACAGGGCGAGGCTGTTAGTGCGCCCCCACAGATGCCGAACAACCTGGGCGTCGGTAGCGGCCTGCAGACTCAGAACGTGGGTGACGAAAGGGCAATGGAAATTGTCGAGAATGTCATGAACCAGCCTCATTTCCAACCCGATAGTTTCTGGCCCATAGCCTTCTCACCCCAGTACGCGGACATCGCGCGTGCTGCGACGGGCAACGTGGGGTTCCCCTTCATGTCCGGCAGTGACCCGATCCCGAGGCAAGACTCGACACTGGCAAACTTTGCCAACGGCAACGGTGACACCAATCGCGCAGTCCCCGGGACCTCGATGTCCACCGATCCACGAATGCAGCCGACCCCGCTTGTCGATGCGCTGAAGGTCGAGGGCAACCTGCCTCCATGGATGTGGGGCGACACGCCGGTGGCGACAGCGCAGACGTTTGGGACTCCTGGGTCCGTGACGACGGCCAGCAGCGGTGGCGGCGCGCCAATGAGCGCGAACACGCCGGCGAGGGCGTTCAGCTTCCCGCTCCAGACCGGGAATACCGATGTCCAACCCGAGGACATCGATGTGAATATGGATGAGGACTTCAACTGGGCAGACTGGGGCCAGAGCCTCATGGAATCCACTGGCGCGAACATGGGAGGCGTTTGGAGTGCACACGGGATATAGAGGAACTGGGACAGGGGGGTCCGGGCGCAGCCGGCTCGGGCCATACCCTGCATCATCATTGCTTTTTATTGCGCCGAAAATCTGACGAGATCGAGGGCCGGAGACCCACCCAGCTCACCTCACCAAGAATTGCAGTCATTTCTGAAAGAGGCAGGTATAGACGGAATGTAATGCGCGCCGGGCCAAGGGGTGGACGGATCTCGATTTGACGGCGCCTGGCTGGCTGGCCATCTCGGTACTGGGTCGGCTTGGGAGAAAAAACTTGCGGGTCCAGGCAGGTTTGCTCCTGGTCGAGTTATTTGCTGCCATATAATGAACGACGTGACATGACATGACGTGACATGTCTTTTAAGCTAGATAGATAGGGTTGGTATTTGTGTGCAAAAACTTGAATATTGATACCCTTGATTCAACTCGAGGACTAGGCATGACTCGTCCCAGATACTACGCATGTGAAGATTTTCGTGAGTTTAGAAAGGTCTCAGGAGTGTCTACATTTGATCTACCTGGTGTGGCGGCGTGGACTCGCCCCCTGACCACCCCCTGATTCAGGGATGAGAATGTCTAAGAGGTTGGTGGTGGTTTCGGCACTCGACCGGGCTGTTCGGAATGTCACGCGGAGAAGCGGGTCGAGATGCTTGACTTGTTCTTACAGCCTCCCCACCCCTTGCGAGGGCAGGAGGCTACAATGCTTGTTCTTCCCGTCAGTCACCACTTTCTCTATATTCCATGATCAGATCTACGTGCCTTGTCTCCTGCTTGCATGGCTGTTGAGCCTCATTGCAACCGCAACCGCCCGGCTTGGGTGGACAGACCGCCATGTGCCACTTCGTAACGAAGAATTTAATCTCCTCTCAACATCACACTCGGTTACATACGTTATTAGCAGAACACCGCCACACCTTCGAGGATGATAACACGTCATAGCGGAGCCCCTGTGGCTTGCTTCTCGTCTACATAGTCGCTCTCCTACGGGAGTGTCTTGTGCCGAGCGATATGATCCTATGTGAGGCTGAGGAATTACAACGTAGCCGCCTAGCGGACACACAGGCCGAGCTCGTAACAAAAGGTTTCACGGAGAAGCTGCGTAACCTTGAAGTCTTTTTTTTTTTTTTTTTTTTTTTTTTTTTTTTTTTGTGGAATTTGAAGGCTAGGATGGCTTAGATACCAACGAGATATGTCCAGCTCGAGCACCTCGTCCGGCCGACCTACTTGATGACAATACCTGGCATGCGACCTGGCCAGCACAATGCCGTGAGACCATCCATGCGGCCTGCCGGCGGCCAACCCACGTGGGAAAGGTTATGTCTCCGGCCAGTCACCTTCCATGTTTATAACTTATCAGCGCAGGGATGTTTCACGCGCAAAGAGTTTCCTCCCTAAAGGCACTATTCGCTGTGGGTGGTCAGCAGAGTCGCCGACGCAGTGCAACAGCATTTTAGTCTTGACCGTGTTTGATGTTGAGTATCTTGCAGCTATGCTGTTCATACTTCGCGATACGAAAAATTACCCGCTGAACTCAATCAAAAGGCAAGTGGCCGTATGGTAAGTCACATGGCATCAAGATATGACTCAAGATGTGATACTTGTGGGCGCAGCCAGGACCAATGTGTCCCGTATGGACTGTAAAATGGTGTCGTCCGACTCATCATAACCACGGAATACTCGGAAAGCACATATGAATTGATATTTGCGTCTTTGAAGCTGTATTGTGGCTCCAAATATAGAGAGGCATAGGTCATGTTATGCCAAGTGATTGCATTGCCCGATGAAAGAGAGCACGACTCTCGCTGTTGAACGACTCGCGACCTTCAGCATCTCTAGAAAATTGCGCTGTGATGCCGTATGCATACTCCACGATCGAACCAAATGCTTCATAGACTCCAACCCCAGACTTAGCCGAGCATTCGGCGAAAGAGCGCTTCGTAGCAAAAGCCTCGCCTGTTTCTCTCGTCACACGGACGCCTGCACCATGTAGCAGATCTACCTTGAGTCCGAGGATCAAGATATTAATCTTGGGCTGGCCGCTCTTCTGATGCACAGAAATAGAGTCGTACAGGAGAGAGACTTCATCGAAGGAAGCCTGGGAGTAGACATCATATGCCAGAACGACGCTGAAGAAATTGTGGCCTAAACCTGAGGCATAACCAAATACCGAGTCATTCGCGGACGTGATGAGGTCTAGGTAGTACATGTATTCGCCACAAATGTATCTCGGTATCTCGTCCTCCATAATAAGCATGGACAGTTCGTATAGTTCACCGCCATGCATGTCATCGTAGAGCAGCTGTGTTTGGGAACTGTGAGCACGTGGAACGAGGGGCTGCCATGAGCAGCTTGATCTTAATGGTGCACGATGTACCTTATTTATCAGGGATCTCCTTCCGATACCAGGAGAGCCCAAGAGGACAACCATTATTTCGCCCCGGCCGTCGCACTTCAGCCCTTTGTGAGGTCCGGGAGGCAAACGCCTCTCATGGACGGCTCGGGGTGTTGGATATCTCGGCCGGACCATAGATTGTTGTTCCTTCTCATCTTGACCAGTCCTGTTGGTTGGAGTTGGTGCCTTTGCCCCCGTCACTAATGTATGCGGGTTTGTGGCACGGCCAAGCACTTTCTGCATCCACCGGGTCAATCTCGCCATTCTGATCAGATTTGATACATATCACATGGGAATACCGAAACTCAATATCTTTGCGCAGCTTTGTGTGGGAGGCATTGTCAGAGATAGGCAGACGGGAGGGGCAAAGTCAGGGGAGAATCACACTCACATGGCTTTCTGGAAGCACGCATACGGTAAACGAGAGGGATGTCGAAGAGAAGACGCGTGTGAGATTCCTGGGATCTGAATCCTTCGCCCACCGAGAGGCTGGCTCTTACTTAGCTCGTACACATGCAAATGCAGACTAATCATGCGTGCGGAGTGGATATGAGGCGATGTTGGGGGCCAGGCCCAACGGAAAGGATTCACACGTGCAGTATTCATCGCCCCTGTTGCCAGGCTTACCCATATATGGAGAAGCCTGGAGTCCTTCCAACGTCTGCAACTCGAATGCTAGCGTCACCTTTCTCGGGATCGGTATCGCAATGCTTACGGGCGAAAGTTTTCCTTGATGTTGGTGAAGCTACCCCAGCAGCGGTCGCCCCACGAAACCGGTTCCTGGGTATCAGATCACCATATCCTCGTCCTCTCAGATCGGCCTATCCGTGCGAATACGAGCAGTGACTGTAGTTCTAGGATGATTTCTGGGGAAAGGCTCACTTGACGAGATCTATGGAGTCAGCTTCTAGTGTCCACAAGATCGCGACATGTACTATTCTTGCAGCGGCAGTATTGGTTCGCCAATTACAACGCAGCAACTGAGCTTATCACGGAACTAATACTTTACCCTTCCGAACAAGCCAATGCACGTCACGAAGGGGTTCTTTTTATATCCTAGCCTTCGACTCCAACTCCACGGTCCCGGTATCGCGAAGAAGCCCGAACCCGAGTGAAACCCTTAATCTCGAGTTGCTTTTGCCTCGCCTCACAGAATTTGGCGTGCTGTGCAACGTGATGCATGTCGTAAGAGACACACGCTTGATCAAGCGACTTGTTTAGGCAGTTGGTGACGACGCACGTCTCTTACTTACTCGCCATTCAAGGAACCTGCCGAAGATCTAACTGTTGGCAGCATCTGCGCGGCGCGGCACACAATTTACTTTAGGCCACCTGCGCCGTGCATCATTCAAGAGTAACGTCTCATCTCATAGCAGGAGAAAACTTTTCTTTTTAGCGTTGCTACTTGCATAGCCAACGGCTCTCCCGAAGTGTCGCTTTGTTTCCAAAACCAGCCTCTTGGCTTTGTGGGACAGTAACAACACGTCAAACGTTTAACCATGGTGGAGTGGACTGCTCTATTCCCGAATGCTACCGACATCCAGCCCCACGAACCCCTGGAGGACTACCGACCGGGAGGCTTCCACCCTGTTGCTCTTGGCGATACCTTCCAAGACGGGAGGTTTGTAATTAGGCACAAGCTAGGCTTTGGAGGGCAGGCGACCGTGTGGCTTTCGCAGGACACTCGGCAGAGGTGCGTACAACCGCAGAGCGGCCGCCAATAGCCCTGTTAGCTCAACTAATATCGAACCTCAGCCAATGGGTCTCGTTGAAGATCAAACAGGCTCGTATAAGTGAAGGCCCACTAGATCAAGACCCGGAAATACAAGCCTTACTGGCTCTGGAGAAGCACTACTCCAACGGCGACCAGAAACTATCGAGGTGTTTCACTCGGCTTCTAGCGACTTTCCAGATCTCCGGGCCTAACGGAACGCACAACTGCCTTGTTACCGAAGTCATCGGCCCTTCTGTAGCGAGGGTACTTCGCGCGTGCAGCCTCTTCGGTGAGACGCTGAGACCTGACACGGTACTCCGAGCTTCGAGGCGTGTACTTGAGGCAGTCGACTTTGCGCATCGAGCCGGCGTGGTTCATGGAGGTACGTACTTGCTTTTCATGCTGCTGAATGCAAATACTTACTCGAGCTATCCACAGACATCTCGTTTGGAAACGTTGCATTCACTTGCGATGTAGCTCTTAACGGTGAAGAGGACATATTTGTTGCGCTCGGCGGGCAACCCCTGACAGCGAATTATGCTGGCAAAATACCACTCCCCCCAAATTTGCCTCGCACGCTGGTGAAAAATGCAGACTGGGATATGTGGACTGACCGAGACGAGGAGAATATACGGCTCTTGGACTGGGGCTTGGCATTCCCAGTTGGGCAAGCAGTCACGACGCTCCCTCAGCCAATCGACCTGAGGTCACCAGAGACTTTCTTCTGTGCATCGATAGATTTACGCCATGACCTGTGGAGGGCAGGTTGTGTTGTAAGCCTCCCAGCCAATCTCGGAGGGAAGAGTGGAATGCTCCCCTTCTCGAGCTATTATCCCCAACTGACTTGTTTTGTCCAGATATATGCTTTATATTTCCAGCAATCGCCATTTTCATTCGAGCACGGATCTGATGCCTCCTTTGTGGGGAAAATGGTTTCAAGGCTTGGTCCACTACCGGCTGAATGGCAATTACTCTGGAGGGAGATGCAGAGGACGAGCCCGGACTCTCCATTGAATGGCGAGACAAATGGTCAGACACAATGTTTACTTCACGATCCAGGTCTAACTATTGATACTGACATGATGCATCGCATTCTTAGGATTTCATCAAATACAAGAAACATATGAGGAGAGGAGAAACACTATTATTAGAAAGTGTCAGGAAGGAGACTACCAAAAGGACGAGTTTTCGGATTACGACTTCGAGTCACTCCGAGTGCTGTCTCGCACAATGTCTGCACTGCTGAAATGGGAGCCTGGGAGCCGTGCATCTGCCCAAGAGGCACTTTCGCTTACCGGATGGATTGACTACCGCAGCGAGACTTGAGGCATGCTGTTGCACAGTGTCTCTCTAATTTGTATTCTTCTATGGCAGCTATTCAGATGTGCCACACCCACCCTATGGTAGTAGGTACACACAATCGATCAATCACAAAGACATTCAAGTCTACGTATCTACAGTCATTTTGCTCAGTTGCCAAAAAGAATATGTATTTGCCTATGGAATAATTGAATTTGCGAGTCAACACAGTAACGAAACAAAATTTTACCCGCCAACCATTCAATTCTTCCCCTGCTCCGAAGCACTCTCAGTCTTCACAGGGGTGGCGGTCCCCGAACCATGCGTCTTCTTCATCGCCTGCTTCGCCTTCACTTTCTGCTCGTGCATATACGCCCTGAAGCCACTCCCGCCACGAATATTCTGTCTCGCCCGGTCGCCGCGAAGCGTCGAGAGCGTGCGCAGCGGTGGCCGGATGCCCTCCTCCATCTCAACCGTATTGCGTCTGTGCGCCTCCAGCTTGCTCGGCGTGATGCTCTCGGGGCCCACTTCTTCCGGATGAACCACGGCAGGCATCCGGCGACCCACTCGTCGGGACACTTGCGGATGAGCACACCCCAAGGCAGTGATATGGCGCCAAGTCCGATAGAAAGACCCCATTCCTTGCCGTTGAGAGGTGTGATCTCGAAGGCCGCGCCGCCAACAAAGATGATCAGCACCTGGCCTCCGATCATGATCAGATTGATGCCCAAAAAGAACCAATTGCGTGTAATGCCTTCCAAAATGTTGATCTTGTTGTCAAGACGGCGGTTGTTGACCTCATTGAAAATTTGCAGCCACACAAAGGTGTTGAAGACCAGCGTCTTAAGTCTTGTCACCTCGTGCTCAGAAGTTCCGTATCCAAGGAGAGTCCTGCCGCCAAAGTTGAGGCAGAAAGTGATAGCTAGCTGGCAGATTGCCTGTCCAATGATCATCTTGGCCATGCGAAGAGTGATCAGTGACGCAGACTTTCGATCGGGCTTCCTGTCCAAAACCGATCGAGAAGGAGGGTCTGTCGCAAGAGCCAAAGCAGCGAATGTGTCCATGATGAGATTCACCCAGAGTAATTGCACGGCATTCTGTTATACAGGTCAGCGGCTGAGAGGGCTCTACAGAGGCAGGACAAGGCTTCTGAAGATTTGACTTACGAGCACCGATTCTTCCTCCGCTGAAGCGACAGCCGAAACAAACGTAAGGACAACGGCGGTAACGTTGACGGTAAGCTGGAATTGAAGGAACTTCTTGACGGAGTCATTCACCGCACGTCCCCACATCATACCTTTCACAATTGAAGCAAAGTTGTCGTCCATAAGAATAATAGCAGACGCCTCTTTGGCGACCTCAGTACCCGCGATCCCCATGGAAAAGCCGATATCAGCCATCTTCAGGGCAGGAGCATCATTCGTTCCATCGCCGGTCACGGCGACAGTCTCACCGAGCTCCTTCAGAGTGCGCACCAAGATGCGCTTATCCTCGGGACTTGAGCGGGCGAGGACCTGAAGCTTGGGGACCAGTTCCTTGAGTTCCTGCTCGGTCTTACGCCGGAAATCAGGACCTTCCATAGCAATACCGCCTTCCTCGGGGTGATAGATGCCACATTCGCGAGCGATTGCTCTTCCAGTCAGTATGTTGTCGCCGGTGACCATTCGTACAATAACTCCTGCACGCTGGCAGTCCTTTATAGCGTCCTTGACAGAAGGCCGGAGAGGGTCCTTGATTCCGAAAATGGCCACGAGCGTCATGTTCTCGTGGACCTTGGACCAATCCGCAACCTTGGGGTCGTCCTTAGATTCCATGCCCGTTGGTGGCCATGACTCGAAGTCGCGGTAAGATGAGGCGATAGTCCGCAATGTCTGGCCGGCGTAAGATGTGATAGTGTTTGAAATCGATTCGCGTACAGGATCCTTCATCTCGACACCGGTTATGGATTCGGGATCACCAAGAATATGGGTGCACTTTCTGAGCAAAATCTCAGAGGCGCCTTTGGCGTAGACTCGATATTTCCCATCTGCAAGCCTCACAACACTTGCCATGTACTTGTTCGCAGAGTCAAAAGGAAGAACCTGAACGATTTCGGCATTGGCTCGCTCTTCCTGAACTGGTCCAGCACCGAGATGATCGCGTGAAAAGGTCAACAGGGCGACTTCTGTCTTGGACCCGATGAACGTCTGTTCCCCGTCTTGTTCACCCTCGAAAGCCGACGAGTTGACTGCATTTGACTGAATCAGAAGCCGTTTTGTCTCATCTCCCAGCGAGGTCACGAATTCGTTGACGGGGACATTGGCCACAGTTTCGACGCTTTTCTTCTCGGGACCATCGCGCTTCTCGGTATCGTCGAGCGGTGGATCCGTCCCACCGAAGCTGTTGCAACTTCCAAGAGTGCAGGCGACCACTGTCATCTTGTTCTGGGTCAAAGTGCCTGTCTTGTCTGAGCACACGGTTGTCGCGTTGCCCATCGTTTCACACGCCTTCAAAACGCGAACTAGATTGTTGTCCTTCATCATGCGAGTGGTGGCAAAGGCAAGAGCGAGAGTGACTGCCAGTGGTAGGCCCTCGGGCACAGCACTACACATGTTGTCAGCAGCCAAAGGTTCTGAGGGATACGGTTCCACTCACACGACCACTACCGTGACCGAAACAATCAACAAAGTAAGGAATTGCTAGTATCGAGTTAGAAATCATCGGGTATCAGGACACCCTGTAGGATCGCCTGACGTACCTGGCCCTTCTCCGATGGTGACGCGTCATTTCCGGGCAAAGCGGCGCAAAACTTGATGAAGAGGACGATGAACAGGATAAGTGCGGCACCGGCACCGAATTTTGCAATCCAGTCGGCCAGGATATTCAGCTTCTTCTGCAGCGGGGTATCTTCCTGCTCGGTACGCAGGGCCATTGCGGTTCGTCCGTAGCTTGAGTTTACACCGACGGCTGTCACAAGGAATGTTCCTGTTCCTTCCTGGACCTTGCTTCCGGAGATGATGAAGGGATCCAGTTTTTCCAGTTCGGGGCGGTCCTTGCCGGACTCGGCCGCCTCGGCCAGGGCAGCGAACACGTCTCTGCCAGAGACCTTCTTAAGTAGGTCCGATTCACCAGTGGCAGAAGATTCGTCACATTTTACGCCATATCCGTCGATGAAAATACCATCAACCGGGATCATATCTCCGGTGTTGAGGTGCATAACATCACCCACCTGTACGTCGAAAACGGAGATTTCTTGAGACTTGCCAGAACGGACCACCTTGACCGTGCGGTCATTGTGCTTCTTGTTGAGCTTATTAAACTGCCGTTCCATTTGGAAGTCGTTGAGTGTACCGCTGTTAGGCAGTAGAGTTAGCAATCACTGGATACCAAAGTCCGTTGAGCGAACTTGTGGTCGGGAGCTCTCAGGAATCACGTACACAATCACAACAATTAAGATGGCCACAATGATAGCGACACCTTCAACCCATTCTACCTTTGGCTCACCAGGTTCGTGAGGGGTGCCAAAGGTCTGGTAGAGGCCGAGTGCCAATGACACAATTGCCGCGATTGTAAGAAGGATCAGGACCTTGTCGTTGTATGCCAACCAAGCCAGTTCGAGAAGCGACTTGCTCTTCTTCTCAGGTAGCCTGTGCAAGACTTGGTTAGCTGCCTATTTCCGGGAGAGTGTGAGGCTGTATGCAGCTTCCGGTCCAATGAAATTCTTTATAAATCTCCAATTGACACTACGGCCTCGATAACCCGCTGTCGCGCTGCGAATTGGCATACTCCCAGTCGAGACATGCCGTGATCCCACCATGAGTGGGCGCGAAAGGTTGAGCGTGGGAACAAATTAGCTTACCTGTTATCGTTAAACACGTCCTGGCGATCAGAGAAGCCCTGAGTGGAGGCTTGATGCGCTGCCCCAGATGCGGCAGCGGCCGACTTCTCCTCGCTTGGTGCAGGAGGATTGTTCCCAAGAGCACCGTACTTTGGCGCGCCCTTTGTCGCGACATCCTCAAAAGCAACTGCGCCGTCGAGAATGTCCTCATCGGAGCTCAGTCCACTCTTTGTATCGGTGCGCAAGCCCTTCTCCAGTCCGGCCAGGCCGCCCATAGCAAGGAAAGCATTGAGGCTCTTGGGGTTCAGGAGCTTGGAGAGCTGGCCGGGTGAGAAGGCGAACTTGTTCTTGGGCTTGTTGAACATGTCCTCGGTGCCCGGGTCGGGCGTGAGGGCATCGTTGAGGTCCACGTGGAACTTTACATGCTTGGGGCCGGCTTGGTCTTTCTCATCGGCGACATCTTTCTCGCTCGAGACCTTGGCGGCGGCGCCCTCGCCCACCACCGTCGTGGCATTCTCCCACTCAGACCCTGCGTTACTAGTCATGCTGGGAATGATGTAGTAGACTTGATATTGTTGCGGTCCAGGTTTGGGCCAGGTAGACCTTGGCCGTTGTCACAGCCAGTGCTGCCCGTGGGTCGTGGGAAAGAATCAGGCCACTGAACAGCACAGCAGCTGGAAGCAGCTGATTCGATGATGTATTTGTTGAGGGGTGTGCAGGTGAGAGGCAGGTGGGTTGCACAAGCCCATCAAGCTCTCAAGCATAAAGTGACTCGTTCCCAGCAGTGAGTGTGTGGCACGTCAGACGTCGGCCACAGTCACTTAGATGTTTGGAAGGAGCGGAAGAGCGAGCCAGGGGTGAGTCGCAAAGGAGGGAAGGGGAAAGGGAAAAACAAACAAATAACCCAAACAGGGAAATGGGAAACGGGCAACGAGAAGAAGAAAAAAAACAGGGAACAACAAGGCTGGAAATTGGAAGACAGCAACAGCACAAGATCTCGGTGCACACCTTGATCGGGAAAAGGAAAGAAGAGAAGAGGGCGGGAGGGCAGCTTGGTGATATGAGACAACTCCCGTGCTCCCTACCGTTTACTTTTTACCTGCCGCCGTGTGGCTTCTCCCTCTGCCGAAAGGGGTGCAAGGCACGCACATCGTGTCGCACACAAGCATTACCGGGCACACAGCCGTGCTGTCGTGCCTGAAGCCAGTGCCTGATCAATCCCCTTTCCCTTCTTCTCTGCTGACTCCGCCAGCCGTCTCCATCCAAGGGGGCCCGATTCGCAGGCCAACTCATCTCTCCAGGATCCATGGATGAACGGATTGACATCCTGCTCGCTCAACCCATGAGCTTGGCATGGCTACTCTGACAAGGCCAGGCCCGCCGCCATTGTTGATTGGAGCCACAGCAGCAGCACTTTTCGGCGGCACTGCAGCTGCGATTCCTGTACTTGTGTGGCCCAGCGCCCATGGGGGTCGTCTATTCCAGGTATTTTGGGCCCAACTTGGCGCTGCTTGGCAGTCACCCACGGCCAGCTTGGCGGGCTCCCTCCAAATTTGAACACCCAAGACACCCCCAATGCGAAAATAAACCACCTCCTTTGCTGCCCCCAGGTATGGCGAGGCATCACGCCGCGAGGCAGCTTCCCGTGCCTACTGGCGCAGGGAAGATGGGCAGATGCCTCAGCAGCTATATTCGACTATGTGGCCATACACTGTACGGCCCCGTGCCACTGCGGCCCTGTGGGGGCGGGGGACCTCACCGGCTTACTGCAGGTGGCCCAGCCCAGCCCAGCAATGCTGGCTGGGTGTGCCTGCAGGAAGGCCCCAGGGCGTTAAGCCAGATATAGAGACAGCACAGCGCCCTTTACGCGCGTGCACATCTGCTGCGAACTGTCTTTCGTGTCCGCCTTGTTTTTTTTTGCTCCCTCTCGACGTCTCCATCTCCCAAGTTCCCAGCCAGTCCTCAGGGGGGAGGCTTGACGCTAGGAAATTGGCTAATATTGGCTTCGAGCACAAGCATTCGTCACCCGGCGCGTGTCCAAGACTTTGCCAAGCAGCGCCTCCGTAGTCGTGGGTAACAACATGTCGCGGTTTCCAGGACCTGAGGACCAGAGGACCTGGAGACCAGGGAGCAGGGCAACATCCCAAAACGGCGGTGACCTGACCTGTCGCGAGTGGTGACACGGGGCACGTGTTCTTGCCTCTTGTTGTCTCTCCTGTCGTATGAGCCTCGGTCGACAGCGTTGGACAGCCTGCATCGCTTGGTTGCATGTGGATGTCGAAGTGTAAAAAGGAGGAAAGGCCAAGCCTCCGGCCTGTCTTTGCGGGACGGGAGGGAGCTCTTTGAATTCCGGGATTCCACACTCACACGCTGGGCTGAGTCAGGATCCAATCCCACCTCCTCTTTCCCCTGCCTACCAGTTGACTGACCTACCTACAACGAACATTGACGAGGCAGACCACACATATTAATGCTAGCTTCTCCTACGGCCGGACTAGCACGGACGAATAATATCGTCATTGTTTATCTGCCAAGGTATGTTCAATGGTGACACACGGAGAGCAATGAGCAGGCTCGCTGCCTTCTCCAATTTGACAGCTCCGGAAGGCCTCCCGCATGAGTACAGTCGCTGGTGTCGTGTGACACAACGCGGCCCGTGGCATTCTGAAGGCTCCAGTTGCTTGGATCGACCCAGCTTGTAGCACCTGGCCTGATCGATATACCAATCATATATGCAGTGTGTCGCGTGTTACAGTAGTGTATCATCGGACCATCATACAAGCTCAAGTATTGACTCTATGCACCAGTTATGGGTTACAACTTGCCACTATACTGCGTGAGGCATCCGACATCACCCACAACACATGTATTGCAGACCAAATTTGGGTGCCATTGAGCCGAGCTTACTTCTCCAGTCGCACTGATATATTGTGGCAGTGTCACATAATTGGCAGCACGAGCCAGAGCTATACCAATCTTTGCATATCTCACTCAGCCAGGGCAGACTCTAAATAGGCCTGATTCCTAGGGATAAAATATGCCTCGTATGGCCTGGGCATGGCCACGAGCTCACGCGCATCCCTAACACCAGTAACAGGATTGTCGTCGAACCTGCCGCTTTGCTCGATCTTGAAGCTGTGCAGTATTCTCATGAAGATCACGTAGAGCTCCCGGTTGGCCAGAATTGCACCCACGCACATCCTGTAGCCCAAACCGTAGGTGAATAACGGGGCATCAGGGTGCTCAATCCATCTTTCTGGTCGGAAGGCATGGGCGTCGGGCCATAACTCAGGGTCTAAGAAATTGTCAAGGCCACATTCCTATATGGAGTGGGGAGCAGCTTACCAAAATTGCAACCCATATTATTGCAGAGCATAAGGGTACCAGATGGGATGATCTTCCCATCATACTCCACCTCCTTGATCGTTGATCGAGGCAAGTTCATCCGCACCACGCAAAAATATCGCAAACACTCCTTCACCAACGCCACGACGTATTCACATTTCATGTCCTCCTGTGGGTCGCAAAGCGGTTTGTCGTCGCCATACATCTCGCTGATCTCCCGGTAAGCCCGGTCCTGAATTTCAGGGTGTGATGCGAAAAAGCCCAGGCTCCACGCAACCGTGGCCCCAACGGTCTCAAACCCGGCCGACAGCATCGAAAGGCTGATCGATCTGACCTCCTCCTCGCTGACCTTGGCGTTCGGGTCGACCATGATGTTGGCTTGGATACACGAGGTGTGCGTGCCCAGCCTCACGCGCTCCCGCAGCTCCTGGTCAAACTTCAGGATGTAGGCGTCCCGTCGGTCCCGCAGTGCGATGGCCTGCGCCGACTTGGCCGGGAACAGGCGCCAGAGTGGCACATAGTCCTGCAGGGAGGCACTGGAGCCGCGGAAGTAGTTTAGCTCCTCTTCGACGTGGACGATTTCGGAGAAGAGCGCGTCGTCTTGTGATCGCATTCGGACGCCCCAGTTGAGTGTCAGGACCAGGGAGAGTGACATTCGCTGTATGGCATGGGTCGGCTTGATAGCAATGGTGCCATTCTTCCCGTAGTGCATGAGGTCCCTGATGAAATGCCGAGTCTCTAGATCGAGGTGTGTGACCTGTCGTGACAGGCTTATTCAGCATCAACAGTGAAGAATTTGTTCTCGCGTGGAAATACAACGCATACTTGCCTGAAGTACTCACGTATGTCTGCACCATCGGTCTGTTCAAAGCTGCAGCCGCAGCTCGTCGTCGTCTTTTCAACGAGTCATTGTACGGAGTCTGTCCAATCGGTGTCCCCGAGGCATTGTTGACAAGCTGGAAATGAATAGTCAATCAACGTTGAAATTTCAGAAGCCATCCAGCTTCAGAAGTACTGCGGATGCGAATGTCCTGGACGTACCTTATGCAATGTATACAGTTCAGGCCTCGAACTCGTAGCATGGCTTTGATGACTGAAGATGTGTTTGGCTGCCGCCGCCGTGTTCACTGTCACAGCTGTGATATTTCCCAATTTGATTTGATATACTGGCCCGTACTTCTCTGACCACTTGCGACATGGCTCTGCAACACCCTTGTGCGCAAAGTACGGCAGATGCCCGAAAATGATCTGTTGTGGGGGGCTAGCGACGCCTGGGATCATGCTTCTTCGGCGCATGTACTCGTTTATCGCGATATAGCCAACAAGCAGTGCCAAGGTGCCGAGGGCGACCGAAGGAAGTAGTTTAAGCCCTCCGAGGAGGTTTCTGAGAAGGGAATCCATCACCAGGTATGCCGATTGGGTAGTATGTTGAGGCGTGTGGACGCCTCACAACATGGTGAATGGTTGAAAAGGCCAATTTTTCTTGGCGGGCGTTCCCTTTTGTGGGCATTGAGAATAGAAAGGTCAGACATCTTACTAGCTCGTCAAGACAATGGGGAAGCTGAATTGCTGTGGCGGCATACGCAGCTCGGGAGCCGAACATGTCAGAAACCTTAGGCCAGTTTCTATGTGTAACGTCATAAATCGCCATATAAGGCGAGCCCTTCTGAGGGTAAATAGATTTCTCGGCTGCGGTTCACTGGGCTGGTCTGGTGGGCCGGGAATGACACTCATGGCTGACTATCATGACCGCAGGTCTCCACCTGGGCAGGGCTGCTGACAGAACACCAACCGATGCCCACGCATTGCTGAACTGAGACTTTCAAATCTCTCGCGATAAGATCTGTGCAGGCAGTAATGACTTTGGGGTCAAATAATGATCATGACTGCATGCGCCAGGTGCCGTATACCAGCGACCATTTTCACACAGACAGCCCTGTGTCGCTTAATGGATCAAAGATACATAAGTAGTGACACCAGAATCAAATTGATGACTTGGTAAATGCTACGTTATCTGATCAATGTGAGAACAATATAACCTTGGAAGCAACCTGGCAGTGAACGCCGCATCCAACAACTTCGGTGTCCGACATAGAAAATGTGCTAGATCTAAAAACACGGACACCGTAGTCCTATTCTACCGTCCTTACATCCTGCATAACGAAAATCCAAAGCGCCGAGGACGCCGGGAGAGTTCTTTTGGACAAACACAATAGATGTCGAAATATGAGCCTCCTGGATCACAGATGGAGGAGAATCAAGTTGGTCCGGGGAACCAACAAACCCCCGCCTATCTAGAGACATTCCCAAGAGAGTGCCTCGAAAAGAACTGCACCAAATGCTGGTTCGTCAGGTTGAAGTTTGAAGTATGATTCGGCCGCCCGGCTAGGTCCAACCCGATCGTCGAGGGCCACGCATGGCCCAGGCCCTCAACACTCAGCGACCTGACCTCGGCACCGGGGCAGTCCCAAACTTCCTCCCACGCGCCCGGGTGAACCTCCTCCACGCTGTCGGGTTGGGGGAACTGGCCCGGGTAGGTGCCCCTAGCACAACCGTTGCGCTCCGCCCACTGCCGGCGCCACAAGCGGACATCTGGCTCCGGCCCGAAGCTGCCTTCCTCCGGGGTCCGCCCGTAGAAAGGGGTGATGACATCTTCGACGCCATGGATATGGAAGATGGGCACAGCCCTGGAAGGCGTGCAGTTGTGGAAGGCATATGTGCCTTGGTACAGCGCCGGGCTGACAGGTGCAAACGCTGCGATGACGCTGGATGTGTCTGGGCGACATGCCAGGAGACTGGTGAAGCCGCCGCCATTCGACTTGCCGCATGCGTAGATACGGGAGCGGTCGATGGTGTATTTTGAGGAAATTGTTTGGATCATATCAAACACATAGGCAATATCGTCAACCGAAGCATTCTCATACGGCGCGCCTTTCCAAATGTGTCTCATATTCCACTCAGTATTGTTCACGCCTTGCGCGTAGGCCGTTAGAAATGGTTTCCCTGAAATGTTCAAGGATGGATCCGAGAGCTCAGTGATCCGCTGTTGTTTCTCACTAAAGCCTCCAGCTGTCACGCGCGTGAGAAAAGAAATTAGCTTTGGCTCGTCTATTCATTGAGCCAGAGGTGACTCACCTCCATGAAACGAGAGCACCAGGGGGTGTGGCTCTTCATGTCTGTAGGCAGCTGGTACGTTAAGAAGAAAGGTGCGATCTGTAGGAAGCGTGTGGGCGACATTGCCGGTCTGAGGTTGTTGTGCGGAAGCGTCGCTCAAGACGACTTGGGTTGCCCCTGCGCCGCTTGCATATGATGCGAGGAGGGCAGGTAGAAAGCGTTGAATTTCAAGCAACATGATGAATAAGATCGCAAAACGCTGAATGAAGAACCGGAACGGGAATTTAATAGGCTGAAGGCATCAGATGGAGCTGGATTGATGACCGGCGACCGCTCAAGTGATATAGGCCGAACGCTAGCAAAGGCAGCCCCGCCGGGGAAGACCAGAAGATGCAAGACAGAACAGGAAGCACGCGAGTGGCGAAATGCCCGATTATCGTATCAGGTTGCCGATAAACCCGGCAGAAACTGTTTCTCACAGCCCTGAAGCACTGCCTGGGGACCTCCGTTCCCACGCCCAGATTTCCGAATTGCTTCCTGCCGGTTGAGGGGGCTGTTGCTGCTCCGTAGTACGCTTCGTTTTGGCCTCGATCTGGGTTTCGTCAGAGCCGGGCTTACATAATACAGTATGCCCGTGCTGGTTGGGTTAGGTACCTAGGTACCTAAATCTCGTGTTCGACGATAAGCGGTGAAGGACAACATTGATGAAGCACTTCTCATATCCAGCGTCCAGCTCGCCGAAATTACTTCAACAACAGATTTGATACCCACATCTATTCTTTCAAAATACTACTTAAACTACTTAATAAATAATGTCCTTCTTCAAAAAGCTCTTCAAATCTGAACCTCCACTCCTGGTGGCAGGACAGGAGCCCACGGGCCCACTTCCCCAGCGCGTGCTGATGAAGACAAACCTCGGCGATATTGAGCTTGAGTTGTACACCGAACAGACGCCCAAGGTAGATTCACTCCTTTGTCTTGGCTGAAATCGACTTTGGTGAACCACTTTGAATAACAATACTGTCAGACATGCCTGAACTTCGTCACGCTCGCCAACGCGGGCAAGTACGACAACAGCATCTTCCACCGTGTCATCAAGGGCTTCATGATCCAGGGCGGTGACTACACCCGCGCAGACGGGACCGGCGGCAAGTCCGCGTGGGGTGGCAAGTTCGACGACGAGATAGTCCAGGGGCTATCGCACGATGGCCCGGGCGTGTTGAGCATGGCCAACGCCGGGCCCGGGACGAACGGGAGCCAGTTCTTCATCACCCTCGGAGAATGCGACCACCTGGATGGCAAGCATACGATCTTCGGAAGGCTGGCTGCAGGCTCACAGAGCAGCATGGACACGCTGAAGAAGATTGGCGGTGTCAAGACTGAGATGCAAGATCGCCCGGTGCAGACGGTCAAGATCGTTGAATGCAGGACTGTGGGTTGATCAGATTCAGCTGGGTTTCTCTGGTAGGAGCTTCCAGCAAGTCAGGAGGAATTGACCAAGAATCATGTCTATGCATGCACACTCTACGACTGCTACCTAGGTATTCTAATTCCTCATAACTTTCTTGACCTGTAGACTCCGTACAATCAAAATTGCCCCGGGCCTTTCCCAAAGATCTCTCCATCCGGCACACTGAGCCATGGCACAGAGTTCGCATCATCCGTGTCCGATCCGACATTATTTCCCCACCAATTGAGCTTGACATTGTGGTAGCTTAGGGCGAAGAAGATGACTATTGTAGCAATGGCTGTACCAGTGTCCATGGCGCTTTGGAGAAGATAATTGTACCTCTTCCACCACGCAAAAGCCCGCTTTCGGATCAGATAGTTGAAAAGGAAGCCGAAGATGAACCACAGGCTATACTGTGTCGTGTTCGCCGGTGGGATCTGGCCTGCGGCATTGAAGAAGATAGGCACGTTGATGAAGCGCACCCAACTGTTCGGGTACCGCCTGTAGAGCAAGTAGACCAGGACTGTCACAACCGGCCCTATGATGAAGAAGTAAACTGTTGCGTGATAAATCTGTCCGACCTGGAACATACGTTGCGGGCCGATTGTACCCCAGATTAGCGAGGCGTTATATACAACCTTAGCGCCAGCACAGGTAAAACGCTGAGTATTGTCGCTGTGACAGAGCTTGGGTATGTTCCCAATCATCCAACGCAAGACTGATGACAATCTGTCAGCAAATGACCATTGATCTCAACGCTTGAACTGGTTGAAAGACTTACCTCCAGTTTGTGTGGCTGTTGCCAGGACTGACGAGTAGAGTTGGCCAACGAACAAAACCCGCGGAGGGATCTTCATATATTGTCCCAGCTTCAAGTCCTGTGCGAAGTCCATGCCATGTTTAACACTATTGTATCCATAGCACTTCACGCACATATTGGCAATGGCTCGACCTGGCCAGGCATAGCCAGCGATGAGTTCGGTAATGATGTTGAGAAAGCTAAGATGTTCACCGTCAGCGGCGGAAACCATAACCGAATCAGGGGTGGACTCACACTCTCTGGTTTGTTGTGCCTTCCAAGATGCCTTCAGGTACAATGAGTATCACTCCCATGCCGAAACACACCACGATGAATCCCCAGACCGGTAGCCCGGTATCCCAGTGGCTCACAGTGACGCAGCCTAGGGCAACGACCACTACGGTCAATACACCGTACCACCAGTCTGGCACCTCTTTGTAGTTGTTCATCAGCCGCTTGTGAATATCCTCTCCGCCATCTCTCGAATTCTTGAATTTGGCCCAGATCTCAGCACCGTTGTACAGGTACGTGTGCACCACGATTGCCGTGACGGCGGCGAATGATAGAGCGTATGTTAGTGAATAAGACATTGAGATGTACATTGGCGAATACTCTTCGTATTTTGACAGAACAAAGTTGAGGTTCTCATCGACCACTCGTGTGATGTTGTATGAGGACCCAGTGTTGTCGAAAGTGCTCGAGGACAGCAGAGGCAGATACGCACTCTGCCAAACGTTTGAATAGTATAGGATTGGCGAGAGGAATAGGTAGAACAGAACAACCACTGCAAATGCATTGCAAGTGATGTAGAACGGTGTGGTAAGAGGTGAGCCGGCGTAGTTGACCTGCGTCCAGTCGAGGCTGATTGGCAGGAGACCTAATCCAGAGTTCATTCCAAAGATTGTATTGACTTTTTGGTTGTGCGGCGCAATCCAGGTGACAAAAGCAAATGTGCTCAGACTGGTCCAGAGGTAATCAGGAAACCAAAAGAGCACAAACGCGAACAGGGTAAAATATGAAAAGAATCGATAGCGTGAGATTGTCCATCCGTTCGCGGGCGAGTTCTCCTGAGGCTCATGTAGAGCACGAAAGAGAACAGTCGAGGACAGCGTAGACGGCCATATGAGCGCAGCTGGATAGACTAGCCATCGACGTGAGAGGCCGGCCAGTCCGAAGCCCAGCATCTGTGTGGTCAGGAGGAAAATAAACGAGAAGCCCGCGCCGAAATCACGGTCCCAGTAGACGGGGCTGATGATGAGACGAGTGCGCCCGATGCATAGGCTATGCTGGAACTGATGTTGACACAGATGACGATCAGGGCATGCTCCTTGATGCTGAACCGTCCCGGGTTGATGTCGAACGAAAGAGGACCCAGAGGTAATCTCCATCTGGGAAGGATCTCCCAAGCTCTACCGATCGGAAACACGAGGAGTTGGGCGACAACGTAACCGATGGACAGGGAGGGATACCGCAACCCAAAGAATTGGTTGGCGCCCGCGAAGACAATCACAAAAATGGTCGTTAAGAACCAGGCACGGAAGGCTTGGAGATATTTTCAGCAAGGTCATCGGCAAAGAGTAAGCGAGAGGGAGAAGATGAACTCACTGTTGCAGGGTAGACTCGGATCATCGGTGTTAGGGACGCAGGCTGCAACTTCTGGGACTAAAGCAGGTCAACATCAGAAATGGAGGGTCGTGGAGGGGAGGTTCCTCGGCGAACGGCATCTATAGGGCGAATAGCTATAAATTGAACTCTACGAAAAGAAGATTAGAAAAGGCTTACATGGTGATTGATCCCCTTCGACATTCCACTTGAAAGCCTCTACTGGGGTAAGCTCTGTCGCTTCTGCCCGGTCTGCTACCAGTCGCTTGCTGTCATCTTCAAAGTTTCCTTCGATATCGCTGGTGGCGGCGGTGTTCTTCTCGTCGATACGGTCCTTCTCGGACGAAGAAGGGGTTTCCGACCCGACTTGGTGGATCTCGGTGGCCATTGCTGGAGAACCGCCCTTATGGCGAACTGATCCTGGGCGCCAGGAACGTGGGATGGGGGAGGCAACACTAGGTAGGTGCTCCTGTAAGAGATCGAAGTAAGAAGAATAATCTTCGGGCTATCCTGGTCTAACACAGCTCGACTTGTATTTAAAATACGTTGGCGCCGGATCGTTGAGGGACGGGGGCAATCAATCAGAGCAGCAGTCGAGGTGCCATTGCCTCGGCACTGCCGCGCAATGCTCGCCTCCCACCCCTGACCCGCGAGATGCGGTTCGCAAGGTATGGCATCACATCATTGATTGATGGGCACATCATTGGCCGGGGCCGGAGTGCGAGATATCTCGAAGGAGATAAGCCAGAGTGGTACTATCAGAATGGGCATGGCCGGAAGGAGGCAGAGTGGACGTCGGATTTGTGGAGGTAATGCGGGCGCTGAGCCCCACTCATTGCTAATTTTGGCCAAGCTGCTCGTTCCCGTGTCAAAAGCTTGTCTGTGGCTAAGGAAAACTCCGGTGCCTTGCTGAGTCGCAGGCAAGTGAAGGGGGGCATTCGATATTTTGCAGGGTTACAGTCGAGCTCACCATAGTGGCCTCTATACTCGCCATGGCTCTCAGCAGACATGCGACAGGGCTGTCGGAACACCAAGCTAACACTACGCTGGTGTAATCATTGCTGGAAGGAACAGGGCTGCCATTTAGCTCGTGAGAACCGGAGATAGAAAAACAACTGGTCGAATCGATGTGTATTGAAACGTAATCGGGCGAAATTGACGAGAGCAAAATCATATGTCACGTCGAAACTATCCGCAATGGCGCAAGAGGGCACAGCCTAGGTTCCTCAAGTCAAAGATCCCTGCTAAAATCTGCACCCTAGTCAGGCAACTGTAATCAGAAGCTATTCTGAGAGATTTTCCTTATTTTTTCAGCACTGTTATACGTCGTGTATGACTATGTTTTTAATAAGGTCCTTGCCGTTGGGCTTCTATTTCGGTAGACTTTCTCAGGGGGTCACGACGGCCGAAATCCAGTGCCATCAAATAAACGATGCCAGGCGCGTGTCTGCTAATAGCAGACCTCGGAAACCATCGGAGTCATGGTCATAGGTCCTTCGATATTTGAAAACCCCAAGCAGGACTGAGACGCAGAATGCCATGGCAGGGGCTTTGTGCGTCGGTGGAAATTTAGAAGCACGGTCGGGCTTATCACTGAGATGTCTCCTGAGGCCAATGAACTTCACGATACCTTCCATTTAAATCATGCCTCTGGAAGTAGACGACTGGAATTTGGAGGGTAGTCGTCGTCAGATAGGACTATCAATCGGTTGGTGAGGCCTTTCAAGGCTCCTGCGCGAGAATCCTAGGGCTGAGAGCTTGGGAGCACTGACGGTACACATGTTACAACGTTGCGCATGCGCGGCCGACAGTGCTGATGCAGTCTGCTTGTACTTTTGATCTCTGGAAGACCGTATGCTTGAAAATCGGTTTCTCAAATCAAGAAAGGAATGACTCGGCCGGCACCAGAGCTCTGGAATTTCTTGGAACTGTACCGGCTAAGACTCCGAGATGCTATTAGGAATGGACCATAGATGCTCAGGACCGGAGCGATCAGCCAAGCTTTTATTGACATATCTTGGCGTCCCCAGTAAAATGACCTGTGATACACGTACGCCTAAGCTGCAATACCTTGACCAGTGACTGCAACTACCCGTCGGTCCGCATCGGTCGTGCATACACCCATGCATAGATATGTGGCCACCCGGGTTTCAGAGAAGCAACCAACCCCAGCGAAACCCGAGCGAAAAACATCTCGTCGTATCCCGGCCTAGAGTATTCTGTTAGGACGCAAATGACCGTCTAGCCCACTACCGAGGTGACTCGAATCGCTCCGTGGAGCCGCGATATTGGCGATTCACACATGAGTAGACGAGAAATCGAGAGCGTAGGGATGACACGGGTTGCTGCAAACAATGGCGGCCATAGGGGATGATTCGGTTATTTCAAGGTCGAGAATGCACCCAAAGCGCTTGAGTAGTTTATGATAGAGGAAAATCAATAGGTACTCATTCCACACCCGGGCAAGCGAGATCAGGTTGAGAACTACGCGGCTAGTGATTCCCAAATTGTGCGTTTTAGTCTCAAGTTTGAATGGTATTGACAAGCTCCCTGTTGAAACTGATCGTTCGCAGCTTCGCGAGCAGCTTTCGCGTTGTACAACTTAAACTCCAATGATCCTGCCCTCCAACGTTATTACAAGCGACTCGATTCAGTCTCTCGAGAAAGACTTTCTCGGTTTACTCATGAACATATTGCAAATGGGCAACGCTTTCTACACGCCACCAGAGGCAGCGACTGAATCCTTTACAAGTTGTAACAAGCGTTCTTCTCAAGTTTACGGAGGATATTTGAACCCGAGAAATGCGTGGCAGGCGCATCGCTCTAGCATATAACGAATACTGTCTGAGATTGAGACGTGCTGTGGGAATATCCTGAGACCTAATAACAGACTCCCTTGAAAACCCATATTACCTAGGTGCCGCATCATTGATGGACAGGTGTGGGATTCCAGGGTTCATGCCAATATCATCATGCCATGAACCCAATTCTGTCGCAACCCAATATGAGCCGTCCTGATATTACAAGTGAACGAGGCGAAATTAGATGACACCAGCCCGAGCCATCTCACCACCTCCCTCAGCAACAACCTCTTCCATCCTTCGCTTGCCCTTGCCAATGCCGCCCTCGCCGACACCCATCCTCCGCGCCACATACCTCTGCGCCACCACACCAACCGACAGAGTGAGGACCTCCTCGACCCACTCGGCTACCCATTCACGGGGGTCGACGCCACCGCTCTCGACAATGTCCCTGATCTCCTCAGGTACGTTCTCCACCTCGCTACGGCCATTGCCATCGTTACTGCTCGCTGGAGTCAGCGGGCTGGGGGCGTCCAGCCAGCGGACCCACCGGGCCGGCACCGCCTGGCTGACGGCGCTAAACTGGATCTCGTGGACAGGGTCGAGGATGAAGACCGCGAAGCACACCTGGGCGTCGTTGCTGCCCTCTTCGACCACAGTCGACTCCTCCTTCTCCTTTTCGGTGGCCGCGGCGCCTGCGAAGAGCTCCTTGTCTTCGTCGGTGACGATGGCCTGGACCGACAGAAAGAGGTCAGAGCTACGGACCGGGTTGGTCTCGCTGACGGGCTCCATGGCGCGCTCCCTAGCGCCCTCGATGCCGCCTGAAGCCGCGAAGTACTCTGTAGAGTAGGCCTCGGCGCTGGCGCGGCAGAGCTTTGTGCCCTCGGTCAGACCCTTGATCAGGCCGAGATCACGTGGAGAGCTGACATCCCGCCACCAGGGGCCATCACGCCAGCCAGCTGTGCTATGGCCACCAGAGAAGAACCCGCTCTTCTCGTTGGACGGCGACTTGATGGTATTCTCGTGCCCTCGCTGTACCACCATCAGGTCGCCGCCCTCAACCTGTGCCATAACCCGGCTGAAGACACCATAGATAATAGGGTCGAGCGATGGGTAGCCGACAAGGTCGTGGGTGATGTGGATGAGGAGACGCTCGTGTTGGGAGATTGGAGGTGCAAGGGTGTTCATAATATCCGTCAGAGTAGGCAGTGCCCTGTGTGCAATACCGTCACCTAGTTGTAAGTGTCAGCCTTGCATGCTCGATTGCGCTAGGGTAGCCGTGTGGGTGGGAATGGTGGACTCGAGGTAGAATGCGGGTCTGTCCACTGCACCGCATGTTTGGTCCACATCTCAGAGCGGCGTGACTCGGTGGCCAGAATTTCTTCGCAAGGCACACCCATCTCACTTGAGAAGTCAGCTGCGGACAACAGCGTACTTCGCCTGTCCACTGACCACTACCACTTCGAGCCTTGGCCCCGATGGGAAACAATGAACATGACCCATCATCAAGCGCACTTCCCAGGGTCACCATATTGTCACTGTTCCTGATCTTTCTCCGTCATGATGTTTCCAAAGGCCAAACAAATGACCCGCCCAGATTTGCACATGGCCTGACTGTGAAATGCGAGTAGTTTCCGATCATCCGAAGCATTTCGCACCATGGCGCTGCTTCTCTGACTTTGTTTCCCCCCTCTCTTTTGATCGAACAAGTGAAATTATAAGAATCCGACTTACCAAGACCCCTGAGCGCACCCACATTGCCTCGCACCTGGTCCGCCCATCTCTTGGCCTCCTCGTTCTGCTGAATCTCCTTGACGGCTGCCTCAGCCTGCTTCATGGCGGCCGAAGCTGTAGACAGGATACCACCCCACCAGCCACCGCCGCCGCCACTTGCTGCTGTTGTCTGCTGTTGTTCGACGGTGCCCTTGGTCTTCTCGGTGTCCTGCAGCTCGGAAGAGGTGGCGCTGGGCGTGAAGCTCGCGTGGAAGGATCGAGTGCTCTCTGCTGACTTTCGGGGGAGGGCAGCTTTGGGCTCTTCGGTTGAGGGGCGGCCAGCATCTGTGGTAGGGGTTCCCACACGCTTAGCAGGCTTCGCTGTGTCCCTGACGCGAGGGGTGTGTGGTCGTGAGGGGACCTTATCCCCCAATTCGCTCTCGAGCTCGGCCAGGATGTCGTCACCTGGCTTCTGCTTTGCTGCTGATGCGGGGGCCTTGGTCGTGGGCTTCTTGGGGGCTGCCGCGTCGTCGCCGATGCCCTCGAAGAGCTCGTCGAGCTCGTCAGCCGCCGAAGACTTGGTGCCGCGCTTGCTAGCCATTGTGAATGCTGTCGCGGATGGGAGCAGATGCCGGATGAAATGTGGTCAATAGCGGGGAGCCAGAGACTTCACAGAAGCCCAAGCTAAGAAAATAAGGTTATTCGCAGTTCGTGGGTGTGTTGTCTGGAGCTGACGATGCTGTCAGGTCGTTACAGACGTTGGCTATTTTGTGGTAGTGTTGTTGTTGGTAGCGGTTGAGCTTCCCGCCAAACGAACCGCCCGCACTGATACGCTACGCTACGTCAACCCCTCGTGCCCCAGCACCCAGCAGCTGCAAGCTGCAGCAGCAGGGGACCAGGACAATGGAATGGGAGAAGCAAGTAAACGGCGCTAGTCGTTCTGGGACTAGCATGAGGCTAGCATGAGTCCTTGAAAGATGATTGGTTGGAAAAAGGGTACCTGCAAAGGCGTGAAGAACAACGCGTGTAAGCGTGTATCTCCGGACTCTCAGTGGCCAGAGTTGGCCCGAGCGCCCCTAGGGGCATATTGCAGGCCATGACAAGAAGAGGCTCCAAAAATTCCGAAGCCGTCTTGATCAGGAGCCACCAGCAGCGACAGCCCTCGCGTTTCGCATTGGGATATTGGCAACTCGTGGCCTCGACGACCTCGTGCACAATACGGCGTGCGGTTCTAACTTACAGCGAGAACCCGCTTCTCTATTTTCTGGTATTACAGAGGTACGTGAGTTGTCCATTTGCGAGTGTCGGGTCAAAGGGGTTGAGTGAGTGAGCGAGTGAGTGAGCGCGGTGCCCTGGGTGCTTGGGCCTGCATTGCAGCGCAGCGCAGCGCAGCGCAGTTGCAGCGCCTGCAGTGCGGCAAAAAGCTGGTGGCCCAGGGCGGCCAAGCTGCTCATGTCATCTCAACTGCTATTTTCATCTGACACGTAAATACCGTTACCCTATTCACCACACACTCCTCTACTCAGCATGGCCTGCGCAGCCCCCATTGTGCTCACTCATTAAAAACCCCCATTGTCTGCATTCTGCATCTTGCACCTGGCCCATCCCCCGCGACCAGACGTCGATGGAATAAACGCAGCGGGGCCGGGCTGACATCTGGCATCTGATCCAGTCCCAGTCTCAATAGCAGCGCCGGGCTTTTCTCCCTATTGTCCTTGCTCTGCCCTGGGCGGGGCCGTCTGATTGGCTGCATGCAGGCCAGAATGGAGTCTCATCAGTCTCAGCAACAGCGCGGTGCCAGGAGAGGTCCTGGCAGGCCTCGCGGTTCATCTCGAGCAGGACGGCCCTCCTCTTCCTCGGGCCACCACCATGCACACAACACCTCGCCTGTCTCGCTCACAAATATCATCAACTTTGGGGACGAGCCCTCCTCCATCAACGCCCGCACCCCGTCCTCCAGCCGAGGTCGCGTGAGAGCCTCCAACCACCACACCCCTTCTCACCATTACCTCTCATCTCCCACCTCTGCAGACTTCCCCGACCTCGCCTCAGACGCCATGGGTCTCGACGACCACAGGGCTGCTCCTCGCTCAGACCGCGTGCCCAAGCAGCCTCTGAACCACTCATTCACTTTCTCCACCCCCGAGAACCCCCGCCATGAGCCCGGCCGCAAGCGAGCCCGGACCCTGGAATATCCCGCCGACGCTGCCGCTCGCCAGGATGAACCAAAAGTCAAGGGCGGCCACTCACTTCGGAAACGCGTCCGCATTGATTACGCCCAGATGAATGACGACAATGAAGAAGACCAGGCCAACAAGGACCTGCAGGACGACAGGACTGAGATCACTGTCTCGGGGGCTCGCGGCGTCCGCAAGCGACGCTCTACCGCTGACCCTCACAATGACGAGGAGCCTCTACCACAACCGCCTCCGGCTGCTGTCACCAAAAGAGCCAGATCTGAGAAGCAGCGTACGGTCTCACCCAAACCCCAGCGCCGCAGGACTCAGCAGAGGAAGTCAATCTCTGCGCCCGTCGTGCGCCCGGCAGAGTCACCCGACCAGCAGCCTTCTGATACGGAGCTCAAAGACACCATCGAGGTTGGCGCACCCCTTACTATGCAATTTACTGGCTCCTCGAGTAGTCAACGCTCAGAAACTGCGAGCAATATTTCTGGCCAGTCTCCTTCACAAACTAGGCATGCTCAGCCCTCAACTTTCACCGGGACCCAGGTTGCATCACCGACAGCCATAGGACAAGAAAATGAAGCTTCCACCACTTTTGTTGAAAAAGAAGAGCCACCTTTATCCATTCTCGATGGGGCTGAGCAGAGTCAGCCTGAAGAATCTACCTTTCCGGCCTTTAACGAGCCCAGCCAGGAAGACGTCGAGGAAAAAGAGGAGAAGAAAGAGATTGAGGAACCTTTGCCCACTCTTCCAGATCTTGGCCAGCAACTCAATTCGGCGCTCTCTGCAGTTTCTGAGATTGATGACGGTCGCTTTACTACTCAGTCTTCTCAGGATCCCGAATCTGGAGCTTTTGGAAGTGAAATGCCCGCCACTTCATTCCAAGACCAGTCGCAGGGCCTGAAGGTCCCAAGTTCTCAGGAATCAATTGATTCCGACGCCACTCAGGATATGCCTCCTGATGGACCCCTTGGAAATTTGGCACTCGCCAGGGAATTGAGAAATACTATTTCCTCAGTCGTGGATGAGCAGCCAACAGAGCAACCGACAAAAATTTCGGAAATTGACGACCAAAAGGAACCTGCAGCCGAGTCTCTTGAAAACGATCAAGAGGAGCAAGTCTCGCTTCCTCGCACCCGCGTAAGTGTGCTCCTGGTGGCTGGGCATTTACCACAATTGTGTTGCAGCCGCTGACTATAAGCTATCTCTATCTCCAGAGGCGCTTGGGCCGCTTAATCGGAAACTCAAGTGCAACTGAAGAAGACTCTTCTCAATTGCCCACCCAAACAGAAAGGAGATCATCCACAAGTAGAAAGACTGAAAAGGCTAAGTCCGATGTCAATTCTGTCGCACCCTCTGTACCGACGCCTGAAAGCCCCGAGACGCCTAAGAAGCGAAAACCGGGCAGGCCGCCAAAGATTCGACAGAGTATTGAGCAGGAGCCCCGAGAGCCTCGGGTGCCTCGCAAGCGTCGAGCCACGGCTACAATGCAGACGATTGCACAGCCTAGACCGATGCGGGCTCACACTCCTCGGGATTTCTCCTTTCTCACTCCATATACAGATGCTCAGGATGCATATCCTGAAATCGCTCAAGATTATGGGGTTCCAACCCCTGGGGAAACCCCAAACCTCCAGAACTCCGAGGATCCGGGCGAACCACCCGATGATGTTGAGTCTCTAGCTCCGGAGCGGGACTCAGGCAGCCAGGAGCAAGGACAATCTCGGCTTGATGGTGGCTCAGGGTCCAATGCACCCACCCCTGCGCCCATGTCGGATATGCCCACGCCAGCTGCTGAGTCGATGCCTGCTAGCAGGAACGCGTCGCCAGAGCCGGTAGTCGAGTCGATTCGTAAAGTCAAGCCACGAAAACAGTTCAGGTTCACACGCATCAGGTCTCCCACCGACTTCGTCAATGTTCTCGACGATCACAAAAATATGTCCACCGAAGATCTCTTCAATGTCCTAGAGGCATCGGCCAATGCCTTAGGTGCCTGGCAAGATGAGTGGAAGAAGCGCAAGCTCGTCACCGAAGATGAAGACAACGCTGTTCGTCGCCGCGCCCACGACGCTGCTCTGATGGCCCGAGAAGCTAGGGACATGGCTAAGACTAACGGCGCTATCTCTGTGGAGAAGAGAGATTTCGAGATCAAGGGCATTCGTGCGAGCCTTATTGACGAGAACAAGTTGAAATACCCTGAAAGCAACCCTGAGGTCTACGAGAGGAACCAGGACCAAGTTGCAGCACAGGCGTATGGGTTCGAATGGGATCCACGGCCAAGCATGATTGGGAGGCAAGATCCCATCGGGCAACGGGACGGCCTGCAGAACAACCGACTTCGCAATAGGCCCAAGCTTAGCCAGCGGGCTGCAGAGGCTGCGGTAGACGACCCGGTGGGCATCGTCACAGGCAAGCGAACTCGTAAGCCACGTATTCTATCCGACGACAGCAAGGATGCTAGCAGGGCCCCCACCCCGTTGGAGCCTGTCAAGCCGAAGCAGCGAGGCCGCCGCAGAAAGAATGCTGGTGCCGAGAACTTGGACAGCGATTATGAGGCCCCAGCTGCTGCAGAGGATAATACTCCGGCCCAGAAGACTGAAGCTCCGGAAGCACCGCCACCGGATCAGCCGGTAAAGAAGCGAAGGGGTCCCAAGCCTGGCGCCAAGGCTGCGCGCGAAGCAGCGGCTAGAGCAGCGGCGGAGAAGGAAGCGGCTGAGAAGGCCGAGCAAGAAGCTATTGCCAATGCCGAGGCCGCGAGAGACCAGGAGCCGTACGGCGTGCAAGACGAGCAACCTCAGACCCGCAAGCGACGCCGTGGTGCGGCCACAGACACTCTTGCTTCATCCTTTGACGGGTCTCATCAGCAGCCACCTCCCAATGAGTCTGTGTTCCTACAAGGAGGGGACGCTGCTCTGCCAGCTCCCAAGAGGCAGCGCGGCCGCAAGTCTGCTGCTGCCACGCAGGTCGAGATTCCTCCCGGCACGTTCTACAGCGCGGGCAGCAGCGTCCCCACAAACGACGACACGGTCACGCCAACCGAAGACTTCAGGCCGTCTACCTCATCGTCAACTAGCTCAATGCACACCGTTGGGAGCAGTTACTCCTTCCGCCACCGTCCGAGGAAGAACTACTCCGAACTGGCTGATCCGATCAAAGACAAGCTTGCCGAACCCCGGCCCAAGAGAGGTCGCAGGGCCAAGAAGGACCAGCAAGATCCGGAGCCCACCTCGGCGCCGTCCAACTTCGTGCCCGCTCAGCTCGATGGCAGCTCATACGGGCCACCCGGCCATGGATACATGCATCACCAGGCCGCCCCTGTACTTGCGCCACCCAACAACATGAACCCCTTCATCAACGTGACGGGAGGCGGTCCTGGCCAACTACTTGCACCTGCTCCAGTGCGGCTCGGACCGGCGCCAGCGCCTCCGCCTCACCCGGTTGGTGCCCAGAACCCTTTCTCCGCCCCTCACACCAACGCCCCTGTCGAACATCCTTCCCATATCGAACCTCCCCAGTCTCCTAGGAAGAAGCAGCCGAGGATCAAGATTATTAACAGAAGCCGCCAGAATGCGACCCCCCAGCCAAACGGACCACCACCGCCCCACCAGTCTTATTCTCACTCCGGACACCAAGCTCCGCTCGCCCCGCTCCAGCCACCCCCGAGCTTCCACGGACAGACTGGTTACGAGCAACAGTTCTACGGCGGCGCCCCCCTCCAGCCTCACTCGATGCCCGGAGCCGGCCCAGGACAGTTCTCTTTCCCCGTGAACTCTTCCCCCCACGCCGCCATGTCCATGCCACCCATGATGCCAAATGGTCCCCCATTTCCGCCCATGGGCAGCCTGCCAGGTGGTCCAGGGTCTCTACCGTCGACAAACAGCCGGGGTAACTCCAAGCCTCCCGGATCAGGCCGCGCTACTCCCGCGCCGTCTTCTGCTGAGGGGGAGGACCTGAGTGAGAAGGATTACGCGAGCATGACGAAGAGCGAGAAGATGAGCGCTAGCATGAAAGGTAAGCCCCCTACATTGTCCCTCACTATGACTGACTGCTTATTAACACCTGCACAGCTCGATGGGCCAACGGCTCTATGCGTCAAGCAGTGAACAAGCGGAAAGAGACGCTCGCCCGCAAGAAGCAGAAACAGAGCGACGAGAAGAACCCGACAAAGACGTCGACACCAACTCCACAGCCAGAGATGCCACCATCGCAGTCCCGCACCCCAGTGACGGCGACAGCCCCCAACTTCCCCACTCCAGCGGCGGGAGGCGGCGCTGCGCAGCCGAGCCCTGCCGACATGGCCAAGAACCTGCCTCCTGCTCCGGAACGGCCGCGCGACTTTGGCGGTATTCTCATGGGTGGCGATTACGGCGGCCCTCCGCCCCTACCAGGCGGCATGCGAGCCCCGTCACAAGCGCCAATGCAACACGACGACAGGCAGGTGCTCGGTTATATGCATGACGGCGCGCCTGCCCACGTTTCCCTCCCGGGTGGTATCTGGGAGGCTCATGCGCGGTCGTACCCCAACGGCAGCGGGCGAGAGGAGCTGAATGGCGACAGGCATGTTGGGAGCGGAGGAGCACCACCTGCGCCCGGATGGGGACCGCAGAACTGAGCGGGGACTGATTCCGCCAGTAAAAGATGGGCGGATTGTATATCTGTGATACTGTTTTTAACTGTATTCTATTTGTAACAGGAGGCGTACTGCTTTGCTGCATCCACGGGACGGGCGACCAAAAAAAGGGTGGAAGTCTCACGAAATTCTGCCTTTCTACACACTCACAGGGATGGCACAGAGTACCGAATCAGCATAGCGACGGTAGTACAAGGCATTGCATTGCATTGCATCATCAGGAGGAAAACGGATCCTGGTATCTCAATCTACTTGGACATTATCATAAACTTATATTGGACCCCTTTATTTTTTGCTGCCCTTTATTTAGTCTTTCAAAATGAAGTGGGAGAAACAATGCTAAAGGCCACTACGAGATGACGCGCCTAGCAAAATTGAATCTTGCGCCGATGTGAATGTATCGGAAGGAGAGCGCACTTTCTCACCTTTGGGAAGAACTTACTTGGATACGTCAATTCTGCAGTGAAGTCTAGCATCGCGGGCGAGATCTTCTTCAGTTATTCCAATGTCGTTTAGGTTGGTGATTTGGAGGCAGTCTGCATGAGACCCTCCACTATTGACTCTGCTCAGGTGTTGACAATAACCAATTTGGACCATCCGACGTGTATCCACCTGGCTAAAGGCCTCCGCGATGATCGATCCTCAAGACCCACTACTTTGCAAGGACATAGTTGAGAATGGGGTAATCATGTTAGACCCTGCTCAGCTCATGTCATAAATTCTGGCATTTTGCCCTAGAGGCACAGAAGATGAATGAATACTTAGAGGAACCAATGCCCAGAGGAAAAAAGACTGAAGGGAGGACGTGCTTCTCTGCCATCTTGGATAATAGGTGTATAAGAGATCTGTGGTTCATTTGAAACAGTTTTACACGATCAAGAATCTGAGGCATTCACATAGTCACCTGTCTTGCTGGGTCCCCGAGAACAGCTTTCCAAAACCAAGCATCTGATCTTTCCATCCTAGGAGTTGACCGGAAAGGAAAAGACGTTCCAGAATACTTAGCACCCAGTACAGAGTCATCCTCCTAGTAATACCCACTGGATCCGCGATACTACTGTCATTGATTGTTGCGCCGTGGCAACGCAAGGGAGGGCAACACAAGTTGCAAAAGGTTTCTGATAGCTTTTGCTACTATTCCTGCCTTGTGGAATCTCAGATCCGACTGGCACAGGCTTCATGCAGAAGTCATTATGTATCACAGCCCAGGTTTGTGCACCTGAGAAGAAAGAATGCGTAACAGACGAGGAGCAAGGGTTTTCTGCCCAAGAAATTGCTTCCAAGGGTTTGGAGAACTTTATCAACACGGCAGCGCGGCTAAGTGGATGACACCGTTGTCTCGTTCCAGGGACGGGAAGCTTGCCATGGGCCTCAAAAAATTGACTTTGCGATACAATTCGAAAATGATCAGACAAATCCAGCCCGCATGGATAGAAACAAGTGCTGATGTAAACATGTTTTGCTGCCTGGAAAATTGTGCACCAGCATTGGGTAAGCTAACATTGACGGACTTTTTTCACAGTGCTGTGTAATTCTTAGACCAGTACAGGGTGCACCTGAAGTGAGAAAACACCGGGCAGAAGGCACAGCACAGAATGTGATAAATTGGGTTATCAACAGCTTGCTGTCGTTGCAAGTGATGACAAGCATATAGAGTGGATCCAACAAGGCTGCAGCCTCGTCTTGGCATTGCTAAAGCGGCCTCCGGTGGATTTTGGGAGGCAGTCTTTCGTTCCTGATTCGAGCACTTGGGTGGTATATTATTCTGTCCTCGTGAGGCGCAAACACTCGGGGACGGGCAATCAGTACATCACGTCGAAATCTACGTGTTCAGTCTTCAGCTGCTGCCACAGCTCAGCCAGAGAAGCAGCACGTGTTGAAAGCCACTGCATATTCAGCTTCTTGAACCGTAGCATAACCGACGCAACATGAAGCGTGTTTGGTCATTGACACTGGAATCCTGTGCTATCGGGCCACTTCGCAGGGGCCCGGAGACCGGTGCACGCTGCGTGAGCCCGCCTCACAGCATCGGGCAGAAAGAACGGGCGCCAGCTGAACCGACCTTTTCTCCTTGGTCGGTGAATTTCATGCCATTGGTATGAACCTCCGTAACACGCCAGCCGAAAAAAAATGCAAAGCCTGACTTCTCTCTTTTTGCCAGTCACGCCGTGAAAGCCCGTTCATTGCCGAGCCTTTATGGTCTCGGATTCGTATAGGATCGTTCTTCTGTATGACCCGTTTCCTTCGTCGCTGATCCTCGCACGGAAATCATCCCTCCTTCGCCAGCGTCCCCATTTACATCACGACACCAGAGTTGGAGGCGATACGCTATTGGACATTGTCAGTACGCGCCTCAGATGTTGTTTTGCGGTTGTTACTCACGGGCCACAGCTCAGCAGCCTCCTTTCCGACGGGGCCAGTGATGGCAGATCCCTTCATCTCACCCTTGGGGTTGACGATCTGAAATTCCTGATTAGTAGTTGTTCTGTGAAATCTGACGGCCCAGCGTCCTCGGCTTGGTGTTGGGGGGCTGATAATTCGGGATCTACTTACGACACCAGCGTTGTCCTCGAAGTACAGGAAGACACCGTCGGTGCGCTTCCAGGGCTTGGACTGGCGCACGATGACGGCGGGGTGGACCTTCTTTCGGAGCTCGGGCTTTCCCTTCTTGACGGTGGCCATGCTGTGTAGGGCGCAGTGTTAGCAACACACGCTGCGCTTCCTTTCTCGGATTCATGAACGCGAGTGTATGGGTTGGGGCGATCGAATGTGGCTCTCATTCGTCGAGTGTTTCGGCGACTGTGGAGAAAGCGATAATTGTGTCGGGCTTGAAGATACGTACACCATGTCACCGACACCACCGGCGGGCAGCCTGTTCAGGCGGGCACCGATACCCTTAACGGAGATGATGTACAGGTTTCGTGCGCCGGAGTTGTCTGCACAGTTCATGATGGCACCGCTATGATCGTGTTAGTTCCCACACCTAGTCCTCGCTCGTCCACCAAGCAAGTCGATTTCGTTGGATCGCAAGTCGATGGTTGTAGGACCGGGAAAACATACACTGGAAGACCCAGGGTCATCTTGAGCTTGCCACCGGGGGCACCACGACTGCGAGGAGACCTCCGTCAGTAAAAGTTGTCATAGAATCCACCAATTCCAGCTGCCCGTTGTGATCCATCTCTTTCGGTCGTCCATCCAAGCTGTGTGCGGTTGTCTGATAGCATCGAGGTCGGGGTCCGGAGTTCGTCTGGCGTGTGCGGCAAAATTCCTCGGTTCGTCGTCGGTTCTGCGTCTTTCCCGGATCGACCAGAGTTCGCTTCGGCCGCAACAGCTTGGATTGACGCCCAGGGCCGACCTCCGCCAGATTCAGAATCGCACTCACGAGATCTTGGCCATTTTGAGTTATTGGGAGGGTATCGACTTGTCGGTGGGAGAAAATGGCCGAGGTTCGGTACGATGTCGCGATGTCGTTGTCGAGGGGTGTGGGGGGGCGGCCGGTCGCTGAGAGATGCAATGCAGCAGAAATTTGGGTGTGGAATTTTCGTAGGGTTGTTGGAAATTGTTAGTGCAATCAGCACGTGCTGATAGATGGTGCGCCCCACCACGCTGTCTCATTGGCCAGGCTCGGTTCACAAGGACCCGCAATTCCACTTTGCGCTACTCCGTACTTGAATCTAGCTCGAGAAACGGATTGAGTGCCAATGGCAAGGACGGGGCAGAGGCGTTGATGCTGTGCAACCTTGCCTTCATGTCAATCGGTACGTCGCAAATGCCACATCGACTTGCTCTCAGCCCTTGAGATCCTTTCTTTTTTCTCCCCCATATTTTCTCTCAAGCTCTCAACTTGACTCAGTGCAAATGCCTGCTCATATTCTAACCGTATCTGCAAACTATCGCATTCACTGTTCGAGCTCATCATGACTGTGAGGTGGCATGGTGCATTGCGTTATAGCTTGCTGTGTCTACTTTTAGTTGAAAATAGAAGAACCTTCCACACGCTGCAAATGAACATTGGGTGTGCACCTTCCATGACGGTCAGGTAATGGTGCAGTGCAGCTTCCTTATTAAGTGTCTCTGCACAAGTGCAGGAAGTCGTAGGTGTGCGCCGGCTCTAATTGCTCATATTTTGGCGAGATCGGTTCCTGTCGCCTCCGTGGAGGACTCCATCTATTGACACAATCGCATCAACCCGTCTTGGTTTTGCTCTCAATTTTGCTGTTGCCTCTATCTCTGTTCTGTCGTTCTCTTCAAGAAATACATCGGCTCTCAGACGTTGATCGTCTGCCCGGCAACATGATGCTGCTCACTTTGATGCTCGTCATGGCGCCATTCAGCACCCTGCCCCTCTCAGTCATCGTCGCAGGCTTGTTTCTCGCCTGGCTTGCTGACGCCCAAACCGTCTATGTCACCCAGACAGTCTTCACGGCTTGTGAATGTTCCGAGTCCCCGTCCAAGTCCCCTCTGATGCCAGCTGATCTTCCGGTAAGTGACGATCGTGCCCCCCCCCAAGAGATTAAATCTGACCAAGCAAAGCCATTATCAGTGCTTACTGGTGCCTCCGATGCGGGTTCTACGCCAGTGGCTATTTCAATACTGTCTGAGACCCCTGGCAGTGCTTCTACACCTGCGGTTGTGTCAGTCCTGGGAGGCTCTACACCAGGCCTAGCTGGGCCATCACTTTGGACTTCGACCCTGACCGGCACGTTTCCGATTCCGGGTGTCCTATCGTCCGCTGCCTCAAGCCCTCTCTCGCCTTCCATCATGTCCTCTCCATTGCCGGAATCGATGTCCGGCCTTCCTACCAATCCGCTGGCGGAGACCTCGGCCGTGCCCACGGTTGCCTCCGCTGTTTCTCTGTCCGGCGGTCTTGGTCCACTGCTGTCCTCAAGCAACACCATGTCCTCGACTAGTGGCCCTGTGGCACTCTCTGTTGCTCCCTCTGTTTCTCTTGATAACGACAATAGCATAGAGGTGATCTCCTCAACAATCGTGCCTACTGCAGTTTCCTCGGCTTTGACGACCTCTGGTATTCCGGAAGCATTGTCGGCGAACTTCAGCCTTGACAGCTCCGACATGGTACTTGCATCGTCTGCCGCACTGATCAGTTTTGGCACGTCTTCGCCCGCTGTCATCTCAACCGTAGTTCCTTCTGGTGCGTCACTCGGCACGTCTTCGCAGGTTCTGACGACTTACTCGGCCATTGCTTTGAGCAGTCTGACCTTGACGGGCGTTACAGTCCTTGTTCCTCGTTCTCCAACGTCTTGCTACTCACTACCGACACCTCCGGCTTCCATGGATCTGGTGGCCATAGCAGTCACCCCGCAAGACACTGTCGACCTGAACAATCCCATGTTCCTTTCATTCGGAGAAAATGCTACGAACCCCCAGTACATTGGGGCCTTCGCCAGTGGAGAGTCATATGTTCTAGACTTGTCTCCAGAGAATCCAATCAGTGGCCAACTCGGTTTGCAAATCCCCGGAGACAATGCGCTGGTGTTCGAGGGCTCGGGGATGTCACTGTACAAAGGGAACTGCAGTCTACTCTCGGAAGTTCTGATCGACGACTTCTACAGGCAAGCCGGTGCAGTTTCTGGACGTACTAGGAAACGCGCCAGAGATTCAAGGCTCGAGACAAAACAAAATGCTCTCAATTCGAGCACCTTTACTGTTGATATATCTCTCGACAGTTATTTGAGCACGCCAGACTTCAATCCTAGCCTCATTTTCGGCAACTCGATGTGCACCGTGGTGTCTACTGCAGCAGGAAAAAACACGGACAACATTACATGGTCATGTTCCTATCCTCCACCCCAAGGGGGCGCCGCTTCTTGTGCAGCCAGGCTTAGCACTTGGCTCACCGACATCAACTCACCGTCCACTTCGCCGCAAAATACGACTGAAATCCTGGCAACGCTGAGCCCATTCCTTGCCTTGGCTGGTGACTCGCTCACAGAATTGTTCCCTGGCGCAGATCCTGCTCTTGGCCTTGGCTTCACTTTCATGAGACAGGTTGAGGACGCACTCAAAGAAGCTGTTTGGTGATACTGGAGCGGCTGCGTGCAACGTCATGCATGCCTTCGACTCTGACGATCTTGTCATTGAGGACAGTGGTCCGTTAGGGACAAAGACGCTCGGCTCTTTCATCACCGAGCCGCCCCCTTCCTTGGCCATCAATCTTGCCGCGTCTGCGACGGCATCGATTGTCGAACTACCGCGTCGCAAGGCCAACCCGACGGACAACTTCCTTCTACAGATCGCGACGGCTTTCGAATCCTTCTTTGCTCCTTTCAATTCGTGGCTTCATGGACTGCCAACATTAGGAATTTTCGGGATTGAGCAGACTGGCATGGTGCATCTTCCAATGCCAACAACGGATGACTCTCTCACCACAACCGTAACAACAACGGTGGCGCCGCCGCCAAGTGGGATGCGCGAAGAGGTACCGACAATGACGGTAACACATGTCCTCGGTGAAGGATGGTTCTCTCCCAGCACGTACGTGGTGGGACCTGGCACAACCCCGGGTCTCGATTTTCCAGCGTTTGCCATGCACAGGCTCGCCAGCGACGACAGCGCCACTCTTTCGGTTTCGTCTGTCCTCGGCTCAGCACCGGCGAATATAATTGACAATGTAGCAGCTGATCTGGCAGCCATGTATGGTGATCCAGGTGTAAGGTCGCAATGGCATGAAGATTGGCCAAGCCAGGTGCATGACCCTGGCGAGGCCACGACCATTACAGGCGCTGACATAGGACATGATGAAAACCTGGTTTTGGTCACGACAACTATCACTGAGTGGATGCGAGCGGTTGACCACTGAGACAATTACTCAAGTGCTGTGACCTGGATGAGAATCTGGCCATGTCAAACGTTCCGACGGACAAGATTGCTGAAAATTTTGGTGTTCCTTTCAAGCTTCATTCTGTACTGATCCTTTCCGGCATAGTTGCCTCAAATACTCTCTCTCTGTAGCTAGAGCAGGGTGTTTTCAACACCTAGATAGTCAGCTACTGCAATTTTGGAGCAACTGTATCATCTCTGCTCAAACCTATCTAGTGAACAAGTAGATGATCTCTTGTCCAGGGTGTCATCAGTTAAAGAAAGGGATCCAAACTGCTGCTATGCGCTTTCCCACCAGCGCTGTTACCGGAACCATTCCATCAATTATCCTAAGTTCAGCACTACCTCCCCCAAAAAAGCCACTGCTGAACAGAAAATGGCCCAGGGAACAACCTCTGCCGTCCACCTCCAGACTATATAAACGACATCCCAAGCCACTATCTGACTACAGCCATAGAAGCTGTTTCCCACACCACATAAGTGATTCACATCCATATATCCGAGCAAATCCTGAATGCTGCTAAGGCAGCAGAAACTGCGGATCAGCGCGTATGTGAGCCAAACCAAGAAGCATAGCTCGCGAAAAGTGATCCGCTTTGGGTGCTGAACGAGTTCCGAGACACGGTACAACCGGCCGCTGAAGAAGGCGTTGCGGCGGTGGGCTTTGCGCAGGTGGCCGTTCTGAATTGTGGGACTGTTGTAGGACATATTGAAACCTTTCTATGGACGGACTGATGTATCTGGCTAGGTAGCTTGGGTCTTGCCGTGTGCAGTCTTGTGTGAGGCTGTGTATATCTGAGCCGGGAAGTTTGTGTGCCAAGAACGGGCGTGGACTTGGGAAAAGTCAGGATTCTTGATGATGCGCCTGCTCGTGACGGCTCGCAACGCCTCCGTCAATGCCCAGGTGAAAATAAAGGGTGAAAATCACTGTGTTTTCTTTGAGCAGGAAATGAGAGAAAATCCTTCGTGCTTGTTGCCTTGGGGCTGAGTGCGGCACGGATGGGATGTACTACGGTAAGCGCACCGCGTGGGTGCCTACGCACTATACCGAAATTGGCTCTCGCAAGCGAGAAGGTTGCGCTCATCTGGTATAAAAATTGCCTCAAGACCTGTTCCGGTCTTTAGGGATGCTGCCTGGTGAGAAACCCGGGCCCGGAGTCCATACTGGCACTTCGGCAGCCTTGGAAGAAAGTAAGTAAGTTTTTGCTCATGGGCTCAGACCACGGAGAGTTCATAGATAAACGGGCTTCAGGAATGTCAGCCAGGCTTTGCGTAAATAATGTACGTAATGTGTGACGACGCCTGGTCCCTGGAGATAGACTCAGCACCTAAACAGTTCTGATTGTGTTGCGGACAAAGTGGCCGCAGATTCCAAAACATTGCCTGCAGGGTTCACCGATGGCATGTCGGTACCTCGAATGGAATCGAGGAACGTGCCAAGCCGTGACTTGGAAAACGCTAAATGAGAACATTGTAGGTCGAGAGCTGCTTTGGTATTTCTGAGCTCGTCCGGGACTCTTCAAAACATCTCAGGAGCACAACTCGTTTCCTAAGCACTTCGATTGCAGCAGGCCCGAATACCTTGACGCTCAAAATTTATCATCAAACAGTTTAAAGTCCTACTGCCAACAAAATAGTAGCTTTATCCTCTCTGAAAAAGTTCCTAAATTGATTTCAGGCTCGTAAGACCACGGCCGCCTTGGTAATTGTTTCCGACAAGCGGAACGGAGCGTCAACTCAAACCTCGCGGAGGATACCCAGCTCTTCTAGAAGACTACTCAAATCCTTCAGGCACATGGGTTTTCGTAATGCCGTAGTGAACCCGAGCTTTTGCATCCTGTCTTTGTCTTCAAGCATCATTCCAGCAACAAGAGCCACGATACAGCCTTGTTCCAAGTTGTTTTCCGCTTCAAATGCGCGAATGAGCCTCGTCGCCTCCAAACCACCCATGACCGGCATTGAAACATCCATCAATATGCACTGATAGGCCCGGTGCCCTTTCTTATAGGCTTCGACTGCTTCTTCGCCGTTTACGACCAAGTCGTAACCATGACCCAGCCGCTCGATCATCTTGGTGAAAATCTTCTGGTTAACTCTATTGTCTTCGGCGACGAGAAAATGAATTGGCTGGAACTTTTTGGGGGCTTCGGAATCCGGCTGAGGCTGGAGCGTGCCTTCTGTTCTTTGCCCTTCCGGTATGGCGTGCGAGTGTTGGCATGTTTGCGAAGCCTCCTGTGGTTGTTTGTCCGACATTCTGATGTGTTGCTTGTTTGCCCCAAAGTGGCTTGCGGAAGCGTTTGGTGAACAATTTCGGCAGATCTTGCGCACATGTGCACTATAAAGGGGGCATCGAACCTGGAAAGTGATTCGAAAGCCGTTTGCTGTGGGTCCGGTCTTACGGAGCGGCTGCTGCCTGCTTGCACTGCCAGTGGCAGTTCCTTCAGGCACGGCGTTGTCATCATTCGTGAGCCATTTCTGTGGACCTCGGGATCCACGTTGGCTTCTTCATCCCGAGGTCAGTCCAGTACCTTATCTAAACATGGAGACTATACTCTCAGAATATTTTACGGATTGTTCTGAGCCTTGGACCTCAGTGGAAAAAGGAAAGGTATCTGGGGAGTCAATCCTTCGTCTCTCTGCAAACCTGTCCCCACATATGTATTCGAGAAACAAACAGTCAATGGTGGGAAGCCTACTTTTCTGTACCGTCTGGTTCATTACCAAGCTTCCCAAACAACCACAGCTTCTCCTACTGATAGTGCTTTCGTGATTCAAGGTTTCTGGGATGGCCGCAGTCTGAAGGCACATGATGCTTTTCTCTTGTCATGGGGAACCGCGGATATCAAGCGTGATAGTGCACTGGTTTGAGACCGCGCTTTGAAATTCCGGTATCTCTCGCCTTGAAATCAGCTCTAGCACTGTCTTACAAGCACCATTGGTGTGGCAACCCTCCAGCTTAGGCTCGCATTGCCAGGGAAAGACCCGATTCGCAGTTAGAAACTCTCGCACCAAATCTTGGCTATCTTCTTCAGGTGGCCTTCAAGTTTTCCTGTCCTCGTTCGTACCGTGGCAAACGCTCAGACCGGCCTGCCCGACAACTGTGCCACCTCAGGTACCTAAGGACTGCCACCAGGTAGACCCCTGATGATGTGCTGCTCCGCCATCCAGATCATCATCTCCTCGTCGCTGATACTCTGAGCAATCGTGGCTGGTGTCTCGCCTCCCACTGTAGAAGTGGTCAGTACTTCGAAAGAAGAAAAGTCAACTCCGCAGTGACGAAGCCAGGAAAATGTGCCAAGTAAAAAGTACGCAGGAAGTTGGCGCAACTTCGCCGACTAGACCCTGCACTTGCTGTATGAGTTTTACTTACTGTTCTTGTCTCGCAGCCTTGAGCCAGCCTCGTGAAGAATCTTGAGACACTCGATGTCTCCGTTGCGCGCCGCAAAATGGGCAGGGGTATCTTTTCCCACGGTGGACGGGCTGTGCTTTGCGCCGTTCTGTATCAGGAGGCGCAGCATCTGAGGATAGCGGTCTCTAGCCGCAATGTGAGTGGCGCAGAATCCGAATGATCCTGCCATGTTGGTGTCTGCACCACGCTGAATCACCGCGCGGGCGGAGTCCAGCGAGTCGTTCTTAGCCGCCGAGTGGATCGGTGCGTCACCTTGGTTGTTTCGGGTGTTGAGAATTGACAGGAGGACGCCGGGCTTGAGGACAAACTCTTGGAGTCCGCAAGCGAACTCGACAACTTCTGGCAACTAGAGTCAGTTACTGTCACGGTTAGAGACTGTTCTGTTTGACCTGTAGACCTTACTGGTGTTGTTCATGGCGCAGGCAGCATGGATGACGTTCTCGCCGTTGTCATCTTTGGCAAACAGGAGAATGTCTGCTCGGTCCAAGCCCGAAGGGCCTTGACGCTGGACCAAGACGTCCAAGGTCTGTCGTAGTTGTTGGATGTCACCACGCTGAGCGTGGCGGGTGAGGATGTTTCCATCACCATGACCGATCGAGATAGACATGGTAGGGATTGATGTAGTGGTAGTAGTAGACGTAGTGGGCCTGGTAGCTCGGATATGATGATGAGCAGGTGTATCGAAGCTGGGTTGCATGGAAAGGAATCAGATCGCAAGGTGTGAGAATGCATGGTATTAAGTATTCCAGTATTGAAATCTCTGGGGGCAGCAGGGCGTTTGTAGTTCTATCATTGAGTTGGGAGAAACAATGGAGAGAATGTGTTCGCTTTTGAGCAGAAGAGTGTGTTGGGATTGACCAGGCGTTAAACGAAGCACAATGACAATTGTGGGTTGAAACTGTTTGCACATTGGGTGGTTGATTCAATAAGAATTTAGCAATGCAATCCTGAATGAACTACCTTTCACGATCAAAGTCCACCCCATCCCATACTCCGGATAGTGAATGAGGAGACAGAACAGGACAATCATAACTTCCAGACCCACTCATGAGACCTACACAATGGTGTCGTTACCCATAGCGATAGGCGGTGATTACTTCGAGGAATTGGGAAAATCACCAGACAATTAACAAGTGTCAGTATCTCCAATTGAAGATTACAAGTTAACAACAAGGTCTTTGGAGTTTCCACCGCCAGTTGGGGCTCATTGTACAATTTGAGGGGCTGGTGCAATTTCACTGCCAATGTTTCCACCAGAATGGCCATGACAATAGAATATATCTGTTCGACCCATAGATGATCAACTGGCACTGCACATGAGATCAAGCTGGAAAAAGAAATATCAAATCCTTCCCTTCCTGTTGGGGTAGGAGAGATAAAGTTTGGACACCGACCATCAATCAGCCAGCGGCCACATTTCATTGTAAGATATTTCTTACAGAGATGGATCTTGAGAGACAGACAAAAGTTGAGATCTTTTGAGATGAGTTTTGCATTGCCTGTACGTGTTGGAACATATTCAGGTCGAGCTTCTACACAAGCTCACTGTAAAGCACATTAGGTTTCAATTTATATATTGACATCTCTCCAGTACCAAGCTTTAGTGAAGACTATTCTTTGATATCAAGACAGCTGTGGTTAAGCCCGGGAAACCTACAGGGTCCCAGGTCATTGCATCTGGACTATGTAAAGAAGTCAAATTGTGGTTCATGTAGATACTTGAACACTTCAGGTTTTCTGAGATCAAGAAGCTTAATAAAATGAGAGATAGGTGAGACAGTGATTGCTGACTGCGGGCTTAGTAGAGCGCTCAGCCAAAAAAGACCCTAGTTTCCAATTCCCTCGAATTAGAAATCTAGCAGACCATAGGCCCACATCGTCACAAGACAGGCCGATACAACAGATAATTGAAAAGGAACTAACGCTGGAGCACATCTCCAGCAGCTGGTCTACCGCTAGAACCAGGATGCAGACGAGGAGGTTGAGCTCGTTGCAGCGAAGTGCTGACTTAAAAAGTGAGAAGCTTGAGACTTGCGCGATTTATATGTAATGTGGCTCTCATCAAGAGATTAGTGAAGCCAGATGCGAGTCAAATTCTTCCAAATTTGATAGTAAATTGGAAAATACTTCTGGTCACTTCGTCAGAGCAAGCCATATACTTGGCCTTCATGCTCAACATCCCGCTTGTAATACTTCAAGTGCGTTTTGTGCGGCAAAGAGATGGTGACTTGACCCTGGAAAAAATGCTGCAGAGGCAAGCAGCCCGGAAGTATGAGCTGGCATATCCGGCCGTCCGTTGTCATGTGAGTCGTCGTGGCTGCATGAGTGCGGCAAAGCATCGTCCTACCGGAGAGCATGGGTCCCACAATTTCAAATCCTGAGCACCACACACTTGCATCATTGGAATTCACCGGTGAGGCGGTGGCCACGGATCTAGACGCAAATAGATGACCTGAGAAGCCAAGAATAGTTAGCCCCAGTCAGAGCTGTGCGCCGCAGGTTGACAGTTGCTCACTTTCCCTCGCTTACTTAAAGAGGACCTCATGCAAGTCAGGCTGACGTCCCACCCCAATCGAGATTCGACCCAAATTTGTTCAACCCGGGGTGTAAATATCAAGAAATCAACGAAAAAAGTTTGTTCCACCATAATGGGTCCACATGAGGCATTTCAATCACAACCGATCGGTGCTGTCGCCAGTGACAGCGGGCTAGAAACATCACTGTCACGCCCATCACGCACCCATCCGGTAGTATTGAGCAGAGTGACAAACACTGCTCGGATCTCCGATAACAATAGATGTGAGAAGATGACGGAGCCGACATCACCGCCGTCACTACCACGACGTGGGCAACCGTTCCCCTTTATCCTACCACACCCACTAGGACCAGTGACGACACCGACAGCAAGCTGTCCCAGAACAGACTTTACGACAACGAATACACCGGGTCCAGCAAACATTTACATGTTGAATGCGACACACTCGCAACTCAACAGCACTATAGGCCCTCCGATGATGAATCCGGATGGCACCGGTGGATTTCTGATGCCCCATCCAACAGTTGCTCCCACAGCAGAGCATACAAAAGACAGTTTTTCTGAGAATACAGGTGGACCTGGAGCGTCATCAATCCATCACGGGTTACCTCGCCCGTCTCATGAACAGACGTTCCCGCAATATACATCAAACAGGTGGCAAATGCCAACAGTTGGGACGCGTTCTTCATCCGGCCGGGAAGATTACGACTCTATGTCTAGAGCACCATCAACTGGAGGTACTCACGATAGGAACCGGGGAATACCTCAGCGATTCCACGATCTCTATGGGAGCAATGAAACGTCTACAACCAGCACCTGGGCACAGCAGAATCAAACAACACGCTTGCAAAGGTTCCGTTGCGGCGGCTGTGGTGCAGCGTACATTGATGAGGCTTTGCTTCTCGTAAGTATTCACTCTCTAAGCAATACCTATGCAGCATGCTTATTATCATCGGAAAAGGCACATCAGGACAACAAGGAATGCGAGCAAGGCTTTGTGGGCACGATAGGGATGCGTACCGAGCAACATGAGATGAGTGAGAAATGAAATCGACGAATCGAAGGGCCTTCGAGATGATTTTGGTGCTCTTGATTGTTGCTACAAACTGCCCTGTACGTCTCTAGTATAGACTTGAGGTAAAGAGCTATAATACAAGATAGTTATCATTTAAATTTTACATGCACTCAAGGAAGTCAAGAATATCATATGGCGCATTGTTATAAATTGATCGAAGTACTTACCTACCTAGTACCTAGGTAGGTATTCAGTGATCTCCCACCGCTTGAACTTGTGTCCCGAAACAGGACAAGTCTAGATAAAATGGAAGTTGGAATCCCTGCCCCCGTCCCCGTCTCCAACCACAAACCTAGAAGTACTGGGGCTTCAAATCAACATGACCAACCGCGATTCGCTGAGGCATGTACCAAGAGCCTTCTCAAATAGTGGAGGCTTTGACTGATCTTCTAGGTGCCATATATTGGTAGTATGGTGGAGATTTCTCCGGCTCCAAGTTTTCAGACGCTTTCATTCGTCGCCCATCAGTGGTGGGCCCAATGGTCGCGTAAGATTATCTTTGAACAACATAGTGTACCCCATGGCGAATAGAGGGCAGGAATGCTGTGTAACTCCGCTGTGATAATGATGATCCATGTACAATCGGCGAATGACTCCCCAATGTCTGGCCCATTCGCCTGGCGTTTGACCATCCGGTCTTAGACATGCTGGATCTTGCGAGGTTCGAGGAGCTCCAACCGCGTCTGATATTCGTGCAGAGGCGTTGCGAGTGTTGACTCGTCTACAGGTGTGAACAGGAATCGCTTCCTACTCTACGTAAATCGGGGGCGCCAAGCGGCGCTTCTCGCACCAACATGGATTTGACTACTGCAATGCTACGCTGTGGTATGTATGAGTACGGCGCAGCACCCTGTCCATTCCTGTCTGAGGGGGCCAAAAACAAATAGACAACAGGGGGTCCACAAGGATCATGCAGGAAAGAGGGCTGGGAGTTATGCTGGAATTATGCCAGAAATGTGCCAGTGCACAAGGTTTCTCATTTCCCCTGGCAGCCTTAAAAGCTTGCCGCACATGGAATTGGCTGCGCTGAGCTGTTTCCAACTAGTCATTTCAGCTGCCAGAGCCACGGCTCAAGCAACTTCTTTGTGTTCGTGCTTGTCCTTCTCTAGGACCTCCTCGTCTGTAGGCGAGACACGGTTCCGGGCATAGGCTACAGTCTTCATCACGGACGGGCTCTCGCGGAAGATGAGATCGATATCCTCAAGGCGAAGTCCCATGGTCTTGGACCGGATCTCCTCGTTAGCCTGTGAACTGGTACAAAATCAATGGCTCGATCTGTCTGCGTGCTTACCTCTGGGTAAAGAAAGTACACAGATAGTGGGATGCAGAACCCAATGACGGTGTAAACTATGTAATACTGATACCCGATAGTGCTAATAGCCACTGGTGTTATCATAGTAACAACAAAGTTCCTGGGATCGTCAGACTTTCCGAGTTCATCTATGATATTTGATCAATGACTTATATGGCACTTACCACAACCAGTGATTAGCAGTCGAGATGCTTGCCATAGCTACCCTCAACCCTAAAGGGGCGATTTCAGTGCAATACAGGAAGTTTGCACCCAAGAAGCCGATCGGGATGAAAAAGTTGAAAAGGAAGACGAAAAGGACGCTTGCCACCTGCGCGCCGAAGACACTTTTCGGAAAGCTGGTCGCGACTGCGAGGCCCAGCATGCAGGAGGCCATCCCCGTACCGCTGACCATAAGCACGGCCCGCCTGCCGAAGCGATCGATGGCGAAGAAGGAGACGAAGCAGCTCAGGAACTTCCAGGTCAGGGTGCCGCCACTCAGTATTCGGGCGGTGTCGGAGCTCAGGTCGAGGCCCTGCTCGAATATGACGGTGCTGTACACCGAGATGAGATTGCCGCCGCTCATCTGCTGGTAGAACTGCAGCAGGATGCACAGCCCGAAGCGGTACAGCAAACGGTCCTCGCCCATCGAGAGGAGGCTTGCCAGGCTGATCTTTTGCGTGGATGAGAGCTCGAGGGCACGATCGATGGCGACCAACTCCGCCTTCACTGCCGTTTCAGTGGCAGCATCGTCAGCGCCCTTGAGCGCTGCTATTGTGTTCTCGGCATCGGTGTGTTTGCCTTGTAGAACGAGCCAGCGTGGAGACTCCGGCATCACAAAGATACTGCCGAGGAGTACAAGAGCAAAGACGATGGGAATAGCGACGGCTGGGCGCCATGTTACGGGGCCAGTCTTGAACTGGTAGAAGCCGAGGTTAATCCAAGCTTGCAGCAAGTAGCCTAAGCTAATGAAGAGGCCATCCAAGACGACGTGGCGGCCGCGATGCTTCGGGTCGCAACATTCGCTCTGCCTGAGTTAGAGATCCCTGTCAGCTAAAGACTCTTGTCACATTGGGGTGAACATGTTATGAGAACAGGATGCAACTACCATGTTGGAACTGTTCCACTGAGCATCCCGACCCCGCCGCCGAGGATTGTTCTTCCCACCACCAGCTGGGCAATTTGGAAGGCAGAGCACTCAAGCACCATGCCGATCAGTGACAAGAGCGCTCCCCCAAAAATGACCATCCTTCGTCCGAACTTGTCTGCGGTATAGGAGCAAGATAGGCAGCCAAACATGGCTCCTAGCGTAAACGTGGCAATGACAACACCCTGGACGGTGGCATGTTGAGATTTCGCAGCGCCGGTGTAGTGTTTTGTGTCGATCTCGGGGAAGTGATCTGTCCAGTCTGACAGGGAAACGAGCCCGCCTAGGTTTGATTGATTGTAGCCGAATAGGACGAAGGATGGTAGTACGACGAGGAGGGTTTGTGCTGTTGACAATGCATTGCCGCGTAGCCCAAGGAACAAGGAGGATCTCGCCATCTGTACATGATCATGTCTATCAGCAAGCAACTCCGTCTCGTTGGAGCCATCAGTAAGCCCTACCGTGGTGTCGATTATCGCCCGGGAAGTCGACGTCAGAATGTTGAGTTGCAATGATCAAAATGCTCCTACCATGGCTGATCGAACGGCAGAGGAGCTTCCCCAGAATATTTGTATCCCCAGGAACTTCCCCGGATCTTGGCGTTTCCTCCCAGGCACATGGTAACTCAAAGTTTGGTTAGGCCATTCCCCTGGGGGCCGGAATAGGACCCTTAGTCCGGTGCGGGCCCCTTTCCCGTGGGGTTGGGTTCCTCAATTTCTGTTCCAACGCCACTCTGGACTTCGGGTCTGGTGGCCTTGAAGGTCCAATTTTGTTGCGATCAATTGAAACAATAATCCTATTACGGGCTGTGTTTAAGAGACTACCCGGGGGCCGATGGTAAGTCTGGATTGAAGTCGAATATCCAGTCCAATGAGTCCAGCTGATCCAATCCCACCAGTCCAGAGTAATCAACATCCATACGGAACATAGACTCTGGGGTTTCCATTTGAATTTGCCCTATCTTCCCTTCGTCGGGGGTCATAGCTGAGCTGGTGACGGCATTTCGATCGGTGGACGGAACAGTTGCATGTTGGCCACGGTCGATGGTCAGTGATAGAGACCGCAGCAATGCCGCCGCGTCTGACAGTGCTGCTCGTAATTGATGAGAGTCTGCAAAAGCAGTCTTACTTTCGCACTGAGACAAGAAAGACATAGCACGAATAATGTCGTCTTTGTGCGCATTTTCCCGACTTGTATGACAGTGATTGAACACGATCATCATTGCGCATTGGAATACCATGCTGCTCAGAGCTGCGCCAAGACCAGGGGCACACGAAGAGGATGCCAAACTGCTAGCCGAGCGGATAATCCGGGAGCACGCAGCGGTACAGATTTCTAAACATTCAGAGAAAGGCCGCGCTGTGGGGTCAAAGGTGAGTCCGGGTCGGTGGATCAGCACACTGAGATAGTCTCCCGCCAGGGACATCCACGGTTCCTGGGCCGTTGATGATGGTAACTGGGCACGAGGCATCGCTTGCCTCCATGCACTGAGATCGTTTCGAAGCAGCTCCATTTTTCGCGCGCTGTCCCGTCGTTCCATGGTGGTATACAGTTCTGCCAGTGTCCTGGAAAGCAGCCGGCTGAGGCGGACTGCTGTAATGAAACCGCCAATTGAAGTAGACTCCCCTGGTAAGGGGAGATTAAGCTCTGTTGCTGAGCTATCTATGAGATCGCAATCGACTGGGTAATCCGTGTCAACGTCGGCGTCGTGTATTAATTTAGGTAGACCGTGGATCGTAGCTGTTATCCTACACGGGTAATCCAAAGTCAGCTAGTTGCTTATGACAAGACCACGAGATGAATGTGAGATTTGGTGTCAACGAACATATCAAACATGTATATCCACCACCATAACCTCTTCCTCGCCTCTACCTCACCCGCACTAAACTTGAAGCGCCTGGAGTGGCGATGAAGGCCTAAGGACTTCGCCAGCTGGACCATAATGCCGCTGAGTTTTACCATCTCATTGTACTGGCTGTTCAGGATCATGTAGAGGGATAATAATGCTATACTTTGAAGCGCATCCAGATTAGCCAGTGGCAGAAGACTTGAATAGAGTGCTTCTTGGATATCCTGCAAGGCCCGAGATCTCTCGTTGGCGTTCTGGTCAATGGACCCCAGCCCCTGGATGGTGAGGATAGTGGATACGGTGAAGAGCGTGGTTCTTTCAAGATGGGTCTCCACATTGGTGATGCCACCATTTTGCAAGTCGGCAAGGAAGCCTGAGAAGCGGCGCTGCAGAGTGTCCACTGCCACTATAGGACAAAATGGCTCCCATGTCCTTACGAATTCTCTGACTTGGCTGGTAAATTCGACAAAAACACCAGCCATCAATGCTTTACTAAGTGCTTGCTGCAAAGAGTTCTGCTGCCCGGGGTGAGTCTCTCGCGCCGCTCTTGTTGCCATTGATGCCCCGGGCGACGGTGCTAGAAGGTGTAACCGATAGCAATTGTCTGGGAACTTTGCTGCAATTAGACCATGCCGCTGCACAGCCTGCTGCACCGACAAGATGAAATGGACGCCTGTAGTGGAGCCAGCGAAGCGCTCGACATTGGCTTCATCAACAACAATGCGGCCCATATGACGTAAAAGAAGATGGGCATCATTCGGGTTTTGAGACTGTGGTTGCTCGGAAACAGTGCTCGAATGCTGGTTGGAGAGACGGGCGAGTTCATTCTGCAGTTTCTGATTCGATTCCTGCAGAGCCTGCAGAGTTTGTTTCATCGCGGCGTTCTCAGCAGTGAGTGCTTGAAACTCCTCAGCAGTTGGCGGGCGGTAACCACGGACTTTTGTCTTCCTCCGGAGGCGAGTCGACACTACACAGGCCACGCTGGCGGTGCCACACGGGCTACACTGGAGGATGATCAGTACCTGCATATGTAATGTGCCTCTTGGGCTATGAGAACAGCCCCTGGGAGTACAACAAGACTTACAGTTGGGGCAGCTCCATCGCATTTTATTTTCTTCCTAAATGAGGCCAGTTTCAGAACGAGCCTTCAACAGTAAACAAAAGCCAAGGGGAGTCACACACACTCTACATCTGTCACTACATCGATCAGCCTTCCAGCAACAAACGAGTGTAACCCTGGGATCGCCTCACCAAGCCTGGCCCAATGCGGCCCTGGGGCCCACCGGCTGGGAAAGTTCGTCGCCACGGCCGGGTGAGGCGGAGGACGCCGATCTTGGGGACACAACCTCCATAATGTCCCTGTCACCTCAGGGACCTGCTTTCCCATACAGCTTCGGGTTCGAAAGAGCGGTGGCAATGAAAGCAGCGAGCTGCTGGCCGAGATTCAGAAGCGGACGTGACCCCTCAGAGCTTGGGTCCCTTTGGAAGACTGACTTGCATGCGTATCCCGCGTGCGGTCCCCACTAGCGCCGGAATAAGGGCCTTATGCCGGCTTTCCACAACGTAACCGAACCTGCAATGCAGGGCCGCCATCGAATGTGGACCATTTCAGTGATCACCGATCAATAAATACGGCATTTATTCAGAAAGGAAATGCTGCACGACTTATTTTAACGGGTAAGGCACGCAGCAATCATTCAGTTGACGCTTCCACTTTCCTTGACGCCAAGTTTCCACCATGAGCGTGTCTGCACTAGATTCTCGTGTGTTCCGTAACCTCTTCGGGACACAGGAGATTCGCGATGTCTTCACCGACGAGGCTTACGTACGGCGCATGATAGAGACCGAGGCAGCATTAGCACGGGCTCAATCTAAAGTCGGCATCATACCTGTTGAAGCCGGTGAAAAACTCACCGAGGCTTTGAACACTGCAAAAATCGAGTACGCACCACTCTGCCAGAACTTCGGCGTTCTAATTACTTTTTTCTTTTGGCTATAATCATTGGCTAACACATTCTCGTAGCTTCGACAAGCTCTCCAAGGACACGGATATCGTCGGATATCCTGTTCTGCCCCTAGTAGAACAACTGGTCCACTTAACACCAGAAGATATATCCAAGTACATACACTGGGGAGCTACAACACAAGATATCATGGACGATGCATCTGTGTTGCAGATTAAGGCTGCACTGAGAATAGTGAAGCGATATCTGCGTGAACTCGTCAGCACCCTTCAGCGTTTGGCCGCCGAGCACCGTGACACTCCAACTGCCGGTCGCACGCATCTCCAACACGCGCTGCCATGCACGTTCGGATACAAGTGCGCAGTCTACCTATCCGGCATCGAGAGACACCTCACAAGGCTGCAAGAGATCGAGAACCGCTGCCTCTGCGTACAATTCGGCGGCGCGTCTGGCACGCTGGCCTCGCTAGGGTCCGACGACAAGGGCCTCCGGACCCGCGCACACCTCGCCGACGAGCTGGGGCTGGCTAACCCGCCCATCACGTGGCACGTGGTGCGCGACAACATCGCCGAGGTCCTGAATTTCCTCGCGCTCGTCGGTGGGTCCCTGGGAAAGATCGCCCTCGACGTGATTGTAATGTCGTCCAACGAGTTCGGCGAGGTCTCGGAGCCCTTCGTACCGCTCCGCGGCGCCTCGTCCACCATGCCGCAGAAGCGCAACCCCATCTCGAGCGAGGTCGTTCTCGCGGCCAGCAAGCTGCTGCGCGCGCATGCTGGACTGGGTCTCGACGCCATGGTCGTTGATTTCGAGAGGGCGAGCGGCCCCTGGCACCTCGAATGGGTCGCCATTCCCGAGGCATTTGTATTGTGCGTCGGCGCGCTGCACCAGACATGCTTCGCAGTCGGTGGGCTGGTCGTGAATACGGGGGCCATGATGGAGAACCTGTGCTCTACTAGGGGTTTGATTGTGGGCGAAGCTGTCATGATGGGCCTGGCCCCGTTCATCGGTCGACAGAACGCCCACGATGTAGTGTACAGCTGCTGCAAAGAGTCTATAGAGAACAAGGTGCCGCTGTTGGAAGTTCTGCTCAGCCGCAAGGAAATCACCGACAAGATGGACAAGGAAAGACTGGCCGCACTCTGCAACCCGACCAACTACTTCGGAGCTAGCCAGCTGATGGTAGATGACATGCTCAAAGCCTCTAAGTATGGCATCAATGGCAACTAGGGCGAAAGTATAATAGTTCGTCTTGCATAAATCCCCAATAATGGAAAGATTTAAGGCCAGGTGCCACATGCATTAAAGAGAAGGACTTCAGTAAATGGGTTGGCCGTTGAAGGACACATGTATAAGCGCCATGTCATGGAGAATTGTAGCTATTATCGAGTCGTCACCTGGATACTTCACATGTCACACATCGCTCATAACCGATTCCAACTTCTCAGAAAGAAAGAAGAATCTGTTATGACTATGGTACTTGGAAGACGTGGAAGGGAAATATGGATTTCGAGTTTGACAGTGGCAAGTCACACGGTATAGTAGGTCTGTAGCAAAATTCCATCCGCAACACGCCTTTTTATTTCTTTGAAGAAGTAAATACAAAAATGACCAAGAAGCCGATTCTCAACCTGAAACTCAGATGACAGTCAAGTAGCACATGTCGCTCTGCGTGTCAGGAGGTAAATGCCTTGAGCCCAAACTGCTAGTCCATCAAAGCTTCCGAGATCATGGTGAACCATGTGTCCCACGTGAGTTGGCCGGATTGGAATCTAGCTTGATCTGGAGTAGGTCGAGTACTATGAAGTAAAGTAGGCGTGAAACTCAGATGCCTGAAGAAAAAGTCGACATGCTGAGGATGGGGCGGCCGTTGAAGCAGGTGCGCCAGGCCTTGGTACCGACTGGTCCAGAGGGTGGATAGCCTTTAATTCGGGGACTCTGGGTGACTGATTCAAGTAGTGACTTGCTTTATTGTGACCGTCGGAGTTCTAGCAACTCAGGCTGGGCCCGCAATCCCCGAATATGATTCTAGGCGTGAGAAGTCCGTACGCAGCAGACTTGCTCTCTCCAACCCCCTGGAAGTGGCGCCACAGTCAAGTGCCTTACATGACGGTGCAGTAAATCGGAATACCAGCGCCTTGCTTGCCATAGTTCATCTGGCCAGGGGCCTGGGTGGTCTGGATCTTCTCGGTGTTCATTTTGAGGGATAATTGGAAGTCTGATGACTTGGGTTTTTGTTTGAAAGATTGGTAGTGAAGTGAACTTAGATCTGTTGTGTGATGACCAACAAGAAGAAAGTTCAAGGTCAAGAGCAGGGCTAACAGGGTATTAATAGTTTGAGTTGTTGGCACGGAAAGTCGACGAGTGACCGAGATTGACTCCAGAAGGCTCCGGCGCAAGCATTGTCTAGCCAACTGCATCTTGATTTGTGTTAGTATTATCCTCTCGTATTGTATCGATGTTTTCGAGCAGCTTCTCAAAGAGCATGAGATTGCCACAGTCATGAGTCCCGACGCGCGATCAAAACACCTTTGCGCCTGTCCCGCTCTCTTTCCTGGAAGGAAAGAATTCCTCTATGGACGGCAGATATTCTGGTAAGTATTCAATCCCAAGCAGCGGTATCGTGTGCCGTTCATGATGACTTCCTTGATGTGTTGCTTTTATCGGTCATTCCACGTCTTGCCATGGCCACAGAGCGCCCCCTTGTTCTGTATGCAACAATACTAGGGTACAATACTAAGCACTTCCAAGTCCGGTCTATATTTTCCTTGCAGCGTTTCTTGCGGGATGCGAATTGGAGACAGACAATGCCACATGTACGGGTTCACGCTGGCCTATCTGTGTTCCAAGGTTGCGTGCTCCTCACAAATTCGAGATGAGCCGGAACTCACGATCATTTCTGCACTGATGCAGAAGGCAGGCGGCACCGTTGCAGTGACAATCCAGGCACGAGAAGCGTCATTCTTATCGAGACCTATGAGGGTATCGTTATTTTGGACACACCAGACCTTGAACTTGCGTCTATTAAACTTAGCCCTTTCTCGAAGGTGTATGTAACGTCGGAACCGATGCGAGCATATCGCCCGCCCAAATTGCGGTCGATCCACTCACTCTTCTAATAGATCACATTTGATCTTTTGGACTTCCGTATGACCATAAATTTGTTGCAAGTGTGGCTCAGATGGACGCAATCGTCTTTGGTATGTGCTTCCGGTGGTACGTTAGTACATGGTATGACATGACATCCCCAGCCGGTGCCCTGAGTGGAGGCAAACACACAAATCCATGCCAACCCCACCCTGCTTATCTCTTAGGCCCGCCCAGGTTTGCCCATTCGTGACATGGGACGGCTTTTAACACATTTCCGTGCACTGAGACTCCAAATTCAAATTTGATCAGATTCATCACCCATTATAGGAGACACCATGGCCACAGTAGCAAGACTGCCAAGCGATGTCACTCTCCGGGAAGTCAAGCAGAACCAGGCTGCGCTAATGAGCCGGATCAACAACGCCGTGTTCGCCGGTGATGGAGAGTCGATCCCGTTAATCGACATCGGCCCTTCTCTCAACGGCAGCGAAGACGACAGGAAGGCCGTAGCAGCCCAGATCGGGAAGGCTTGTCGCGAGATAGGCTTTTTCCAGATCACGAATCACGGGGTCAGCCAGCAGGCCCAGGCCGGCATCCTGGAGCAAGCCAGGCGCTTCTTCCACGAGCTGCCCTTGGCCAAGAAGCAGGAATTACACATCGACAACTCAGCCCTGCTTCGTGGCTGGGAGCCTAGTGGTGTCTCCAATGTCAACCCAGATGACTGGAACACCGCAGGCAAGGAGACCAAGGAGGCTTTCAACTGGGGCTACGAGCCCAAACTCGACCCCACAGGCGGCGACGGCAATTATGTCGAGCTGGATTTGGCGAGATACCCGGAGGGGGCAAACATCTGGCCCAGTGAGCAAGATCTTCCTGGATTCTTTGAAAAGATCAGGGATTACCATGGCCAAGTAGGTAGTTCCCAGCAGGACAACATTCTATGTCGTTTTCACTAATATGAGCTTAGGTTCTAACACTCGCACGCCACCTCTTGAGGCTTTTTGCTCTAGCAATGGAGCTGGAAGAGTCCTATTTTGATGCGATGTCAACGCACCCCGGGACTATTTCCCGGCTGCTATACTATCCTCCGCAGAAGCCCAGGTCGACAACAGACACTGCCGAGGAGACAGAGGATGTCGGTCTAGGCGCTCATACCGACTACGAATGCTTCACATTGCTTCTTTCGGATTCGAACCCAGGATTGGAGGTGCTCTCACCGACGCCAGATGCGGTTACCGGTCGGCCGAAATGGATCTCAGCACCTGCAGCACCCAGCTCGCTCACGATAAATATCGCGGATTTCTTCCAGCGGTGGACGAATGGACAGTTCAAAAGCACTGTCCACCGGGTTATCAATAGGAGCCCCGAGAAGGAGAGATACAGCGTGCCGTTCTTCTTCTCGGTGAATTATGACCAGAAGGTGTCGACGCTGCCAACATCCGCCTCAGACCGTATCACGTCGGAGTCGAAGGTAGGGGAGATCCAGGCGGGGCCTTGGATTTTGGAGAGACTGCGGGCTACTTTGAAACAAAATTAAGACATAGCCGATTGTGTCAGTGCATAAAGCTCGACTTTACGCTATGCTCAAAGCAGTCATCAGAAGGCTGACTACAACCACTCCCAGTGCACATGTGGTTTTTCCAAGTTCCCATCATGATCATGAAAACGCCTGGGATCCTGGGCCTGGATTTACAGAGATATTTTCAGATATGATTGCTCTCCGAGTCTTCGCCATTTGTATACCCAGGTAGGCTCTTTGGTAGGTAGGCACAAGGCTATATATAAGCTTAGTCCCTGCCCAAATGGTCATGGCCTAAAGAGATTGGGCGCGTTGCAGGATTCCCCAATTAATGCAATGTGCGAGATGAGCAGACCATTCCCAACTAAGAACTAACGAAATCCCGTCTTGAAATGCGTTGCAGTTCAAGAAATTCAAGAAGAAAAAAACATGACAGCTTCGGCGCGAGTTAGTACAGCATTCACTTGAAAAGGGAAGGGCCCGCTTTTGAGTCTCTGTCCGCAATTGTTTCGTCGGGACATTCCCAGGGTTGCTAGCGCTGCGATTGCTGCCCTTAGAAGTGTATTCGGCGTTCTAGTGACGGCGGCGTCTAGATAAGATCGATTCTTTGGTCAAATGAGCTTTTCTCATAATTTCAATGTTCTAATTGTCCACCATCAGCCACCGAGCCTCGAAGGTCGGGAAAGCAATGGTATGGATTCGACACTAAATGCACCGAATTCAACTGAGGCCGGCGCCGCGCCGCACGATCTCACTAAAGTGCGGCAAATCTAACCAGTGTCTGTCCCGATCTCACGTTGTGACTGGAAAGTACCTTTGCAGCCCTTTAATGCACACTCATTATAAAGTATAATATGATGTAGTCTTGCACTAGATGCGAACTATCGTCTCTTGCTTCGCACAGTAGGGCCTTCTTCATGGGGCGTTCTTTCTCCTCCTATTTTCTCTTTCATCTTCCAAAAACCACACGCACCAGCATCGTATACACGCAAATTACACAGCTCTGTCCAAATATATCAGGAAACCCACGCCGATCAGAATTCTCGATTCGGAGTCTGGAATCATGTTGACTCCCGGCAGTAGGCAAGCACTTGCTCAGGTATTTCGACCACAGATCGCAAGCCTCGAGCCAGGCCTGGCGGAAGAGCTCACAGACATGATCTTGGAGATGGAAGATGAGGATATTTTTCAGCTGTTGGTGGCAATGTCCCGTCTATACATCCTTTTGTATCGCTGACTCCTCTGTGTATAGGCTCGGCGATGACGACGCTCTGCGAGCACAAGTCGGTCAATTCAAGGAGCAAATTTTGAGAGACTGTTCAACAAACACTAACGAAACATCCGATTTGGACTACGAACGGATTTCTGCAACGAGCAGCTCAGAAGACGTGATCAGCTTGAACGATGAGAGCAGCTCGGCAGGTGGCGATGAGACCAACACAGACAATGCAGCCAACACGGACGAAGCATCCAGCTCAGACGAGGGACCCAGCTCAGACGAGGGACCCAGCTCAGACGAGGGACCCAGCTCAGACGAGGGACCCAGCTCAGAAGAGGCATCCAGCTCAGATGATACATCCAGCTCAGATGATACATGGACGCGAAGAAACTGGCGGCCGTCAGTGAGGGTCGACACGGGGCCACCCATGCCCACGTGGAGGACAGCACGCCCAACCGCCGAGCGGCAGCAGTACCCAGCTCGCATGCGACCTATGGAAGCAACGCGTCATGCGTCGCCGGCGCGGGGGTCAACAGATGCTTCCGGAGCCGGCGCCTACGATACCGTCACCGGCTGCCCCGAAGACGTAGAAATATTCGGCATCTGTTGTATGTTTGTCTCGTTTGGGGTAGTGGTGTGCCTTTCGGTGGAGACTTGCTTGGTTGGCGGACACTGAGAGCAAGGGCGCTCAATCTTTGCCTCAGCTTACGGGAAATTCAGTCGCAAGTCAGTTGATGCTGGAATGCGCCACAGTCCGTCTCACCTAGATTGCACAGACACAAGACTGTCCTACTCGCAATGTATGATTGGTATGGGCGGGAAGATTAAGGGATGGATTGTTTCTAGGAAAGCAGTTTCTCAAAAAGGAGGTCGCTCGGTTGAGGCAGTGCTCCGCAGTTGTCAGTTCGGTTGCAGAAAACTCCTGGCAGACAAAACTTTGACATGAATTGAAAAAAAATAGAAAAGGAAATTTTCATCGATGAAGGTTACCACAATCGTGCGTAGTTATCCTGAAGTCGCTCACTGTCAAGATGCACGAGTTATTCGAACCTGGTATATGTTTTATTTAAGCTTTTGTATAAACCAGCCAGTTTTTTTTTATTACATAGTTTGAATTGTCCGTTTTTGCCTACTCTGCGTCCAGAGGGCATATAGGAGGCTTGTTGTTGACCTGGATTCCACCGCGCTTCTTCTCGTCACTGTCGTGGAAAGGCAGCGCCCATCCACCCTCAGACTCCGGCGTGGCAAGCCACAGTCGCAGCAGGTGCCGGCGAGGGTGTGGTGGTGGGAAGTCTGTGGTGCAACATCTTAGCGACAGCTCAATCGCATCTTGCACAGTAAGTACCATAGTATATTTCACGTACCTTTGTAAGCCGTCCTGGCGTGCAGCAGATGTGCGTCGCTGACAAACTGAATATCGCCGACCTCGAGGACCATGTGAAGCGCAAGCCTCTGGCACGTCTCCTCCAGGATAGTCAGGGCCCTCCACTGGGCCTCGCTCAGGGGAGGGATGATGCCCTTGTCAGAGAACCGCGTGAGGGACTTGACAAAGTACGGGTCCCATTTGCAGTACACACGGCCCTTGCCCCGGGGCTCGAGGTAGAAGACGGACGTGCGGATCCACTCCTCCTCGCCCTCACTGACCTCGCCCTTGCGGTCAAAGTACCACACGGGCTGTGTCAGCAGCTCCGCGACATCCGGGTGCTCCGCCTGCAGGGTGTTCCACACGTTGTGGATGGAGACGATATCGCTCTCGCCGCCCTCCTGCGCGCGGTGCACGCACAGCAGGCCCACGATGTCGCCCGGATCCGCGTGGAAGAACTGCCGCGCCGTCGTCCGGTAGATACGCACCCGGTCGATCTGCGTCGGGTCATCGCCGACGTCCTTGACGTGACCCAATACGTGTCCGCGGCCATTCTGCGAGATGAAGTAGCCGATGTAGGTGCCGAGGCCCATGTATGCCACTGCGTTCTTGTGCGGGCCCCACTCGCCGGCCGGGAAGCGCTTGAAGAGGATGAAGCCCTTTCCGTTCAAGAGGTCTTCCCGCAGTGCCTGGAGTACCTTGCCTAGTCTGGGAAGTGGAAAGTTTTCCTGGGCCGGTTGGTTAGATCATTTAAGTCCCAGGTCATACTGGTTTGAGCTCTGTTAAATCGGATAGAGACAAACAGAACGAGTGAATGCATACTTTGGTGATACCTGTCAAAGGCGTCCCGGACTCGATGAAGCGGTCGGCAGTGTCGCTCAGCTCCTGGACCTCCTCGTCCGTGAAGGGGTGGATCCATTTCTCTGGGTTGTTGACGTAGTCTTCCTTCCGCCACAGGGTCGGGCCAGTGATCTCCTTGGGGAATTCCGAGTACGGCTTCAGCTGGTCGTAGATGGGAGGATGTTGACCAGATGTTCTGATGCCGTCTGGGAAGATATCTCTTGGGGCATCGTGGTTCTTGGAGCGGAGGGTGGCGGCGGTATCAACCGGCTCGTCAATGAGTGCCCCTGGTGCCATGTTGAGCGACTGACTGTTCCCTTGTCCGAATTAAGAAAATCCTACGGCACTTGTTGCTTTTTTACCCCACTGTCAATGGGGGCTTGAGGCTCTTCTGCGTGTCCACCTCCACAAGATGGCAGAATATGAGGTGGGCGCCCCAATGGCTCTTATACTGAGCGAGGACCTCGCCAGTGCGGGGTCTCCCACGCTCAACGGTCCTCTTAGCACGTCGCAGTGGTCAATGACGTGACAGGTCTTGTCCACAATGAGTTTTCGGCTGGGCTCTGCAACTCTGCTGCGACGGGCTGCTTCTTGGGGTATCGCTGGTCATTGACGAGATCCGAACTGCCGATGGCGTGCTCAACTCCGTATCGCCGCGTCTCGGCGCGACCACCGATTGCACAACACCTTCTCCTAGGCCCCCGAATAAGGCGGGGGGCAGCCGGGATTCAAATTTGGATGCATAGTCGTATGATGATCTTGGGTCTACGTGGGTATCGTTCCAGGGCCATTGCTGTCTCGAGACCACAGAGATGACGAACCGTGTCTCAACAGTTGCGATGTCGCTGGCCGGTACGCGTTGCATTGCTGGCCTTGAGGGAAAATCCGGAGGACCGGAGGAGACTCGCCATGAGTGTAGAACGAAAAGCTCAGGGATGGATACGTTGTTGCGAATGCAGAACTCTGCGTGGGTCGTTCACCTACAAAGCTTTTCTGTTGCGCCATTTCCTCCCGACTTTGACACGAGAGCTCCGGGTTTACGGCTCGACGTAACATTTTGTGTCCACGGAGCCGTGACTAAAGCTGGCTTCCGTCCTTAGCCGGGCCCGGTCGAGGCTGTCCGGTAGCAAGCAGAGGCTATCAGCACACACGAGAGGAGTCACATCTTAGCCATCCATTTTGGCTCCATTCAAAAGACCCACGGCTCAAAGCACATCACAAGCGCCAAACTCCAAGAGACCGACAACCTAAGGATTGAAACACTCTTGCATATGCAGTCCTTATCCTAATCATATACGTACAACCCTACTCCGTTTGCCCGAAGTGCTGCACTAGCCCCCAGAATGTAGGATCAAGCCGATCATTGCAAACCAATATGCGACCCATCATCGAATACAAATACAGTTGCAGTCCGCGCAGCTGGACGTGCATCGTCAGAAAGGGCACTGTAAAAGCAGACCAATAACGCCATACAATCCACTGACAACTCCCAGCACACCCCGGGTGGTGGCAGGATGAAGCAGGGCGGTCTCGCTAAAAAAGAAGAGCATCCCGATGGGCCTTGTAGCTCGGCCTCGTTGTTTCACGTCCACTCGAACACAGCTAGGTCATGTCCCTGAAGGGGACGAGACCGTATTGTCACCACCAAGTTGTTTGGGTAGTGGTGACCGTCTCTCTGACGAGCGCCTCCCAGGCGAAGGCGAGGCGTAGGCTCTTCGGAGCTGATGATCCTATCGCCATACTACACTGGGTCGCTTCGATGGCCCCGCCCCGCCTGGCAGACCCGCAGCGCTGCCGATAGTAATCCTCCTAGCCTTACTATCAAGCCTGGCCAGCGTCGCTGCTGACAATTTGGCCGCAGCCCCTCGGGGGCTGACCATCCCTTCTAGCCTCATACTGCCGCCCATGTTCATTCGTCTGGCCTGGCCAGCGGTGAAGGCCCGAGCTGTTCCTCCTCCTCCGGGAGGCGAGGCGCTGCAGCTGAGTGGAGGACTTCTTCGACGCTCGGAGGCTGCGGTACCCGCTCCAAATCCTTCACCTGATCCGCTTCGTCGTCTTCGGTCTCGGGAGATCCCATTTGTTGACGAGGCAAGCGGTCCGGAGTACGAGGAGGAGACGCGATGGATAGACCGTCGCCTGCTGTCGATGCCGCTACCAGAGGAGCCGATGCTAGAGACACGCTTCGCGCTGGCGCTCGCAGTGCTCCCCATCGAGGATAGGCGGTCTCTTCTCTTGGCGAGGTGAAGAGCGGATCGGAGCTTTGTCGGATCGATCGTTTTCGTGGTCGGCTCGGCGTCACTGTTCGAAGCGGCAGGCGAGAAGGAGGCGTTGGCGAAATTCGCAGCGGGAGGGCTATTTTCATCCAACGGTGTAAGTCTGGGTGGCTTTGGGCTCGACCTCAAGGATCCAGTAGATCGTGGAGAAGAAAGGTGGTTACCCGTTCTGTCCACATCAAGGGCTCGTAATGGAGAATTCCTGTCTGACGCACCGGCTAAGTTCAGTCGCATTGAGGGAGGCGCCGAGAGCGGTGACCCATCGTCCTGAGGGGTTTGAGATTTGGCCAAGAAACCTGCCTGGAACCTGCTGGGTTTAGCCAAGGGGAAGGTGGCCGTCTTTGGCAACACCAGGGAAGGGCTCGAGTCCGATCCAGAGTCGCCTGCTCCATTAAGGTATGGCGGCATCGCTGGCCGTGGAGGCACAGCTACGTCCGGAGAAGCCTCCCGGCCTTGTGGGATGGGACTGGGGTCGAATTTCTTCGGGGTCTTATCGTAGTCCGCGAGCGTGCCTGAGGTCTCTTCGTCTCGCCACCGCAGAACACGCTTTGGGGTCGACTTCTTCTTCACCGGGGTAAACGATACCCCTTTCTTTGCGTTCACCGCCTTCCGGCGCCTTGGAGACTTCAACGGGGAGCCGTGCTCGCGGACGGGTGTGGGCGGCTCCGCTGCCAGTGCCGGAGCGGGAATTGGTTTCACGTGGATACTGGAGCCTTTCTTCCTCTTGGGCGTTCCTCGCTTGGAAGGTGGGAACATCTCGGCGGGCATCACAGAGCCGTCAGGCTTGATGACATTGGACGCCGCAGAATACCCTGTTTCGAGCAGGCTTTTGATGACATCTTTCGCATGTGCGACGGCGTCCTCCTCGTCCATGGCTACGAGCTCTGTCATAGAGGACAGTATTTCGAACTGGGCAGTGAGAAGCGATTGGATGGTTGCAGCGTCCGCGCCTTTTTCTTGCTCCAGTACTTGCTGATTTGCCTCCCGCATCAGCTGTGCCTTGAGGAGGTCGGCCTCGCGGGCCAGGCTCGCTGCCTCACCGCAGTCCGCAATGCCATCACCTGATGGAAGTTGGACAATACTGTGCTGCAAGGCAGAGTCGATAGCTCGTTCCCAGTTCGTGCGTTCCAGCTTCTGATGGAGATGTTGCCGACTTGACTCTAATTCAGCCAGGATGCCATGTGCGGTCTTGCGCATCGCCTCCAAGTTCGGCGGCATGCCGTCGTCTTCTCGTTTGTCACAAATAGTGTCAAAAGCAGCGATCCAAGCGGAGAGCATGCCGATCCGTCGCTCAAAGAGTTTCAAACGCTTCATGGTGTTGATTTTGTCTTGTCTCTCAGCCGATGAGTTGTCATACGCGGTTCGAATCCGCTGGACGCCTTCACGATAAACCTGTTGCCTCTTTTCAAGATTCTTTTTGAATTTCGCGAAGAAGGTGGCCTCTGCGGTTTTCTTCTCTGCCTGTAGCTGCTTGATCTGCTCCATTTGCTCATCAATCTTGACGAGGAAGTCCTTGACGTGGCGATTAACATTGAAAACGTTTCGGGTGACCTTCGTCTGGATGTTCTTGGCACGGTTGGCATAACGAAGGGTGTTCTGGGTCTCATCAAAGTGTTCGCTCGAGGGACTGACGCATACAATCATGACCGTCTTGCAGTTGCCGCCGAGCGAGAATTTGAGAAGCCTGGTGAGTTTGCTGTTGCGATAAGGAACGTGATTCTTCTTCTTTGGATCGCACAGGGCATTAATGCAACTGCCCAGAGCCAGCAAGGACTTGTTGATATTGGCGCCTTCCAGCAACCTTTCTCCCCTATTCTTTGTCGCACTGGCTCGTTCACTGCCAGCAAGGTCAATTATGCTGAGCGTCGCCATCGTGTGCGGTTCGTTGACAGAGGCGTTGCGATCCTTCTGTGCCACATTTATCTGCAAGACTGCATGCGAACGCGATGAGGTCTCGTTGGCCGCTGTCGGAGACACTGTCCGGTATTCATTGCCCTGGACGATCATATCCATGACTTCCTGCACATCCTTGGGGCGGTGTGTTGTCAAGCCAGCCACCGTGACGGCCTGATTCGAGTCCTCTCGTAGCATCAAGCCCTGCTTGCTGCCACCGGGGACCAACAAATCGCGGATTGTCTCGTTGTAAATTTCGAGATACGACAGGGTGATCTCGGCGGTCTTCTCCTCGTTCCGTTCGGCAATCTTTTCGAACAATTCCTGCATGGTCATGAAAATGATGCCGGGCTGCGCAGCGGTGCCGGTGATTGTGTGTGTCTTCCCGCACCCTGTTGCTCCGTATGCAAATACTGTGGCATTATATCCGTCCAGGACGCTGTCCAGCAGATTCTTTGTGGTTGCTTCGTAGACTTCGGCTTGGGTGACATTCTCGTCGAAAATTCGATCGAAGGCGAAGACCTGGTCCTTGACCTTCTTTCCTGAGGCGGGCACGACGGATCTCGAGAACTTCTGCATAGGATTGTCTTCGGGAGGATCGAATACGCTGTCACGTCCGAATGTCAGCCGAAGAAACCAAGGAAGCGGTGGATGCAGTCGGGCTGGGGACACTTACAGGCACCGGTGATCGACTACCTTGACAATGTTCCGAATACCTCTCTGGTGCAGCTTGGGAGTTGGCGCCGCGGCTAATGAGCCGTCGCCGAGGAAATGTGTGCCATCGTCACTCCTTACCCTTCAAGGGGTCAGCGGGATCGAGCGCAGCAGACAGCGACTTGGAGCTCGAGGGGTTGGGACCTACAATTGGGCGGCTTCTCTGATAGTGAAGGGACGCACTCGGACTGTATACCAAAGGTCAGAGGTCGCTGCATTGGAGTAGGAATGGCGACGGCAGCGGCCGGCTACTGACCTGCAACGGTGATGGAGGATGCTCCCGGGTCAAGTGCAGACATGTCGGTTGGATTGATGTTTCATGAATGGCTGGAATGCTGCCTCGATCTGCACCCGTGGCTCTCGCGGCTCGATTCGACTCTGTCTGGGATGGAGGAATGGATGGGATGGGAACAGTCGTGAGACGAGAAGGAGCGCAGCTGAAGGGCGGAGCAGCAACGCTGCAGACACGTGAAAAGAGACAAGAGATAGGAGAGTCCTGCGCCTTTGGGGCAGGGCAATGCAAAGGCGAAGCGGGTTCCTAGTATGAACAAACAAATGTTTGGGTACACGAAGCTACTGGAAAAGAGGAAAGCAGCTTGACTGAAGAGGAGTTGTTGACAGCGAGGGTGCGGGCAAGCTGCTGGGCAAGTACAGTTTACCTGGGTTAGTGACGTCGGAGTCGGCGTATAAGCTGTCGGAGGCTTGACTTTTGTCGAGCTCGAGCTTTCACGGACTGCCGTGGTCTACATGCACGTAGGGGCCCTTTACTTTTCAAGGGGCCGTGCCTGCCTGCCAGTTGGCCTGGTCAATATTTTGGAATCCACGTCCCGAGTGGGGCGCGGTTACCCCACCAACAGCGCTAGTGCCCGAGACCGTGCAGCTCGCTTACTGTTATTGGCCAACCACCTTAAAGGTCAAGAATACGTACCTCTCAGGTAAAAAGGGGATGGATGGCTGCAAGGCGGACGCACTGCATACAGCGGTACCGAGATCGCCTCCAAACAACATGACCTTTGCCTTGAATTGTCATCTTCGGCGCATCGTAAAAAATCCATCAGCAGAAGGTGCTGCAGGTACGATCGCTTGGCCTGCCAACAATGGCCGGGGGGGTAGCACAAGTGCTCCCATGGCAGCCCTGGAGGCTGCTTGACCTTGCCTAGGCACCGCCAATCTGTGGAGGCTATAACTCCCTTATAAGTTGACTGGATTTCCTCGATAGAAGTCTGCCATTTAACTGCTCAGGAAGGCAAGAGATGTAGGCGCTTTCCGGGTGTTCTGGAAATCATGTCATTCATGTGGAGAGGAGGGCCAAAATCCATAAACGGACTCGTCGAGGAACAGCACTGCCAACAGTCTTGCCACGATACATCATTTGCTCTAAGCCGAAGCCACCGTGTTGACCAGATTCTGTCTTTTGTAGGACATTCTTGAAATGAATAACCACTACTGGCTGATCCAGCAACCTGTTGCTTGAAATAGACATTGATGGCTCGTGAAATCCTATATTAAGCCTGGCAGTGCCAGCTCGCGGGTGGTATTTAACATTGAAAACGTCAAGCATCAATCACTGCCTCTTGACAACCAGGTGCGCATTAAACAGATGTACTCTTAGGCTACCCTTCTGCTTCCAATAGCTATTGAACATGTACACTAAAACCTCCGCTATGCCATCGTGCGGAAACAAATCGCCAGGCTTACTTGGACTTAGAGACCATAACGACTCTTCAGGTTGCGCCACCAATCACGCATCATCCACCCATCGAAATCCGTAATTTGAGTAGCAGATCCAGCTGATGGGGACGTTAGTCCTGCTACGGGTCCCAAAGTGCTGTATTCTAGAACATTCCAAAACATGAAAGACGGGGATCCGTAACAGGTGAAAAGTGATACTGACCAAGCATTATGAAGTTATTTATTCCGGTCGGTGTCCAGTCTTTTGCCTCATGTCAGTACTAGTGTTTTCAAGGACAAGGGGGGTAAACTGACCATAGACTGTAAGTATTGAGAAGAAAGAAATAACAGTTAGTAATAATCTTATGCAGAGTTCAAGAGCAAGGGTATGTCGGGGAGGAAAATGGACTCAGTTTGAACGACATCTTCGGAATCAAGACTTACAGTCATCGAGAGCGTAGGTGTGACCCTGTTGAACAGTCAGCAGACGTAGAGACTATAACATCGCTTACGGCGAATGAGACCATATTCGAGGATGATATTACATACCATCTCGTGCAGTAGGATGTGAATGTCAGACGTTCCAAGTGCACCCATGAAGTATTCGCGGCCAATGCGCTGGCCCCAATCACCACCAGCACCACCAGAGAAACCGTCAGTAAGCCACAGAGAGACGTCGTAGTGGCGGGAGGCACCGCCGGGGCAGGATCCGTAGTTGTTGTCCTGGTGGAAGAAGCGACCACACCGAGGATCACACTCGGGGATACCTCCGCTGTCTTTGGTGGTATAGACATCGAGGCCTGATGTCGAGCCCTGGAGGAGGCTCTTATCGCGGACCGCCCAGCCGACGACCTTGACGGGCACGCTGCTGTAGGGGAACTTGTCGAAGCCGATGAGCCACTTCATCCACTTGTCGTGTTGGGCCTGGAGAACGGAGGCGATCTGGTTGCGCTGCGCCTCGGTGACTGCGGTGCCGGACTCCCAGCGGACGCAGTAGTTGACTTGTCTACCGAATATGGTCAGTAATTCTCTTTCAAGGCAAATCGGTGTCCTCGCACCCTTTGTTAGCAATCAGTTGGTCGTATCCATAGTTCTTAAAGCCAAGAGGGTTGCTATAGGTGGACATCTCGTGATCCCACACTTGCTTCAGTGGCGTGACGAGGTTGGATGGAGGGTTCCAAGTGGTTTGACGCCTGGCAAGACGATCTTGCATCTCGGAACGGACATGGATGTCGTTGACATTGTCCCAGATTGCACCGTCAGAGTCAGAGAGGCTGCTGTTGTGGGCACTAGCAAAGCTACCAACCAGAGCCGTGGACGAGACGAGTGTGGAAAACCGCATCTTTGCGAATTACCGGGGCGGATGAGGCTATCAGAGTGAGAATCCTGACTAGCATATTAAGCCACGCAAACCCAAGTCTTTAAGCACAGCGGAACACGCTCATTTATAGGAATTGGCGAGAAGACACCTGTAGACGAGGATCAGGGGCTTGCCTAAGTATGCCAGCCCATTCACTAGGTGCTATCAGGAGACCCGTACACGATTCGGCCGGTCGGAATACATGTTTAAATTTGTTCTGGGCATTTGGCTGTCAAAGCTGCATGTTTCCACCAGTCACCGAATGAGAATGGTCCTCCTGCTACCATGCAGTGGTATCCTACTAATTATTCCGACTCAGAGCCCCGTATCTGGCAGATCTTGGAAACAATTCTGGATCTGGTATTGAAAAGCAGTGACATCGCCGACTTAGTGGGGACGGATATGATTGAAAAAGGCAGGTATGAGGGTAGTTGTCGGAATCGAGGCTCCTTTGCTGCCTTTTCGAGGACATTTCTCCCAGGGAAGCAATCTAAGAGACGGCGTGGTGGACTTGGCAGGAGGAGTAGAAGTCTTGGTAGAGACGCTTAGGCCGATATAGAATGGGTAATTGGCCCACCTGGCTTGGAACATCCAAGGTTCTGTTGTTGACCACAACGCTGTCGACCGTTGGGTCCCATGATGGCGGGGCAGACCTGGTACTTATGCCATGCTACATGACCAGCTGGCGTGACACTGCTAATCCCAAGTCCCCAACGGCAGACAAGGAGAGCCGGAGCTAATGCCGTTGGGTGGCCCTCGGAGAATTTGACTAAGATATAAGCATAGAAATAAGAATATCTCCAAGATGGGATCTTAGTGCGTCTCTTATGCGAATCTTGTTCAAAGTAAGTTCTCGTATAATCCAGAGCAGCAGCGACTTCAAATGTGATATACAACAGTCGTCGTGACTCGGATGTGTGCACTGCACTGCTATAGTCTCTTACCCGTCAACCCCGACCATAGAGCACTGACACGGAGAGATGTCTCCCATTATCGCTCCAATGGAGATGCCAGGCTCCTGGAGTCAAGACTCCAGCTTTCCCCCACAAATTACGAAGCACGAGTCTCTCCTTTTTGCAGTAACTCGTGGTCCCAAAGAAGGCAAATGGCTTGAGACTTGCAAGGATAAACGGTAGCGAATGTAACGATCCATCGAAGCAAGCGTCCATGGGTTCCATACACCGGGGGCTGACCACTTCACCAGCCTCAAGAAAAGAAAAGGGCACAAATTCTAGCCTACAAATATGCTTGCCGCAGGAGCTGGACTCCTTTTGATTGGCCATATATTTCCTCTATCTCATTCAATTGCCACCCATTCATCTCATCGTAGCTGCGAGCGCGAACATCATGACTTGTCTGACAGCCTCGACACTTGGGCATTCGAGGAGGCGGGATGGGTTCGACCCCGACGCTTGAGGCTTGAGGCCTGAGCCACCCTTCTGCGGCCCAGGCCCAGACCGGACCATTTCACTCCGAACATGACGGAATAGTTGACCAACTTCCAACACCACCCAGGCGGAGCTACCCGTCCTGTGCCATTGGCTTTCTACCAGCCCTACCGACTGACTGGCAGCCAAGAACAAATATCACGGTTGCTATTCGAGCGGCTCGCATGTTGCGTCCTGCACGTGTCTGGTCGTGTAAGACGCAGGCGTGCGTGCACCTGTCGACCTGCCTGCCTGCCTGCCTGCCTGCCCAGGCTGACAGGGGCGCATGCAGGCTGGCAGGCCGTTCCTCAAGAAGGGCTAGCTTGCAGCATCCGCTGCACGAGATCGATTGCCAACCGTTGCACGCTGCCGGTACTCATTCCACAATGCCGGCGTTCTGCATGGGCGCTTAAGCGACGACCGTCTCGACTCAACAACATGCACTCACTCACCTTGGCCAATTCCATGATACGCAAGCAGTTCACGTTTACTATGCCGCCCAGGAACTGGCGAAGGATCGCGCTCATCTTCATTCAAGCTAGCCCTGAACGCCGAACGGTCACCGCCTCCGAGTGCAGAACAACAGGAGCCCAAGTGGGCCGGCAATGTCAGCTGTCAGCCGCACTGTCCAGCAATCGCTCCTTGGCCACGCGAGTGGAACGAACGATACCGAATATCTGGACGCTGCACGAAGAGAGATTGCTCGTCATCAGCCTCTCCTTCCTTCATGCTACACGAGCTTCAGGGCCCTGTTTTGACCTGGCCCTACAGAGACAACCAGTCGCCCCCATGCATCGAGGCTTTTCCTTCAGGCGTGCAGGATGGCGCAGGCACTGCATCGCTCGACCCGAGAGCGCTGCGGACGCCGGAAACGCTCAAGGTTCACTCCCGAGCGGCCGCCGCCCCACAGCCTCGCACATGGCTCGCATCTTCTACCTGGCACTCCCTGGCACTTCCTGGAAACTACAATGAATGGCCAATGACCACCAGCCAGTGCTGCTCCTCCGCGGCGGGCTTTGATACCCAAAGGATTCAGAACCCTGTGTTGTCTGCGCTCAGGAGCCTAGGCGCGTACTGTGATGAGATCAATATGTAGGTATCTGGCCTTCTGGCGACCGGGCCGCTCTTTTTTCTCGTGCTTGTGGAACGAGCTGTTCGACAAGTCGATCTTTGCCTCTTCATCTGGAGACCTTACTCCCATGTTCACCTGTTTCCTATGGTAATGGCAACGACGTCTTGCACTCAGGTTTCGTAGTCTGTAGCACCAATCGACTGCTTGACGACACCAGCAAAGCGCCAGTTTTATACAAAAAAAATTCCACGGCCAAGCTGTGTCTTTCCCTGTACAGTCCTAGGGCCCTGAACCGACCGATCGACCATTGAAGGAGTCCTGCTTTCCCACGCTCGTTTCTATTCGGCCACAGTGTCGCATCTCTTTCGGGACTGATATTACCCATCATGACGACAACAACCTCGATATACTCCTCTCCAATACAGTCCTCCTTCCCCCTGGACGCCCTCACAACAACGTTCACACCACCAGCATCCTGCAGCGGCATATACAGTTCCGCGGGGATCGCTGTCATCGATGCAGACTTGGCCTGCCTGCCCCAGGGCTTCACCTCCCTCTCAACAAACTACTTCTCACCGGGCATACAATGCCCAGCAGGCTACGTAACAGCATGCAATGACCATGCAGGCATAAGCTCAATTACGACAGTCACCTGCTGCCCGTACAGGGGCGACATAACCCTGGGCTGCGTGACGCCGAGCACGCTGAGCAACGTATGGGAGACGTTATTCTGCACTTGGATCGCCCCCGAGTCCGGAACCACCGTCAGCATCACACATTCCGACGATGGAGGGACGACCTCGACGTCGGCGGTGAGCATGCAGAGCCCGGCGGGAATCAACGCGCTGGGCATCAGGATGGTCTACCAGAGCTCAGACCTGGCCGCTGCTTCGGGGGCAGGGGTGATGACCTCGGGGACGGCCACGGCGACATCGGGCGGGGCAACAAATACGGGCGCCGCGGGCGATGCGGACCAGGGTAGCAGCTCCGGCCCCTCGACGGGTGTGATCATCGCCATCGCTGTGGTCATCCCGGTCGTGCTGATCGCCGCCGCGGCCGGGCTGTTCTTCCTGATACGGAAACGCAAGCAGGCGCAGAGGGGGCAGCAGCCGGGCGAAGGGACGGAGGGGACGTCGTATGACTACAGCAAGAATGGGTACAGCGCAGTAGCCGCCGGAGCAGGTGGTTACTATGACCCGAAGAGCCCTGCGCCACCGTCAGAGGTATCCGGCGTCGGGGCTTATGGCGTGAAGAACCAGCAGCAGGAGCGTGCAGAGCTTGAACAGCAGGAACCACCGGTCGAGTTGCCTGCTGATCACTATCGGTAAGGGGAAGGGCTTAATGGGAGCAATGAGATGTGTTCGGAATGGTTAGAGGGGGCATACTGTTGTAACTGCATAATGTATCATATAAATCAATAGCGTCTGGCATTAGTGCTGTGAGACCACATGCTCTAGAGCGTCATGAGCAGAAGAAGCGGATATATTTGACTAGATCTACGTGTATTGTCTTTGATCCTCTCATATCAGATGTATAGAACACGTCTAAGCCACAACGGCCGGTACCACACCGCGTGGCATTTGCTCGGTTGTGGCACAGGAACCCTCCGGACTTTCTGTCAAACTCCACGGAGGAATCGCCGCTTCCGCCCCTTCCGCCTCCGAGCCGATTCATCAGCGCTCTAGGCCGTATTAGACTCCGGCGGCGGCGGCGTCGGCGGACCCACCTGGCCCACGGCCTCCCTCACCACCTCACGGAAACTCTCCCCGAGAGCCCCCATCACAACACTGACATCTGGTGCCCGAGGCACAGTGCTGCCTTCCTGCCTGGCTATTGCGCCGGCGTCCCACCCATCCTTGACGCCGTCGGCACCGGTCTTGCCCGAGACCTTCTCTCCCTTGACGTCCCTCCCTGTCCTGACGAAGCCCTGAGGTGTCGCGGGCGTGATGAGCGTGCTGTCCAGGGTTGATTCCCACCGCATCAGGTAAACGCCTGGACCGGACATGTCATCTCCTTCTGAGCTACCTCGCGGCGTGTTGCGCTTGCTACCCCCATCCTTCTCACCAGCCTTGGTCGAGCTTTCGTTCAGGGCGTCGAGAATACGCTGCATGCGCTGCGTGGATATGTTGGAGGCCTTGGAGAGATATTCTGCATGCGAGTCCAGGGCAGCCAGGACCGACTTCTGAGTCTCTGGTTGGAGCTGATTGAATATCCCTTGCAGAGAGCTGCTTATCGCCCCGGCTGCACCTGAGTCGGTTCCGGCACCGTCCGCTACTCCCGCCTCATTTGCGTCTCGGAACTTGTGTATCGTCCCATTGGCCCACAGTCGGAACTTCTCCCTGACGTCGGTGCAGTTCTCGGCGAACTGGTGCAGGTACTTGTAGAGCAGATGCCGATTTCGCCGCAGCAGGGCCACGTAGTCCTCTACCGAAGGCGGCCTCGTCTGCACGGGGCTACTCTTGCCACTCGCAGTCCCTAAGGTTTTCCACTTGCTGCCGTTACGGTTCTTCACCTGTTTTGACTTGCTCGTCTCGATGAAGTCGTTCAGGAAGGTCTCCAGCGCAGTAACGTGCGGCCGGAGATCCAAGTTGCCGTGAAGACTCCTGATGAACGGCTCGTATGCGGACACGGCATCGCGCATCACGCCAGTTAGGTGGTCCGGAACGGATTTACAGAACACGTTGCTGAGCTCATCCCTGTCGCGTACCGACAGTTGGGCAGAATACCATTCCATGCATTGCTTGTGCTGAGCGTCACTCATGGAAGCTGTTAGCTTGGGGTCGGCAGAGTCGAGGATCACTGCGATGATAGACTTCTGCTCTGTTAAGCTCTTCCGGCGAGCCCTCTCTTGGACGTCCCGCGGCGAGGCTATGTGGTCCCTGAGTGCAGCTAGTTGTTCCTTGCTTGGCTTATCCTTGGACGATTCGACCTTCTCGGCTTGTTTTCGGAAGTCACTGGCGTCCCAAGACAGTACAAGGTTTATTATCCTGGCAGTCACCTCGTCAGTTCTGGATCAATTTTACACCGTGAATTCGCCGGGTCAGCGACACAGCCATACCTTTGCAGCAGATTCATACCGTCGTCAGCCTCCTTCGTCCAGCCAATCCAGTTGGTCATCGCCGCAACACTCATCTTGGCCAGGAATATACGCATCATGCCATTGATCATCGTTGCCGCATTACCAACCCTGAGAGTTTGACGAACCATCGTAAACGGCACCAAGTGGACCACGTTTTCGATCAATTTGACCATGTACTGCCCCTCTGCGGAGAGCACCAGAATATGATGAAGAAGCGAGGCGATATGAAGGATTGCATAGTCTGCCGCTGCCTTGACTGCTGGCGAGTGGGCCTCGAAGTCCTCGTTTTTGGCGCAGTGGTCAAACAGCTCGTCGGCGAGATTCCCATGGACGAGCTCCCGCACACACTCGTCCCACGCCCTCTCGAGCTCTGCTGCCTGGGTGACGTCGTACTGGGCCTTCTGCAAGTCGAGCTTGTCGCTCGCCCTGGCAACACCGCCTAGAAGTCCGCGCGTGACAGCCTCATGAATCACGCATGCCAGGGTCGCCAGAGTCTTCCTAGTGCCCGGTGCGCCCTTGTCGTAGGATTCAGACAGGTTCGCGTCGGCCAGCCTGGACAAAATGCCCTGGAATTTGGTTGGCCAGAAATCTTGGGGCAGGTCGCCTAGCCCCGGAACTGGTAAGATGCATTGGGTGAGAAGAAGCTGAAGCAAAGGTGAGGCGGACTTGGGATTATAAGTTACAGTATCGGACTGTGATGCGTCGTGGTTGAACGGATATCCGTATTCTTTAATAGCGTACGGATATTTGAAACTCTCGGCTTCACGATTCGTCTCATCGTGAGTGAGAATGTCAAATAGGGCATGGAGCTGTGTTGAATCGAGGGCCACAGCTGTGGGTGGTGGTGGGTCTGAAGCCATCACAAAGTTGGAAACGTGTCGTGAGTTGCGATGATGATGTTTGGTCACCAGTATCGAAGAGGTACTTTCTTCCCGGGCTCGCGAAGGGGATGTGATGCGTGAGCTGAGGGGAACCGATGCTGCCGGTCTCTTATAAGAGCACGAAAAGTACCGTCACTTGCTGTCACTGCGAAAAAGTGACTGCAGATGTAGTGTGGACAAGCGTCCTGCCGCTCAGGGTGAGTGACGCAAGCAGGCCTTGGAGCTCAGTTGACGAAAGAAGCATAAGACGAAGGCCAGAAATCATAGCAAAGGACTCGTGACGATGCCAATGGACTGCGTGCGAGTGGTCTAGAATATTGTAACTTCAGATGCGAACCATGATGAGCTATAGACTTGGAGGTGTGGCAAGTCGAGACAGATTTGAAGGGCGGCTGGGCACACTAGATATCAGACAGGCGCGAGTCAAATAGGGGAGATGACCCTCTGAAGTGTGATTGTCCGGTGCGTGGCGATCTTGTGAATAACATGTGCAGCCCTTGGTCGTTTCTGGCTGAGCCGAGATTTCGACCTGATCAGCAACAAAGCTCGTGTCCGTGTCGCCTTGTGTAGCCCTCAGCTGGAGAGCATAGAGCCTCACGGCCAGGGCAGTGACCCAAACGGGGAATTCTTTGCGTTGGATGCCGCAGTCCTGTTGTTAAGACCCGGTCCCTGGCCGGCCGTTCAGTGCGCAGGGGGTTCATGCGATTCGCAACGGACCCAGATTTCAAGATGGTGAGAAGACAAAATCAGATCTGGTTAATAAATCCTTGAACTATTGATATAGCCAGGTCCAGAGCAATGTCGACATGAAGACGAAGCCAGGTGCAGGCCTTCACGAGATGACGCCGCATCCCGGGGCAGCGAGCCTCTAGGGGTCCTCTCCTAGGGCGGCTTCTGTCGGTGACGTACCCACCCACAGAGGGACCCAGTTGCCAGCTCCAGCGGTACCTGGTTACTCTCGGACCACGCTAAGGCTTTATCCGCACTAGCGCCAATTTGTCGCGTCCCTCCGCGGTGGGAGGCTGGACTTTTCGACGTCTCGAGCTGCGTTCGTCCAACGACCACCTCGACCAGGCTAATCACCCAGCTCCCGTCGTCGCCCTGCCACCATCAATCCCGCCGGCGCACGCATATCGCTCGTCGCATCAGTATCTCAAGACACTGAAAGTCCTGCACGGCTGTCGTCATCCGACAAGATGGGCAAAAAGAAGCGCTCACACCCCAACATCGAGGAGCTCCTCGAGCGCCCGTGGTGTTACTACTGTGAGCTTGTGCTCCCCCGACCCGACTGCGCCCTCCATGTGGATCCCGACTAACTCTCCCAAGGCGAGCGAGATTTCGAGGACCTGAAGCTCCTGATCTCTCATCAGAAGGCAAAGCATTTCAAATGCGATCGATGTGGTCGTCGGCTTAATACTGCAGGAGGTCGGCGAACCTAACCCCGTAAACTGTCCTCTCGTGATCGGCTTCTGACTCTCCTCGGACTCTAGGTCTCTCCGTCCACATGAACCAAGTCCATAAAGAGACACTCTCACACGTCGAAAATGCCCTCCCTAACCGTCAGGCTCTGGACGTCGAGATCTTCGGCATGGAAGGTGTTCCCGAGGAGGTCAGGGAACAGCACAAACAAAGAATCCACCAAAACTACTGGGCCGCCCAGGACGAGCGTTTCAAGGCGACAGGTAACCCACCTCCGGGCCAAGAGCGACCTTCAAAGAAGATCAGGATAGAAACCCCGGAGGAGCTGAAGAAGAGGTTCGCGGATTTCCGCGCCAAGAAAGCAGCGGGAATACCAACAGGCACAAACGGCAATGCGAATGCGGCGCCAGCGAACGTACAGAGTCCCGCACAGAATGGCAGCCCTGGCACTTTCGTAAGTACACATCACAGGCGGCATGAACAGCTCCAGCAGCGCGTAGAATGCTAACATTAGTCTGCCAGAACTCCCCCTTTGCTCCTCCACAACCCTACGCCCAACCTGGCTTCCCAAATTACCCCCCGACCGGCCCTCCTCCTGCTGCCGGCTTCCAACAGTACCCTCCTTCCTCTCTTCCCGCACGCCCACCAAGTCTGCCTACTGCACCGAACCTCCCTCAACGGCCAGGCTACGCGGCTGGGAATTACTATCCCGGCCAGCCCGGCGCCCCGGGCTTCCCCGCCGCTGGTGGCGCATCAACAGTGGATGAGCTTATGGCCAATGCGAGACAAGGTGATGACATCGACCAGCTCATTCGAATGGCTGAGGCCGGCATCAAGCCAGCCAAGACGCCCACGGACGGCGCGCCGACTGTGCCGCCGCCGGCCGATGGGGGAGAGAAGAAGTCGAAGAAGGAGAAGGGGCGCATGGTCTATTCCGATACCGAGTTCAGCCCGGAGGAGAGGATGGCAATGCTGCCCAAATACGCTTGGACGCCCACTGTAACCGCTTAGCCTGCGTCTACGGGGGGTTGCTGAGGCTGTTGAAGCAGTGCACAGAGTTGCAGAATTTTTTGGCTTCTTCGAGAATTGTCGGTACTGGCCAACGGTGGTCAAGAGATTCTGGTGCCATAACACCTCTTTAAGCATTAGAAATCCAATGCCAGGGTACGCGAGAAAATAATATATGGATAATTTTCCACCTCTTTTTCGGTGACCAACCCCGTGGTGTGCCCCTGGGTTGTCCTGTTCGAACCGACATGATTTCAGATGGACCAGATTACTTCGAATTAAGGTTCTGCCGGGACTCACGCATCTTCCGTCGCCCGCAAACCAGTCACGTCGCGAGTTTGTCTGGCCTTTCGGCAGGCGTCAAAATTGGTGGGGTTGAGTATTTCTGTCACGATCCCATGGGCCATACCGATACCGCAAAACGTGATATGGTCTTTGAACAACACTTTGAACCTGTTTGTTTTTTGTATTCTATGAATCCTTGCTAAGATGCAATGAACCCAGCATGTTGGGAATGACCACAGCAGCCGTTCTGTTCATCAGAAAATGTCGTAGTCTCAATGTTTCTCACTTGACAAACTCTGGTTTGTGATTCAGAATCTCAGCGGCAAGTATCACCGTTTTGTTGCCAGGCTTGCCATTCTGAGGAAATACCTACTAACACATGAGGCGATAGCCCACGTAAGCTGGCATTACAGATTTGACGGTATTCGAATGCTCAACTCAACTGTTGTTGCTAGCCACACAACCACTCAAGCAGAGATAGTTGGCCACGCTTAGTCAAGAGTTATACATGTGCATAGAATCAAAAAGAGATCGGATGTTCACACCCGCAAAAACGGAGGGTATACCCATACTAAGGAACTCGGAGATCAAAGTAATTAGTTTAGTACTAAACCACAGGTGATTCTCTCATAGATTTAGTATATAGAGTTTTTCTACTCGTATAGTATCCTATAGGAGGGTAGGATAATATCCTATAGGAGGGTAGGATGGTGTCCTATAGGAGGTTGTCCTATAAGAGGTTATCCCTTGGGGCTTGGGTGTACCATCCGTTTTGGTGGGTGCGAATATCCGATCTCATCGAAAAAATGTACCGTCAGGATTGCGGCACTCATTTCATATCCCATGGAATGCATCCCGCTATATTCAATTGGATCTTCCGTTATTGGGGGTTGCGCTCTTAATCCGTATACGTCCCGAGGGCGTGTGGTCCCTTCACACAGTGGTAAACGCTCAAAGACCCAGCGTTAAAAAAAACACAATGTCAAGTTCCGTAATTGTGCCATGCGTTTTCGAGACGAATCTTGGCCCGTCAAAGATGATATAAATGCCTGGACTTCCTCATAGATCGTGCATGAATTTACCCAACTTCCAATCCTATTCTTTCCTCGGATTGGAGCAGACAGTTTCTCACAATTTACAAGAGTCACTGATCCTTGCAGTTGTCTGACAGTGTTGGTGGTTCACAACACCAATTAAAAGTCCGTAAGCCCAAAAGGACCTTGCAGCTGAAGACCAACCGGACCCGGTTTGTAGTCGTTTCTGACGTGAGTCTAGTGTCGTAAGTATTGGAGACTTGCGTACACTTGAGTGTTTTACCTCTTGGAGCGTTCGCATCCAACTGGCGGCCACGGACTCTGCTCTAAAGCCGAAGCCGAGAGGGGAACCACACTACGACCCACGTACCGTGACTTCGTTACCCCGGCTCCGTTCCATCACGAACGGAAGTCCGGCCTATGACGGCCCCAACGGAACCTCAAGCAGGAAAACGAAAAACGTCGCGGCCGTAAGATGATGCCCATAATGCATCATCCCAGCGTCTCTATTTAAGCGAATCGAGCCTGTTGCGTACGCTTCTGCAAGCCTTTCCGGCGGACCACTTCCTCACACGAACACGAGATCTTTTACTTTATATCAGACATGGCAGTGCACTCGACCTTGACAGCCACGGCCGTGGAGCAGGACCTGACCCTGGACACGACGTCCTCCTTCCCACCAAATCTTCCACCTCATATCCTGCAGCACTTTTCCAAGAAGCTCGACCAAGCCCAAGCAGGACATATCCGCCATTTCCACAATCTTGCCACACAGCTGGACGGGGAATGGCGTCACAGTAAGTGAGCATTCGAGCAGAGCTTACATCTCGTGATTCACATCCCACCATCCTCGATTCTTGCGCAGGGTCCTCTCTGTGCCGGCAAGAAAGGGACCGGATAACAGCTGGTGCTTCCCATATGGTATGAGCCTCGTTACTCATTCGCCGTTCCACAGTGGGCAGCCCTGTCTCAGGGCAGGAGCTCTTCGATGCCTACCGTTACCAGATCGCGACGATGGCCTACGCGGCCGGCGTGGCGCACTACCACCGCTTGCCCGCGCTCCGCTCCGTCTTCCGCACACTTTTTGATCAGCTTATTCACAAGATGATGCTGCGTGATGTTTGGGGCTATTGGTTCCTGACCAGCCAATCGGGAAAGTACGTCGACCCGGACATCACCGAGCTGCGGAAACCCTGGCCCGACCCGGTGTGCCGGGAGAACATCATGTTCTCGGGCCACCTGCTGCTCATGGTCAGCCTGTACGGGATGCTCTTCAACGACGATAAGTATGACGAGCAGGGGGCGCTGACATTTGACTGGAACCCTATTTTCTTCGGCTTGGGCCCTGAGAAGTTCCTTTACAGCCGCAGCACACTGCAGCAGACGATCGTGAGCGAGATGGAGAAGACGGGCTGGATGGGGGTGTGCTGCGAGCCTAATTGTGTCTTCATCATCTGCAACCAGTTCCCCATCATTGCTATTAGGTACAATGATGTGCGTAACGGCACGGACGTCGTGTCGGATGTCCTGGAGAAATACCAGGCCGCGTGGAAGGCCAAGAATGGCGGGTTTATATCACCTGATGCAGCTGGGGACGAGAATCTCATCTTCTATTGGATGATCAAGCAGGACTCAATCGTCAACCTCGGTGGTATCTCCGGGAATGCGTGGGCGTGTGCATTCATGAACTCTTGGAATTCCGAGTACGTCCACGAATGGTATCCCAAGCTCGTCAAAGGACATCTCACGTGGCACCCCGACGGCCGTGTCAATTTGAACAATATACTCGTTGCCAGCGAGATCCGGGCAGCACTCAAGAGCGAAGAGGATTCCACGGGGCTGGATGAGCGCAGTCTGACTGTATCGGCCGAGACATTTGCCCAGGCTGCCTCCAAAGTCCAGAAGGGCCTGGACGGGGGCGAGCTGCGGACGCCGATGGGCCCATCTAATTCCTCTACGACTTTCGGTTATACTCTCCAATGGGTCTCTGAGGTGGCGCCGCCACCCGAGCACGCTGAGAGAGACGTCGTTTCTGGCCTGTTGAAGCACGCCGATACGTACCTGAACCCGACCTGGGAGAAGGGGGGGCTCTTCTACCCCAGAAGAGACGGAAGACTCCAAGACGACGAAGGGAACTGGATTGGTATGGATGTTTACACCGGGAACGCCGGGATTGCGTATGGCCGTTTGAATGTCAGGGACGGCCAGAAGAAGATGTGGGAAAAGCCGTGGGCCAAAGATGGCCACCACGCGACTTACCCCTATATCGAAGGAGTTGATCTTTCAAGTGGAGTGGACTTCCTCCGTGGCGAATGGAACGAGGAAGTTGGAGCTTTTGCTGTGACGATGAGAACTTGGGATGGTTCCAGCAGCAGGTACGTATTTGGCCCATACGGTCACTAATTGAGATGAGTGTTAAGGCGGACAATGCTAACTTTTGTCTAGGGTCAATCTGAAGATCCACAACCTCTCTACCGGATTGTACGGATTGTACCAAGCAGGCCAGCTTGTCCAAGTTAAGCAGGTGAAATCTGGGGACGTGTTTGACTTGACAGCTGAGGTCGGCGCTGATGAGGTTGATGCTGTGCTCGTCCGGAACAGCAGTTGAATTACAAGGTATTGTGCTTGACTTCCAAGATTCCCAATGCGCGCCAGGAGAACTCTACTATGTCATACCTGCACGCTGGATCTGAAATTGTAAATTAAGTGACACATAACTAAAGGGATTCTCTGTACATCCTCTCATGCAAAGCCTCTGTGAATGTGGTACACCTGAGTCGTGATGGTTCACAATAGTCACGCAGCCAACATGACCATCTCATCTTGAATGGTCTGGACTAATTGGCCCCTTTCTTCGCCCCCCCTGATCCCAGATACCATGTAGTGCCAAGGTCAACGGCCGTGGGGAAATGGAGAAAAAGCAGGGGGTTGTATTCCGGCTAAATACAACAGTTCTCCCCAGATGCTCCCCCGCATAGGTTTCCTCGGGGTCATTTCCGGCCATGACATCCACCCTTGACCGTCGGGGAAACATCAGTTTCGTGTCAATAAATTCCGAGCGGTTTCCAATGTTGAAAGCAGTTTCGTGCTTTGAAAATTGTGACAAGCAAACGAAGACATCTGTCTAAGTTTTCATAATGACAGCCTACCGAGGATATAAACGCCTTGGGATTACCCAATATTCATATCTCTAAGGTTGACAGCATCGTCATCATGGGGAGGCCTGCGGAGTCGTCAATTTTCGTGAGGCTCTCCGGCGACGGGGATCCGGAAGCGAGATGCTGCTGTCATGTCACCACGCGGAAGCAAGGCCAGGGATCCCGCCTCGACGCGTGCGTCTACCTTTTCCCTTTACCCGCCATTCCGGCAAGGCGGCCGTCAACTGGTCTCTCTTGACGCCTTTCAGCTGCGAGGCAAACTTCCAAGATTGCCACTACTAGTTCTCGTTGGCACGCCCCATCTGCTGTGTTTACCCAGCAGCGCGGTACCTGGGCCGAGGATACACCCGCGGGCTAGGCAAGCTGCTCAGCCGCCTTGCCTGACCTCACCGCGTCTTGCTAACCATGGTCTCCCCGGAATGTGGTATTTACCCCAAGGTGGGGTGGAGACTCCCTAGTATTTCTTGGGTCATATTGTGTAGCATTATATATCAGGCCTCTTCGTGATATTTCTCCTCTGCATGAGTGATGGACTTCTCGTCACCGGTAGCCCACAGGCAAGCAAGACCGTGAGTGAGGCTGCTCTTGAGCTTCACCTTCCACGTCAACTATCCAGCTCTGCACGACGCGGATCTCCTGTCCGTAGAGCTAGTTGCCTACGATGAAGTCAAGCATCCTGCTTGCGCTTTGCAGCGCATCGCCTCTTGTCGCCGCCCTTGGTCAAAAGCCTGTCGTTTCCTTTCAAGGCGCAGATGGAGACTTTCAGATAGCCGGAGGGCCCATATCCGCCGGTCAGATCTTGGTATCAGACAACGACTACTGGGGGGTCATAAGAGCAGCCGGGGATCTGGCAGCCGATTTTGGCAGAGTCACGGGCACCAACTACACGGTCAGCACTGGAACCGGGCCTCGAACTCGACGTATGCCAATGGTACTAGCAGTGCTTCGGCCGCGACGTACTCGTTCAACCCGGTAAACAACAAGAACAACACAGTTGTAAGTGTTCTTTCGTTGTGGTCACTTGACCCAATCTCAAGCTTACCAATCGCACATAGTACTCCACTACTGAGCCCGAGTCCTTTACGGGACCAGCTTATTCTGACCCAATTTTATCGTCTGTGGTCGTCATTGCTGGCACTGTTGGCAACAGTACTCTTATCGACTCTCTCGTTTCATCAGGCGCCATAGATGTGTCCGAGATTGAAGGAGCATGGGAATCATTCACGTCCCAGCTGGTGTCCAACCCGGCTGATGGCGTATCCCAAGCCCTGGTGATCGCAGGAAGCGATCCCCGTGGCACTATTTTCGGTCTATATGACGTTTCCGAGCAAATCGGCGTCTCTCCGTGGTACTTCTGGGCCGACACACCCGTGCGCCAGAACACGGACATCTTCGTCCCTGCCAACCTTACAAAGGTTCAGGGTCCGCCCTCAGTCAAGTACCGCGGCATTTTCCTCAACGATGAGCAGCCGGGTCTGACGAACTGGGTGGCAACCAACTTTGAGGATGCTGAGAACGGCGCGGCGGGCTACGGCCCCGAATTCTACGCCCACGTGCTCGAGCTCATCCTTCGCCTGCGGGCAAACTACCTGTGGCCGACCGTCTGGGCATCGATGTACGAGGTGGACTTCCCGGAGAACCAGCCCCTCGCGGACGCCTACGAGGTCGTCCTAGGCAGCTCGCACACAGAGCCGCTCATGCGGGCCCAGAACGAGTTTCAGAACTTCTACCCGGGCGCCTGGGCATACAACCTCAACAACGAGACCATCGACGAGTACTTCCGCTACGGCGTGCAGCGGGCTAAGCCCTATGCGCGTAACTCGCTGTGGACCATGGGTATGCGCGGCACCGGTGACACGGCTATCGAGGGCCTGGGCGTCGACAAGATTGTGACGATGCTCGAGACTCTGGTGCACAACCAGCAGGAGATCATCAGTGAGGGCCTCGGTGGGGTGAATATCTCCACCGTGCCGCAGATGTGGTGCCTGTACAAGGAAGTGCAGACGTACATCTTCGAGGGTTTGTCCGTTCCAGATGATATTACCTTGCTGTGGGCGGATGACAATTGGGGCAACATCAGGCGTTTCCCGCTCGCCAACGAGACAAGCCGCGCCGGTGGTGCTGGCGTGTACTACCACTTCGATTATGTTGGTGATCCGAGAAACTACAAGTGGGTCAACACCGTGAAGTTGGCCAAGACCGCGGAGCAGGTAAGTATTTTGCTTTGGCGCCAGGAGCCCTCTATGAGGAGATCCGTATTCTGACAGCATGATAGATGCACATGGCCTACGCCCGTGGTGCCGATCGCATCTGGATCGTCAATGTCGGTGACCTGAAGCCAGTTGAAATTCCCATCAGCCACTTCATGGACATGGCCTATGACGCGGAGACCTGGAATGTCGACAGCACGTCGGACTGGGCCGCGGCCTGGGCAGCGAGAGAGTTCGGCCCGGACCTGGCGGCAAATATCTCGTCGTTGATGGTTCACTATGGAACTATGGCAAACCGTCGCAAGTTTGAGCTGATCGAGCCCCAGTCCTACAGCGTCATCAACTACAATGAGGGCGATGCCCTTCTTGCGGAGTGGGCCGAGTTGCAGTCCCAGGCCGAAGCCGTGTATGATTCTCTGGACGAGAGCCAGCAACCGGCGTTCTTCCAGATGGTCCTCCACCCGGTCATTGGAGGCAACATCGTCAATCAGATCTACATCGGAGCGGCCAAGAACATGTTGTACGCTGGTCAGAAGCGCAACTCAGCCAATCCCAAGATGATGGAGGTTTTCGACCTGAGTGCAGCCGACTCTGAGCTGACAGATAGGTGGGATGACATGCTCGACGGGAAGTGGGCACACATGATGGACCGTAAGCATTGTCCGAGGCGTGAGGTGAATCGAAAGGTACCCCTTACTGACAAATATCACCAGAAACTCATCTTGGCTACGACGGATACTGGCAGCAGCCCATGCGGAACACGTTACCCGCCATGAGCTACGTTCAGACTCAACGCGTATCCCTCGCTGGTCACGTCGGCGTCGGCGTCGAGGGATCCAACGGCACGGTTCAAGGCGACGACAAATATCACACCAACAGCGGCAACAGCCTCGCGGTCCCACCACTGGAGCCATACGGCGCCGCAACTAGATACTTCGAGGTCTTCTCCCGTGGCACAGAAAGCTGCACGTGGACTGCTTCGCCTTGGGCTCCTTATGTGAAGCTCTCCCAAAACACTGGTGTCGTCGGCCCGGATGGCGGTGATACCCGGGTGTACGTCACTGTCGATTGGGCCAGTGCCCCAGCTGCACCGAACGTGACGATGATCAACATCAATGTCACCAACTCATGCCGCGATCTCGACAGATTCGGATTCAAGGAACCACTTGTTCAGGTGCCGGTATACAACCGAGTCCCGCCATCCAACTTCTCAGAGGGTTTCATTGAGTCGGACGGACACGTCGCCATCGACGGGCCCAACTACCAGGCCATCGTGCCAGGCTCAGGATCCGCAACCACAATCAACGGGTCCGCAGCTGAGAACGTGACGTACCACACCTTCAAGGGAATCGGCCGGACGGGCGACGGCGTGGGTCTCGTGCCACAGGACCTGGAGAAGCTATCGCCTGATGCGGCCCCGGCGCTGGAGTACCAGATGTACCTGTTCAGCAACTCGTCCAAGGCCAACGTCACGGTCTGGATCTCGCCGTCCCACAACTATCTCGGCGACGGGACTCCACTTCAGTATGCCATTGACCTCTCTCCTGCCGGCTCGGATGTGCCGTCGAACCTGACGATCGTCTCGCCTGTTGGCGCCACCGTTGGGCAGAACCTACCGGCGGGCTGGGGATATGCTGTTGCGGATGGCGTGTGGGGAAAGACGGGCAACTATACCACCAGCTCTTTCAAGGTGCCGCAAGAGGGTGCGTACACCTTGCGGATCTGGGCTCTGATGCCAAGTATTATTGTGCAGAAGGTGGTGGTTGACTTGGGAGGCGTAAGGCCCAGCTATCTTGGCCCGCCTGAGAGCTTCTTATTAGGGCGGGATGAGCTCGGTGCGTACAATGGTACCACCGTTTTCTCTGTTTAATAAATTCGTCCATGAAAATAGTGGAATCATAATCAGAATTTACGCATGCTTTTCCAACACTATGCGGAGCTAGAGCCTCCAAGCCATCTGTAATATGAGCGATGCGCAAGCTGCCTAGGCGGGCATTCAGGTTCTGCGCGGCTGCCTGGGACACCATTCAAGGGAAACAAAGAAAAAGCCAATATGTGATGTTGGTGATCCGGACACGAATACTTCTCAGAGGTATATCTCACCGGACAGTAAAAAAAGATGAGAATATGTTGGGACACTCAGAACATTGCTAATCGAGCTCTCCATAGTGTACTGCAACATGCGAAATGCATTCTCCGGTTTCCTGGTTAGGAGGCGGCCGAGGATTGGATGGTATTCAAGATAGATTTAGCAATTGGGTAGCCTAAGAGAACAATTTACCTTGAAATAAAATCTTTCACTGTAAGTGAACGAGCTGGTCGGAATCACTCATCTTAAGGGCCTCACCAAGTCATCTCTAGAACATGTGGTAATACAACATCAAGTGATTGACAAATTTATACCTTGCTCAGTGGTAGCTATGTACAACGAACGCCCCCCAAAGATTGATTCGTCTCCCAGCCCATGTATGTCGCATCCAACCAGTGAGCTGAGCCCCAATTAGGTTGGTGGAGAACGGTTTATACATTACTCAACACAAGCCCAAGCATCCTCATCCTTAAAATCCCCACCCTGGAAGACATTTCGGCGAGGCCAACGGCAGTGTCTACGCTTGAAGTCGACCCCGGCACTCTTGTCGCCGTTGACGTATGCGGTACCCAGAATCGTATCGGGTGCTTCACCCTCCTCCACCCAGCGAACGATGGCCATGAGCACGTTCTCGTCGGGGTTGAGGGTAGAGACACTCTTGGCCTGGTTGCCGATGAAGGTGGCGCCAGGGCCTCCTCCGCAATGGGCCATTCCCGAGATCCTGAAGTAGCGGTAGAACTCATCGAGGGCGGCTGGGTCGAGGCCCATTGTCTGAGAGACGTGCTCGTAGTAGCGCGGAGAGTTCTCGCTGGAGATCGTTCCATCGGACAGGCCGTGGTAGTGCAGAAGCTTGCCGCCGCGCTTCTGGAAAGGAGACAGATCGCCATCGAAGGTCTCGATGTTGAACAGATTGAGGCTGGAGGAGAGCACGTAGTCCTCAGGCTTAAGGGTCAGAGGGTCCCAGTTAGTATCGTTGAAAATCGCGTATGTGAACCAATCCGCGGCACCAAAACGCTGGCCGGTGAAGTAAGTCTGGGGAGCACCGGTGAGCTCAGCTCCAAGGTTCAGCCGGGGGTAAACCAGGCTACCAGAGGCGTCGAGGAGAGGCTGGTAAATAGCACGGAGAGTCTCAACCTGCTTGGCAGTCAGGCAGTTGGTGCTATTTCCGCTGCCGCATAGCAGTCCATCGGGCTTGTAATCACATTGGTCAGGAAATTCGAGTATTCCATCAGCGGCGCCGTCGAGCTCGTCACACTGCGCCAAGATGTCGTCGTGAATTGTAGTCCACATTGACATCGGAATAAACGTGTCGGATCCATTCAGCCCGGTCAGCGGCAGGAAATGACAGCTCCATGAGGTGAGGTTGTTGAAGGCCATGGCCGGCGCTCCAGCGACGATACCATCGAAGTCCTCAGGGAACGCCTGAGCCTCCTTCATTCCCTGACGGCCGCCAGTAGAGCAGCCGAGGTAGTAGCTCTTGGTGTGGACTTTGCCGTAGAATTCTTTGGTGATATCTTTTCCGACGACAACACCAGTGTGAAGTGCACGATAGGCAAAGTCTTCGATAACATCGGGGTTGTTGAGGAAGGAGGCGCCGCTCATGCCATCGTGGCCGTTATTGGTGGCGACACTAGCGAAGCCAAGCGAGCTGGCATAGTCGAGATCTTCGTACTGGATGCAGCCACCCAGGCCGCCGTTGCCTGTGCTCAGGAAGCGTCCTGTCCAGTTCTGCGGGAGCCAGGCCTCAAACTTGACGCCAGAGCGAGATGAGGTGGCGATCTGGGCTGTTAGGCGGCAGAGGTCAGCGGTGACGGCCTGCGAAGGTCGGCCACAGCTCGAGTCGGCGCCAGGAAACTGTAGTGTTGTGCCGGCGGCGACGAATTCGGTGGCATAGGAAGAAGCTCCAGGAATAGTGGTGGCATTTGCAAAGGAGAGGCACTGCTGCTGGAAATCAGCCGTGCCATTGAGCGGAGCGGCCAAGGCAACCTGAGCGAGGCTGCCGAGAATAAAGAGTGACAACATCCTGACTACCTAGGTAAACTGAAAGGATGAGAAAACGGCTTCCGGAAGAGTGTGATCTGGACTTGTAGACCAGAATGGCTTCCACAGATTCTCAAGGGCTGAAGCGTGCTCTGGTGGCTGCTTTTACATATGTTGACTCCATGGCTGGTGGGTCGTGACGCCCTCGCTCTCCGGGACAATAATAGCGAAGCCCCTCTCCATTCGGGAGAACCGATCTTTACCCCGAACATAGATTATAACTACTGAGGGCCCATCTGTCACCCTTGTCAATCTGGCACGGGCAAGAATTCCGACCGATCACACGAGTGTGGTGGTACTTGGCAACAAAGGCGATCCTTGATTGTGCACGCATTGGTCAAGAAGAAAATCTCCGCTTCGGCAGTCCAGTGGCTTAGACTGATCATGACTTATGACCCTCGACAGTGGATAATCGTCTGGACAACGGCCGAACATTGTCTGCTGCTATGAAGAAGGCGAAGCCAGCAATTTGGAGAAAGCGCTGCAAAGTTCTTAGAGGCCAACATTGCCATCATCGTGAGTATGCGACGTTTTCAGAAATGAGGCGTCCTTATTACCAGAGATCAAAAGCTTCTTCTCCTTGACTTTCGATCGTCCGATGCGGCTTGAGCTTAACGAGAGGCAATTGCATATAGGGCCGAACTGAATACGCGTATCCCCATGTTCGTTATGTCGGCATAAGCTCGGGAGAACCTTTAACCCCGCATGCAGACCCATCCAGTTTGAAGATCACACGCCCGAAAAAGGCGTGCCAAGATCTATCACATTAGAAAAGGGGCTAAGGGACGCGCGTCGGAGTCAAAAGCTTTCTTCGGCTGCTTCCGTGTGCTTGATGCAACTCTGTCCCATAGTCCATCCAATGATCACTTGACCTCCCTCCCGAAACCGAAATAACTTGATCCCAGAAGGGAATACAAAGAGAGAAACGCCGCTGGTACTCTCGTGATCGGCAGGCCCCTGGAGCGGTTGGCCAAGTGACATTGTGCCAATGGTCAAGGGGAAACCTGCTGTGGTCTTGCGTTTATGTTTCACCTTTATCTCTAGGTCTAAAATCTCTTCCGCCTTATCCTGGGCCCTTGCAAAAGCCAAGAAACAGTGGATGGCATGTTATTCTAGCTCATGGCTATGCGGAGCTGGAAGAGGGTACATCCAAGCAGTATGACTAGTACGACGAAGGAGGTAGACGGCCAACCCGAGGAGAGGGCCCATTGACGTGTCGAAGGTGTCAGAAGGAATCTAGAGAAGAACCACAAAGAAGGATGAATTGAAAGGAAATGAATGGGTCAGTAGGTAGGTCTTGAAAACATTAGCGCGTCAGCAGTCAACGGCAGAAAATATGGGACGTGAACGCAGGTTGTCACATTGATCAAACGTCTGGGAAGATCCAAATAGTCAAAGAGTAAGACTAGCATCATAACTATTCGCCATTTCGAGGATGTAGGTTCCTTCTATCTACTCGTGAAGAGAGGCTCATAGAATGCCCTGTATGCCTATTCCAGTCATCACCTGTCTGAGTACCAGCCGGTCAGGCTTTGTCGCTTGATTCTCAAAAGCTAGCTGTTAGCTGTGTTGCCATGGGTGCCTTGAACACTGTTTCAACCCCGCTGAAAGGACGTTACAAACGGCATGTTTGAACTTTGGGAGTGCAATACCGCAAGCGTATGCTCGACTATTAACTCCATCAGGCCAGTGAAGATACGTATCATAAATAATAACTGTTCCATCTTTCTGTCGACCGCAGGGCTGGCAATGTGCTCCGTGTTATGTGGCTATCAACGTGCATCATGAATTCTATTTCATGCTTCGCGAGGTCCTCCAAAGCCTCAGTTAACAACAACAGCGTTGGTCGTCCGCCTAAGGCTCCATCCCCGTCGATAGCAACGGCCTCATACGACATCAAGCCAGGCCCGGCAGGCTTCCGGGCCAAGAATGTATGGTTTTCAAGCTTGACCCTGCCGAGCTACGCTTTGTTGTTCGGGAGTTCGCATGTCCCCCTGACCTTTCCGGCCCAAGAATCCATTTTCTAGAGCAAGACGATAGCCCTTGTCTTGTTTGGCACGTTGGTCGCCACCAATGGCGCAAAGACATAATTCCTGGGTGCCAGCCGTGCCAAAGAGCTCACTGGAAGATTCTTGAAATTGCCCGAGATCTCCGATTTGAACGTCCAGAGCGGGAGCTGTTGGCTGTTTGTGTGGAGGCAAGAAACGTTCTCCTCCAGCTGGGTCAGAAGTCCACACATGAGCCTTTGGACAGAATACCACCTCGCCACAATGTTTTAGACATAATTTGACACACGGATCTCATCTGAATACGCGTAGAGGTTCCCGAACTTGACTGGGAAATAAATGTGAGCAGCACGCTACATTTTCTCAACGGGTAGGGCCGCAGAATCGGACAATATTGCCGTTCTGACGGTCGTCCTGCACCTCGCCGACTTGCCTTGGAGATCCCAGACGATGCAAGGCGTGAGACTCGTCTCATTGTTTCGTACCAGACTGGCTCTGCATCTACCGCCGGTAGCAGAAGTTTATGACCTTTGATAACCTCCAGGTGGTCTACATTCTCCCTGCCCACATCTAGCCACGCGCTCACTAGGTACACCTAAAGGCTATGCCTCTGGGGATGTTTGACGAATCATTCGACGGTGACCCTGGCAGAAAGTTCATCTCTATCGATCCAGAAGATAGACACTCCGTGGAGCTCCTTCATACATCTAGGAGATTTTTCACAATTCACGCGCTGTTCCCCATTTGCCTCACATACGATGTTTGGCATGAAGACAGAGTTTACTGGCGACATGTCAGGACCGGTTTTCCTCAAGGCTGAGTTGAGATTCTTGGCCTGTGTGATGGAGAGCTCGTAAGATCGGCAGCACGACGAGCCACAGCGCAAATATGATCTTCCACCACCCCACACGCCGCCGGCGCAAACATGCGTGCCCACCAATACCTCATGGCATTCGTGACTTCGAAACCTACGAGCTGCTGGGGAGGCTATGAAAGACGCAACGACCAACCATTGGCCGATGGCTTGCTAGGATGTCTCATATTTACAATGCAGTTTGTGGCCAGCAATCCTCAGATATCTCCGCCAGCTGGGTAATTTAGACGTGGTGGATGGCATTTATGTTTCTGCAGCACAGTGTTGGCCCGGGCCGCTCACCAACAATGCCTAAGGGCTTATGTATCCTGGGTCGAGAGATTGTGAGGGGAAAGGCGATGCTCGGAGAACTTGCTGCCAACGGATCCAGCAGGTATTGAAGGGAGCAGCGGCTTCGATACCTTTCACAGCATGCTCGTAGTATTCTCAGGCCGGGCTTCGAACACCTCCGTTGGGTATTCACATGTCTCAATAGATAGAATTAACAATGTCACTTTTCCTTTTGAAAATATATCAGGGCACGAAGCAAGTAGTATTGACACGAAGCACACAAGGTCAAGTCTATGTACAGGAATTGCGCCAATGAGCGCCAACCCGATGCAAGTATTTTTACATCATTCACTCTCCTCATCAACCTCAATGACCCAAGTCATCCTCCGACTTAAGCAGACTGGGTGACGTAGACAGTCTTGGTCCTCTTGACGCAAGACTTGGTGGAAGCCGAAGCCAGGGCCGTCGTAGCAGGGGCGGCAGCGGTGGGAGCAGCGGCCTGAGTGTTGGCAGTGACGGAGGCAACAGATGAGGAAGATGAGGAAGCAGCTGCAACAGGGGCAGCGGAGCTAGCCGGGGCAGAGGGCTCAGCAGCCTGAGAGCTTGCGGCGCCCGAGCCAGAGCCGGACGAGGAACCGGCGCTCGAGAAGCTGGTGGTCAGGTCGCCGCTCTCGATGTAGACGCCGGAGAAGAACAGGTCCTCGGTGGCGTCCTCGTAGCCGTCACGGGCGAGCTCGAGGACACCGACGTGCCAGTCCTGACCGTTGGAGCTGACGCTGGCCTTGACGGGCTCGACGGCCTTGGTGAGCGCGTCGGAGCCGGTGGAGTGCCAGAAGGCGACGGTGCTGGCGTCGAAGTCGATCTCGTAGGCAAAGTTGTGCCAGACGCCGGCCTCGAGGGTGGTGTTCCACTGGGACTGGGAGTTGGCGTACCACCGCAGCTGGTCGTCGGACTCGCCGGCGGCGCCCGAGATCCAGCCGTACTTGAGCTCGGTGAAGTGCGACTCGAAGAAGGCGATCTGGTGCTCGCGGTTCACGGAGGGTGCGTTGGTCTCCTCACGCTTCATGGAGAAGTGGTAGTACAATGTGCCCGAGGTGATGGAGCTGGTGTCCTCGACCGAGGGGATGAGCTCCGTGCGGCGCATGTTCTGGCCGTTCCAGTAGGCGGTGTCGTCGAGGGTGATCTTGGCACCCTTGGTGGCTCCAGGGCCGGCGTAGTCGGCGGTGAAGTCGAGATACTTGGAGGTGTCTGCGTCACCGTGAATGTACCACTGGTAAGGGCCGGCCTGGTTGGACCAGGACCAGTCGGCCAGGTCGGCGGTGGTCAGGTCGTCGAAGCTGCCATCCCAGACCTTGGTTCCGGCGGCGGCCAGACCCACGAGGTGGGCGGCGAGAGCAGCGAGGGCAGATTGCTTCATCATCTTGAATTGAGGTGTAATCTGGTGGTCGACGTGTGAAAATACAAGTGTCTCGTGTGTATTGCAAAAAAAGATCCTTGTCTTGTTTTGAGGGCTATCCGGAGCCGAAAAGAGCGAATGGGCTTAAAGAATGAAGCGAACGAAAAGAGTGGTCGTCGAAAGGATTGAGTGAGAGACAGAGCAGCACAACGCAGAGCAGGAGAAGAGAGGCTGACAGGCCGTGAAGTACCCAGAATCGTGATATTTATTCATCCGTCATGCCCTTTCTGGACCCCTGGCAGGGAGGATGCCAATATAATTACAGGAGCGTTACCTGAAGTTCACCGTTAACACCGACGGTGCTGTCGGCTCACGGCCCAGAGCCTCAGGCGGGGACGACTTAGATAGTGAAATACTGGCATTGGTCTATTTTCTTCCCGCAAGCGCGGGAGTATGGTCTGTTTTGAGGAAACATCAGGGGAAACAGACCGGGGTCCACGATGCGCCGCTGGGGAATGTCGTTTGAGCTTGATGATGGGCCCCCTGAGGGAAAAGTGGGTAGCCTCCTCTCAGCAGGGTTAATGCACCAATGGGAACATTTCCAGCCAGCGTCTCTCGTCTCCATCCCGTCCAGAAGAAGGTGCACTGCCAGCGGCGGCAGGAAGGTAATCATTGATGGCACTGCGAGATTTGGATTGGGCCTTGTCCATGAATGAGATGTGCAGTGCATGTTAGGCAATACTTGTGTGGTATATTTCATGTATAACGAGACATACTATAGGTCTTGATTTGACCCCCAAGCTTTGCGGCTCTGGAGTGGTGACAAAAGCCCAGTGGCCAGCGTGGGATTCGAGGGCGGTCCAGGCTGAGCTTAGCTGCTTGGCCTGCTGGGCCGGACTCTGTTGGCATGACGGAGATGAGCAGGGCTGTGGGACCACCAAGCGAGATGTTTCGAAACACCCTATCGAGTCGCGGAAATTGAACCGCCTCTGCTGCCTCACCTGCCGCCCATTTTCGACCGCCTTCTCGGTGATTCGACAATTCTAGGCCCAAACATCTGGCCCTCGGGTGTGCAGGAAGATCGGTCGATCCGGGAGATCTTCCTCGCAGTCTCAGCGGCATCCGACGGCACCGCTCCGATCCAACAGACCACCTGTAGATATGGTCTTGCCAAAAAGAGAGAGGCATGCTTTATCGATAATTTGGTCCCTGATCCGGAGCAACTTTCATGGTTGCATTTGCTTACTGAGGTAGGTAGAAGAGAGAGAAAAGAGAGACACACAGCCATTTGGTGGCAGCAACCACAACTTGAACCATTGCATGCGCCCTACAACGGTGTGTGTTGGCGGCTGACCAGGGTTAGGAGCTGTCAATGCCTGTCAACGTCCCCCCGCATTGCAGCCATGATCCCAGCATCGATCAGTCTGTCGTTGGAACTTCGCTGTCGATGATATTGACACCAGAGACCTCACCTGGCGATGGCACTAAGATTGGCCACGACTACATTGAATCTCCCAGACGGACCTGTCGAGGTCGCCGTCGGGGAGGCCACACCCGAGCAGCAACTAGAGTGTTGCAAGCTTGCCGGCACAGCCTTTGCTGCACCTCTCTCCCAGGACCAATATGTTGAGCTGGAGCACTATCTCGGTAATCTGCCACTTGCCGTCGACCGAGGGAGACGCTACTGGTGCCTGTTCCCGACCAACAATCCGAATTGCATCCTCGCCACGTGCAAGACCCTCCACAGATTCATCCTCGTCAAAGAAGGCGCGGAAGTGAGCGAGAAAGATGGCTACTGCATTGCCAGCGTCATAACGAATCCAGACTATAGAAAAGCTGGACTGGCTTCTGTGCTGATGGGCCATGTAGCCGAGTGGATCGATGGTCCTGGAGCAGGATCGGCGAGCATGCTTTATACCAGCATCGGAGATGTGAGTCTGGTCCCCGAACGGCATGAAACAACGGGCTGATATGTCTTCAAGTTCTATGCTAAAAGGGGCTGGGCACCGCTGCCTGCTTTCGAGTCTACCTTGAGGTGTACCACAAATGCTACATTTGACAGGCCACCGAGTCTGCCCGGAACGCGTCCCTTGACTCCTAATGATATCGATGTGCTCTGTGCCAGGGACGTTGAGAGCGTCAAAATAGCGATGCGTCAGATGCAGATCTCTACAGACCAGAGGCTGGCTGCTGTCTCTCCGACGGCCGATCTCATCAACTTGTTGCAGGAAAGGGCTACCTTTATGGCCTCGAAGCAACTTGGTAGAGCGACCGAGTACCGGGGCGCAGTCAGCGAGTCTCAGGACTCTTGGATATATTGGTACCATGATTTCAGAAAGCAGCAGCTAGCCGTGCTGAGGATCCACCTTCCCCATGAGACTGGTCGGCCGCAGCCGGCACAGCTCGTCAGTTTGCTTCTAGACGCTTTAGAAGAGGCTGCGGCATGGGCGTTGCCAAAAGTGACAGTCTGGGACGCCAATCCTATTGTCCTCCAGGCTTTATATCTTCTGAAGGACCGGCATGTGGTGGAAGTGACAAACGGGCAACGACACCAAAGGAGTATCCCTTCATTGAGGTGGAGAGGCGGCGATGGGTCAAAGACGGCCATACTTCACTGCAACGAATTCTATGCGTGGAGCTGAGCTGTTCCGTTAGTTCCAGTTGTCTCCGGGAGGCCAGCGGTGGCGCAAGCGTGAGTGTCACCGAGCGTGCTGGGTCTGCTCGTCGTTGACTCTATACTCCTCAAACGTGTCCGAAATAACGATCCATGGAGTCTAGTGGCGGCAAGTTTTCTCCTTCACTCACATAGATCTAACTGATCCATCAGCACATTCCGATGTCATGCACCAGCCTCTACTTTGACGGTGATAGTAGAAACCCACAAACGTACTTACCATAGTAGCAATTCCTGCAGAAAATTTACTTTCCGCTGGTAGCTCTTCAATTCGAACTCGGCGGACGATCCTTTGCACAACAATCACCGCCAGAATCCCGACGCTGAGCACAGAAAGCCATGACCTGACCAGCTGGAGGGCTGGTCCTGAGTGTTCTACTGGGCCCTTGATGTCCACCACCGACTTCAAGGAACGGCAGAGACAGCCGTTTCCGAAACAGGCTGACACATTTGAGAGTGCGACCGAAATTCGAGGGCAAAACCTAGATTGTTGGCTGTTCTGAGCTTACGATAAGCCTTGTTCGGCTAATACCAGGGAGTAAGGTTCAATGTCAGTGGTTTAGTTCTTCAATTCCAATACACACGAATGTACATGTGGTCTTTTCATACAACGCTAAAAGATCAAATAACAAGCGTCTTTCTCAAATAAAACGCTATTCGCAGCTATCCGAAGTGCTCTGAAGCCCCTGGGAAGGCCAGCCGGGGATTGGGACTTCTTTTTTGCAACGTAAAAGTGCAATATGGAAATTATAAGGTTTATCCCTTAAATTACTCAATAGCAAGACTACTTTGCAGGAAATGCCTCCTTGTTGCTTGACACTCTTCTGAAGAATACAGGCGGGGGCTGTTGGACTAACGCACCGGCCTGCGGCACAGCAAAAACGGGGCAGCCAATCCCCCAGCGGCATGGCTTGCATGATGATGGGGAGACATACCCCGCCCATATGTGAGCGAGCGTTGCTCTTCCTTCTATAAGGAACGTCGTGATTTATTTTGTGTCTTCAGGCGAGCAAATTGCTCCAAGGGTAGAATTTTAACATATCACATGTATGTTCACCATGGACGGACCGCTAGATCCTGCTATCCTGGCCGGTTGGTTACATTTGATCTTACACCAGGCGACCCAGATGTGTTTCTGATTCTGTTGCCCTACAACAGTTCTTCCCACTGGATGTGAGAACATAGCTGTGAAGCCGCATGGAAAGGGAAGTTGGTCTACCGGTTACAAGATCGAAGCGGAAAGCCACGGGCACGGGTTAGGATATTTCCTGAAGGTTATCAACACTCACATATGATGTTTACTAATTTAGATGACTATGACAGATAATTCGACGACCCCGCCATCTTGAGCTTGCCAGAGGCGAGTTCGAGAGCCAGGCGGAGCTACAAAAGTACCTCCCACAAAATACGGCGGTTCCGCTGGCTTATGGGCCCCTCGAGCTTGACTCCTCGGCATCGTTTTTCCTGACGCCATTCCGTGACTTCAGCGATAGGATGCCTGAGCCCGCACAGCTGACGGAGGTTCTTGGAAGACTGCACAAGACTTCTGTGTCCCCAACCGGGAAATTCGGCTTCCATATTACCACATTTAACGGCGTTGTGCCCTTGGTCAACGACTGGTGCGACACATGGGAAGAATTCTTCTCACGCCAGCTTCGTTCCGACATCGAATGGGAGCAAAGTATCAGAGGCCCGGACCCTGAGATGGACCAAATTAGCAGAGACTTTTTCGAAAAGGTAATCCCCAGACTTTTACGCCCACTCCAGACAGGGGGCAGAAACATAAAGCCTGTCCTTGTGCACGGTGATGTCTGGCCTGGCAATGTGCAAATCGATAGGTATACCCAGCAGGTCATACTGTTTGACTCTTGTTGCTGTTATGCACACAACGAGCGTAAGCAGTTAGCTACCCGTTCGAAGATGTACTGTGACTCACTAGGTACTGGACTTGATCAGTCGATCTTGGAATGATGCGTGAGCCACGGTACCGATTCACAGGCGAGCATGCCAGTAAGTACCTGGAGACCATGCGACCATCGCAGCCGGAAGGGGACTTTGATGATCGGAACGCGATCTATGCGATGTAAGTGCAATCCCACGGGTTTTCAGCTTCCTGCACTTTCAAATCCTCGACATTTCGAAAGCGCAATAATTGATCTTGTATTAAAACCCTAGGCGGGACAATATCATCAACGCGGGGCTCCACGATCACAGGGCTTTTCTGCGTGGGTCGTAAGCCTGACTCCTACGCATCACTTCTACTACTGAAGTTCGTTCGAGATCTAATAAACGGCTGTGTATGGTCAAGGAGGAAATGAAACGGTTGATTGCTAAACATCCGCGCGGCATAAATGGGTTCGAGGAGCCAATTTTAGCGTCAACTCAAATGTGATTCGCTGTGTCTTTGTGTACCTAGGGTGCTACGAGCAGAGCCGTAATAAGATCGCATTCCCTTCCCGGAATTAAAGAACGCACACGCTGGTACGATACGTCATGCATCAGCCAATCCCAAATTCCCATCTGATTCCCCCAAATTCGGTGCACTAACAAGTGTCCAAGAAGTTGATCCAGATCAACCAAAAACAAAACGACTACGAGCGGTCTCTAACGGATTGCAGACTCCGCCCAGGTCGATTCTCCAATGGTTTTGGGGTCGTAACCATTGAAGTACATAGAGAAATCTGTGCCGGGAACTCCTAAGTCGAAGTAGAAACCCTCAATTGTCCGATGTGAGAACTCAACGTACTCATCGATGGCGTGCTGCATAGACCTTGCAAATGGTGCTTTCTCCATTATCCTTTCGAAAACAAGGTTCTCCATAGGCTTTTGCCCACCCCTGAATACTGTGAGCGATTCCCCGGTGGAGGCGCCCATATCCTTATAGATCAAGTCAAGTTCGTCAACTAGGACATCCTCGATGACGGTGTCGAATCGTAGCTCCGTGAGTTGGTCGAGGGGCCTATTCAGCGGCGTCCTTGCCCAGAAGTTTATTACGTCATCGTAAAAGGCGGCTCGCTCGCCTTTCGGGCGGTTATCTTTCCTGGCCCAGGCCTCGTGAATACGTAGAACCCCGTTGTTGACGTTGTTGTTCATGACCGCAAAGATCCCAATTATTTCCTCGTTAGGTTTCCCGCCCTGTTCCTGAGTAGTCCATGTGATGCGCGCGTAGTCCCAGCCTGGTTTTGCATTAGGCAGGTCACTAATGCCTACCTGAATTCTGTAATCGTAGGTCATTGCTAATTCCCGGGTCTTGCGAGTGGCTTCTTTGACTTCTGGCTGTAGCTTGCTGGGAGAGCTACTAGGCAAGTAGTAATCACCGTCATCGTCGCCGAAGATGGATGGCGTGGGGCTTGTGGAGTTCGAGCAGCTGCATGTGCCTGGGCTCCATTGAAACCACATTTCGTCCGTGAAGGCGTTGTTCCAATAATCATTGCTTGTGTCAAACTCGGGCGCGATGCACTGGGCGGGCGATTGTCAGTGTTTGTATTTGTACAACAGCTGAGTGCGTATTACCTCTCTCGATGGAACCGGTTCTATGGTGTTCATCAAGGAGTATACTTACAGTCCAAGTGTTGTAACCCCCATTCATGGAGCAGTACAGCTCACAAGAAGCGAGTGACTCTAGAGGATCATCGTCGAAGGCGATGTAGCTCATGCATTGTCCCTTCTGTGAGAGGGCAAGAATAACCTTGTGGTTGTCCCAGGTGGCAGCGGTCAAATTGCCGGTTAGATAGGGCTTGATGAAGACTCTTGTTTCCAAATTGACCGGGTCATCGCCCTCAACCCTGCCAAAGCAGACACCTGCGAACAGGTGGAGCAGGCTGAGGAGCAGCGGCAGGAGTATGATCGGCGCCATGGTATACGATCGAGTTACGCGGGGAGGGTGAAGTTGGTGTGTCTCAAGATACTTGAAGGTCGTAGATTGCGGTTGTGGATGGGTGAGGTTGTGGGATGCAGTGTCTGAAATCTAGATGACGATGGATGTCGGGTGGAGGAAGTCCAGAGATGAAATGACCAAGTATTGAAAGTGGATGCTGGAACTTGTCGACTGAAAAGCCACAACCGATGTGATTGTAGCACAACCTTTCACTGTAGTGTTTGGACTGCGCCAGCGTTGGTATTTCGATTGGAGTACAAACACATGAGCTTCTGGGGTTCTACGTTGTGAGCCCGAGTCACCTCCAGCGACGAAAATGAAAGTAACTTGAAAGTACCGAAAAACACAGTACGTAGCAAAGTTCTATCATTTTAACATCAGTGTCCTGGAACTGGAGTCACACAGACTCCGTGCCAGAATTGCCCTTGCCGAACTTCCCCAGCAGCATATTGGAACTAATCAAGCTTCCAACGCTAGACTCGGAGCTTTCGGTACGAAATGACCGAATAAATTGTGGGCGAAGTTCGAAGCAATACTTCCATAATGTTCCCAGATAACTACTTGAATACTTAAGTAGGTATATGGGTTGTATCTCGGTCATCACGACACCTAGCAGAACTTTTACGTTTGCGAACACTGGAGGAAGACGAATGTATTCAAATTACACCGCTCTTGCCACATCTACTGACAACTCGCTCTTCACCATTATTGCAGACGTCGAGTATTCCCTGCTTGTAGATGGCTGTGGCGTGGTGATAATTGCATCTGACCCCAAGGTGCCGTCGAATATCCCGGGCTGTCCATTGTGGCCTTGTTCATCCGATCGAGGAGGGCTCATCTCTATATTGTCAGGCTCCGATCCTCCTCGTGCCATTCCCAATCTTGTCCAAAATCTTGCTTTCCGCAGCTGACGGAGTGAAGCCTTCCCGTTTGGCATACTTCGGTTCGAATTATTTCGTTGTTGGTAGCCGGGTAGCGTCGGTAACCTCGGTGGCCCTTTCGACTTCTGTGAAGAATCCCCGCCGATCGACTTGAAAAGTGGGCGCAAGAGAGGCAAGCAAGCTTTGCTATCAGTTCAGCAGCCCGCGCAAGTCAATATGGAGGGAACACCTTGCTCACTTGATGCGATGGCCAGATTCACTTCGGCGATTGTCCAAATAAAAATAGAGGCCACGTTCCAGGAGAACTCGTCGCTGCTGATGGTGACGTTAGTCCTGCTACGGGTCCCGAAGTGTTGTATTCTAGAACATTCCAAAACATGAAAGACGGGGATCCGTAACAGGTGAAACGTGATACTGACTTGCCAGGATCGTATTTGGTTGAGTACAATATCACCGCGATCGTAGCCACACAAACAAAGATACCGAACATAAAGAGCCCGGTCAGACCACACTTCTTGGCTCGGTTCAATCGTAACTTCTGCACCTGAATTGCGGGTATGATAAGAAGTGCAATGTCAGCGAGCAGATGTATATATTGCAATGACACGTTAGCGTGATAAAAGCTCAATCTTCGATAGGGACATCGAGATCCAGACACCGAAGTATCCCAATACGCATGGACTGGTATGCAATGGAGTATGTTGAGGACGAGCTAGGCACACCGATTAGCTACGGCGCTGTTAATTTAGGAACCAGGAGCCTGATTTGGAGTCATCCTTATATAGGTTTCCCTGAACAAATTCAGGTAAAGAGACTCGCGGGAGGACTGACTCTGACCACAAGCCACAGTATAGCTATGATCGTCAAAACAATAATCGATATTTTTGCGCTTCTCACGCTGTTGAAGATCCTCCAATAAAACGCCAGCACAGCAAGTTTAGAGAAGCTGAGTGAGGGGATATAAAACATCTCTTCTACCATTAGTCGCCTACCACGAGTCTGCAGCGCTCCGGACAATATGGCTTACCCAGAACGAATAAATTAATCCTTGCGTCACGGAGGACCTCGTCTTCGGGCCGGTCGATGTCTTGGACATGGAGGCCAAATCCATCTTGGGTCCCTGATAAGTCCCAGTGTCAGTGCTTGCAATCTGAGAAGCCAGAAGGTCGTCTGTAGTCCCTTACATTTGATCATCGTACCGGCCACGCCTACATTCAGTAGCTGGCGCAACGTCAGCAAACATGCATGGTCTTGGCCCAGAAACAGCCCATGCTAGCACGGGACATGTAATTTAGGTACTCACGTATGCAATAATAGCGAATGAATCATCCCACCACAATCGATTTTTCGTCAGCCTCCTGCAAAATAACCGAAGTACCAGCGTCAATGTCGCGAAGGACCAGGTGATAGAGAGAGCGACAAAGAGCTCCGGCTGCCGCGTCTGCATGATTTCACCATAGGTGCCAGTCACGGGTCGATCCCGCACTCGAAGCAGAGCTCTGGCGCTATCTGTCGTGAAGGCCGGTGGTGGTGTTCAGTATTTGAGGGGTCGTCGAGCCAGGCCACGGACTGAACCAACATCGGGCGGAGGAAAAGACCGGCATGAGGTGTCTCGGCGCGGGTAGAAGCCTGCTGATTCTGGAACGTCGCCGTGACTCGGAGCGACGCGATACCGAACTCGTTGTATCGACGAGTCAGAGCGGAAAGGAGTGGTGTTGTGGACGGAAGGAGAAATCTCTCCCAGCAGTCTAGAGGCGTTGGAAAAATGCAATCAAGAACTGCCACAACGGGCCAAGAAGGCTGGGGAACGGTCACATTGGATGACGTTGGGCCTAACGACGCACGACATGAATCGCGGCGCCAACTGGTGCCCGGTGGCCGGAAGCACCACTCGTTGCTCGGCCTCGATGGTCGGTCTAGAACTCTCGGTGAATAGACTTCGCCTGACGAAGACATCCCCACCCCGCGCGTGCGACATCAGCTTTTTGCACTTCCGCCGGAGAAAAACTCCAACTTCTGGAGTCGGCCTAGAAACTCATATCTGGTAGTTGCCGTATGTGAGGTGATACCTTGAGGGCGCCGACCTTGAATATGTCGGCATCTTGGGTGAGCTTCTAGGTATCATCTATGTTAACATTGAACTAGGGCCCATCACAACAATTTCTACTTCGGCTTATCATCAGTTATTTTGTAGTGCGCTACGTGGTACCATCGGGTCCGTTCAATGGTTCCCCGCCAGCAAAGCATGCACACCGGGACCCGATCAAGTCACTTCGACCATCGACTCTGCAGATCATACTCGAACGCCACTGTTATGCTTTGTCGGCTTCTGCGGCCATGTAATCCCTGCCGCGGTCTCTCCAATGAAATTTCGGAGATCCTCTTTAAGCTCCCAGATCTTACTTGGGGACCCTGTCTTGTCGAATCCCGCAAGATTTAAGCCTAGCAACCTATGAAGTGTTACTTCACTAACGCCGCGGACACTACTAACCTAGACACTCCCGCCTTTAATTGCCCAGGTGCCTTGGTCCCCTTCAACATGCCCCATATTTTAAATGTTCAAACTACCAGTGAGCCGTTCCCTCACAGTCTGGAAGACTCGTGCTTTTTGACTCTTGACTGCCGCCCTGCCTAATTGATCGAAGAAGAACCTTCGTGTTTGCAAGAACACTAGGCCATTCCCGTATGCAGAACTTCGATGTACGTGACGAGTATGTTTTGTTGGCGACTCGGGCTGAGATAAGCATCTCTCTTGATTTGGTCTTGGTACGTTCCGGTCTAAGTTTTTGTGCGAGGCTGCTTTCGCCCTTGGCGTATTTCCAATACCCCTTCATGTGACTACTCCTTCTTACAATTGCTATTTCGAAGTTGTGTCCAGTTGGCTAAGAGCAAAGCCTTGAGGTGAGTTCACCCGAGATCGCACAACCCTTGAGGATCTGTCAACGCCCAGCTTGTGTCTGTTAGACAGAAGTCTTGGGAAAGGGTTTGCCTGCCACAACCGGGATGGTCACCGATTTTTTTTTGAGACTTATAGGATCTCTCAATGAGCCGTCTGAAGGTTTCTTTCGGAAAGGCTAGTAGCATTTGGCAACATGGAGCCGCAACACCCCCGGCAAGCCAAGCAACGAAAGACGGGCCAGTATCCCCGCTAGCACTCATCCCAACTCCGAAGGGATCGCCGTATCTGCCGTAGGCTTATGATTCCGGAAGGCCGATGTTCCTAAGATGAGGTCAAGTCTTGCGAGTCTGACAGCGCTGTGTAACCAGCGAGACCAATCATCAGCCTGCGTCATCTTTTAGGCCTGCTTATCAACACGGAAAGGATGGAACACCAGGCAAGCGACAGTGCTCCCGTGCACGCAGTCCACTTTGGCCCCGCACAAATTAACGCCGTCGGATACCAATTATGCAACTTACAAAAAGCCCCTGTCAGGATTGTCTAAGTGCTTTTTGCTCTCTCAGGCATCATTTTTAGGGAAGCTTGAGCACTATCGCTCGCGAAATACTTAAGACTTGGGTCTTGCGTTCCTAAACTTTCGTCTTTGGTTACAGTTTCGAGTAGTTTTCGCGCAAAATCATCAATTTGTCAAACAAGATCTTGACAAATTAATCATCAACCATGGCTTCTTCCCCTAGAATTCCATCAATAAAGCTGACAGACGGCACCCAAATTCCTGTGGTAAGTTTTGCTCTACATGTTGAACCCGAAACACAACGTACTAATACTTTGCGGCAAGTTGGGCTTCGGCACAGGAACATCGTGGTACAAGCCGGACCGCTTCTCCGCCTTCAACCCGGAGATGGTCAGCATGGCAAAAGACGCCATCAAGGCCGGTTACCGCCACATTGACACGGCAGAGGGCTACGGCACAGAGGCTGAGCTCGGACAAGCCATACAGGAAAGCAATGTGCCGCGGGAGGAACTCTTTATTGCCACCAAGGTCGTCCAGACAATCACAGAGGGAAAGGTCGACGACCTTCCGACTGCCCTCGAGAACAGCCTCAAGAGGCTGCAGTTGGACTACGTCAACTTGTGTGTCATTCCCAATGTTAGACTCTTTGGTTGAAGTCGGCTGACGTGTTCCAGATATCTTCTCCACAGTCCCTATCTCACCAACGACAAGTACGTCGAAGAAGACGTGGCCAAAGCCTGGAAGCAGCTGGAGGTCGTCCAGCGCTCAGGCAAGGCCAAGGCAATCGGCATCTCCAACTTCCGCCGGCAGCACGTCGAGAACCTGCTCAAGACGGCTGAGATCAAACCCGTGGTGAACCAGATCCAGTTTCATGCGTACACTCAGGGTGCGCCGGAGTACGCAAAGTGGCTGCAGTCCGAGGGCATCGCGTGTGAGAGCTATATGGGTTTGTCCCCGATCACCTGGCTCAAGGGTCTGCACCTCGAGGGCGTGCTCAAGGATATCGCAAGCAGCCACGGCGTCAGTGAGAGCACGGTGCTCATACGCTGGCAGCTGGACCAGGGCGTCATAGTGCTCAACACGACTAAGAAGACGGAGAGGATGAAGGAGTACTTTGCGGCGCTAGAGCTGAAGCTGAGCGATGAAGAAAATAAGATGATTACCACAACAGGGCAGGCGACCCATGTGAGGATACCCTTGCCGATTGCTTTCGACGGGAGCGAACAGGGACCTTACTGAGGGTGTCAAGGCCGCTGAGCTTGAGGAGGAAATAGAGCTCGAAGAGGGAGGAATTTACTTATGGGAACTGTGGTGCTCACATATTCTGGATGCAGACATCATCAGAGGTTTGTTTTCAATAGCCCCAAATCCTCCTTTGTAGCGATGTGAAGGCACGAGATCCGCCACAGGCCATGTCTTTGCCAGCACTTATATATTTCCCAGTCTCGTGCACCATCAACGTTTTCAGTTTCAGAATTGATTGTTATGTCTGCTCGTATTTTTTTTTTTTTTCGCATTGTGTCCTGGTCTCCTGCTCCGAGACAACTTCCATGTCCGGTGTCTCCGGTATGAAGAAAAAAGGTCCTCGAGGGTCGACAAGCAATACAATTCTTATGCGAGGTGTGCATTCGAGCTATGGTAGGAACGAAGACGTTGTCCGTTCTTTCTTGGGTTCTGGGTAAGAGATTGATGCCGGTGAGGTTGTCCAGCCGGATCCAGGCGATAGGAGGAAAAGGCCCCGAGGTCCGGCCTCCATGTTATGAGCCCTACACAGCTCCATGACGACGCCATGTCTATGATGAGTGTATCCTCAGTAGGGACCTCGAGGAAAAGGGAGCGACAGACACACTCGCCAGTATCCAAGCTTGGTTTGCCAAGCATTCACAGAGGCCTCCATTTCGTAGAGACGGCCGAGGAGTATGGCTGGCTGTGCATGGTCTTTACGCTCCTTGGAGAAGACTATCACAGGTGGGCCACTCCCAATGTGTTCCCAGTAGCACCAGAAAGTCAAGTAACTTCAATATGTGGTTGATTGGTTTTTTATTAACTAGGCTTCTCAAACGTTTTGCTCCAAGCGTCAACATCTAAGACATCCCACAGGCCCTTGCCAAGGTCATCAACATCTACCGGACAATTGGTTTGCTTTTTGCTGATTACTTTAAGGATTCAAATCCTGAGACTAGCAGAGTGTTTAAGGATATCAAAGAGCGCTGTCATAAACTTACAGATGCCTACGATCCTTACCTTGGTGAACCCCCGAGACAAGAAAGCAATGAGATATCAACGATGGGAATTGAGGGTGATTCAGAGCATCTTGATCCTAATGTCCAGTACAGGGTTGAGTCACCTATGGTTCAAGAGAGAGAATATCCTCTGCTAAGCACCAGTATCCTGGGCCAGAAGTCTCCAGTTATTCTTGATCCACTACTAAAACTAGAACATGGTGTTTGAACCGTATATGAGGTTGATTATGGGGAGAAAGAGATGTGGAAGCTCGGGGAAGCAAGCACTTGAGGCTGAAGTGGACGATGATGGTATCGTTCGAGTCCAAGTTTGTCGACCCCCTTGCCCCATTCCCAATAGCCACAGCTGATTCCTTCAAGATCAAAAAGGAGGTGGGTGGCTTTCTCCGTCAGCGACTTCGTTAAGATCTCGGTGGGTCCTTAGCTCTGGCGGTTTGCTCAGGCGAGGGAGGCCTGGTACATACCTCTATGACGGGCCATCGTGCTTTCCGTGCCGTGAGGTTTGTCAAGGAGCAACAGGACGTGAAGTAGAGGAATGTATTTCACAGTGCCAGATCTACGACCTGCTTCTAGAGAGGGGAGTTATTAGCTTACCTCGCTTTGGCTACGAGCAGGTGTTCGCAAATCGTCAAAACTCAAGCTTGGCAAATTGTGCCCTTCCTTCCACATCGAGGTATCTTTTCTGTGCCCACTTCGAAAAGCACTGACCGTCTCTTCCAAGTCACATTGTCCTTGCTCTTCAACACCCACCAGCAGGATACGATCACTTTTACCAGCCCGTTAAAGAGTCATCTACTTGAGATTTTCCTGCCAGCATAAAGGCCTACAGCAAGCAATGGCTTCTCACTCACCACGTTTACCATATTGGCGGAATCGTATCGACAGATTCACACTTGAGCTTTCTTTGGGAGAGGTTGACATCGAAGGTAAGCAGCACTTGAGGACTTTGCCATTCCAAGGTTCTTGAAAGTCTACAAAAGATTATGACACTTGCATTCTTTCAAAGTCCATACCGATGGAGATCACGAATCGTCAAATCTGGAGTTCCATCTTGGACAGATTCTGGTGGTGGACAACTACCAAGGCCTCCAAGTCAAGACCGCGAGGACATCGAGAGTGGCAGTAAAGAGCTGCCTATCATGAACTCTGATGCGATCCTCAAAACATCACCCGGCTTTGTGGTAACACTGTATTCCACGAGGGGCCTGACCGTCTATTCCCAGCACGCAGCGTGAGTTCCCTATTATCCGCACTTGGCCCAAGCTGCAGACATCACTCAGGGTCTTGGTCATCTGACGGCCTCGAGACGTTTTATAGAGTATTTAATTAGCATTAGACCTTTTTTTCACGGATTAGAGCCCCATTATGCGCTCCGAAAAAGCCCAAGTTTGAAGTTGCCGTGTTTCTACCTCTTTCTGATAAGGGTAGGTAGGAATGATGAGGTTTGGGCTGTCTGTTAGGATTGTGTCCTTCCATTCCCAAGGTACATTCAACATGCCAACCTTGAGCCTCGATAAGAACTTGAACAAACACGCCAATTTCAGGTGTGATCTGCTATTTTATCGACATTGTATGCGTTTTAAAAGCTGGGTCTTTGAGTGTCTACCACTGAATGGAGGCATGGAATACGACTTCGGACGTGTACGGAATAAGAACATTAAACGAAACCAGTCAGGTAATTTATCATCAGGGACTTTGTTCATGAAATTAGGACGCAGAAGAGTGCTTCTACATTTTTCTGGTGACATTGATATGCTGCAAATGAGGTGCGTTGATGTTGTTTTGGAAAACGTCAGCAATTGATCATTTACTGTCCAAAATGACAATGTAAAGGAGGGTAAAGGATAAGAATCTGTCCTTGAGGATTAAGTGTTTGGCTTATGGGGAAATTTGTGGCAACTTAATTCAACCTAACAATTTCAGGTAGGAGCCCGAGCTATGTGATGAAGCGAGAGACTCATGTTTAAAGCGAGACTCCAGAGCTTATGATGAACTCTAAAAGTACGAGGCTGGTGATGAAGTGTTAAATTCAAGATGAATTACGGAACTTACGATGAAATCTGAACTTACGGAAAATTAAGATGAAACGAGAAGCACTTGAGTGCATGATTATGAGTTGGCTTCTGGAAAGTTCAGCAGTTTGTCAAACAAGTGCTTCTTTGCTCACTTGCTAGGAATGTGCCCAAGTACGTAATTTCGTCTTTGCTCACTTGCTAGGAATGTGCCCAAGTAACTCCTTCTTTCCTCCTACAGCCTGCAGCCTGCAGTGTCGTCAGTCCATGACCACAAGTTCGCATTTCCTCGCACCCTCTTCTCCTTGTGCCCATCCATCCCACTTGCGTCCAACACAGTCACACAAACCAGACACTTCGCACAAACAGGCAATCTACACAAAATAGGCACTTCACTCACTACCCTAGTGTAGGTATGACCCAGAAAGCCCAATTACCTACCGTTAGGGACACTGGCGACCCTCCACCTCTTACCCCTTCGCTGAATGCCCCCATTACAATTCCACATCACAGTGGTCAGCAGAACGGCGCGCACCTTGCGCGATTCGACGTCATAACACCTCAAAACTCTGGAAAAACTGCCACAATGCCTCAACCAGAGGTTGAAGCGGTCGAGGCCGATCCCACTACTGCCGAGGCAAAGAGAGAGACCTCGTCTGATGACCTGCCAGACGTCCAAACGAGTGATGGATCTGAATCTCGAATTTCATCGGAGTCCGACGACATCGATCGCCAGGAAAAGTATGCCTTCAATTATTCCAGCCAGGCTTACGACCACCGAGCACCTCAGAACTTGACCGGCGGCATCACCATCTTTGCAGAGAAAGTGTGCATGGGCACTACAATCCACCAGTATCTCGAAAAGGCTGACAAACAAGGCGACGCCGACGTATGCCCCACGCTTGTGCCCCACGAACTCGAGATGCAGCGCACCCCGAAGCCGGTGGAATGTGTCTGGGTTGGCATGCTACCTGTGCGCCAGGACGGGGTGGAAGACGGCAGCGCCAAAGCTCAACCTAAAGACATGCCCGAAACACCGAGCAAAGGTCAGAAGCGGGCGAAGAAGCCCCAGTCTCTCATAGACCTCGAGGATGACCAGTTAGATGTCATCCCACACAACCCGAAAGCCTTCCGTGTTGTCGCAAAAATGCAGACCAAACAAGTGAAGACCTGGCACCTCTACGCACTGACTACCTCGGACACCGGCTCGAAGCTCTGCCAAGGCTGGAAGGTGTCGAACGAGGAGGTGTTCTTTTTCAAGGCGTTCCGCGACGATGTTGTCCCGGGATACATGAAGCGAAAACAAGCTACGGAGCTTAAGATCAAGGCTAGGATCTTTCCACCCGCCCCCAATCCGGCTGTGGTGTCCCAGTCGTCCACCCCATCGAGGCACGCCACGAGCCCTGCCTCTGCGCCCGCGACTCCGACAGCCAGTGACCTCCCACGCCCTGAGTCCTCTGGGGAAATGGGGGAATCCAGCCGTAGTCTTCGTGCTACAACTGCTCTATTGCAGAAGGCTGATCCAGCTGAAATCCCAGCTAACAACAACGAGGACGATGAGAGTCCTGTCACGGACACGCAGTCACCAGCCGGAGCCGATCGCGAGGATCCTGGTGCCGTTGTTGACGATGCCTACCCGGAGCACGCCGTGCCCTCCTCAGACCCCAACTTCAAGGGTTACCTCGATAACATGTTGCGTGAGCTCTCTGTCGTCGAGCCCGAGGTTGCGAGCCTGGGACAGAAGAGAAAGAGAGTCGCCTTTGATACCGGCGGGGGCGAGGTTGCGAACACCCGCAGAAAGACGGGCAGCGGTTCCCGTAGCGATGTGGGCATGGGTGAACCCTCTTCATTCGTGATTGGGGAGCAGACCCGCCACCTCGCCCTCAAGTTGGAGAACATGGTGAACAAGCTCGTGGCAAAACAGGATGTTTCGGGCCTTCGCCAGTGTGTTACGATGATGGAATGCATTCAGGAGCGCAGCGCGCCCTGCCCTACCAGCGCTCTCGCCCCCTACCTGAGCACCTCGTCCAAGAAAGATGTTGACCCGCAAGCTTGCAAGGGAAAGCTGCGAGAGATCCTGGTGAGTTTGGCTTCGTCTCTTGAGGCCATTAAAAGACGCGGAAACTAAACGCTTGTAGGACCTCTTCCCCAAACTCCGAGACGTTGACGGCCTGGACCGCCACGTCCTTCGTTTCATGATCAATGGACTCCGCGAGACCGGGCAGTCCATTGAGGTGGGCCTCATCGAGGCTTGCATCAAATGCTACAGCCGCCTCTTCAAGCAGAGATACGGCGATGATCGTCCTGCCAAGATGGACAGGCCTGACGTTATTGACATGATCTGTCAGGCGCGGGACGATGCGGAGCAGATGCTCAAAAAGACCCCTCTCAAGCAGGTAAGAGTTGCGCATTCCTGGCTCGATCCGCGGCGCCACAGCGCTGAGTATGTCGGCGATGAGTAGGTCGTTCGTGGCCGATCGAAGAAGCTCTGAGAAGGTGTTGGGTGGGTTTCACGATGGGTTTTGCATTATTCAGTGGGATATCCGGCGTTGTTATGGAATCAGTCTTTCTGCACCCAACGAAGCTGGAATCAAGGAATTTGAAGAACTTGGGGATCAGGCTGTGCTTGCGACGGTGGCTCTTTTGCGATGGTTTCTCTCCACCTTAGGGTGGGCTTGTGCCTTCAAACCCTCGACACTCATGAAGGCGAAATTGCTCTAGTCAGACATCAAATGCAACGGTGATTTTTCAAACTTTTAAGCCCATGTCAGAACTTTGTCGATTGTCATGTTCGAGCCAATGATCAGCACTATCAACGGCCCATTGTGTCAGACTCATCAAATACTGCCTGCACGGCGCACAATGTTCGGGCCAGTGTCGTATTTTCTGTGGCAGTGGCAACAAAATCTGGGTCTACAGGTTTCGAATGAGGCTGTAGAATCTTTTGTGCTTACCGCAACCACGGCGCTAGGCCGAAGCGTACCTGAACTAGGCAAACACGCACCGCGCCCGCAGGCCTGCGCGTTTAAAAGTGATGGCAATGAGACTGTTCACTAAAAACGACCCGGCTCTAACATCTCGTGCCTGGGCTAGTCTAGGCAGCTGATGCGGCCGGACCAATCATCCCCTGCCCTGCTGGGTGCGCCAATGATTAGGAGTAGCGCCCGTGGCACGCCGGGTCCGTCGTTCCAGGCAGAAGCTAGTGGGTAAGTATTCACAGCGTCCGTCCGTCCAGCTGGTATCTCCACGGTGACGTCTGTCAGATATAAAGCCTGTATGATCTCCCTTTGTCTGTAGCCTTGGACGCCCTATCACTAACTTCAGCAGTCGACGAGCATACCTAGGGACATCATCATGTCATCCCAAGACAGCACCGTCAGCGAAACCCCTGGCCGTAAGCTACTGAGCCTCGCACCCGAGGTTGTCGAGCATGTCATCAAGCAAGTCGGAAGTAGGAAGGACCTATCAAACACGCGACTTGTTTGCAAGGAGTTGGACAAGCACGCCGCCAAGGAGCTCTTCAAAGATGTTTTTCTCTCCCCGTCGGATCAGCAGATCAATACCTGGAACAGTATCAGCCTGGACAAAAACATTCGGCAGATACCTCGTCACGCAATCATCCACACGCACTCAGACATTGAGGATTATGGCCTCGGTGCTGGCCGTAGGGAGCCGGAGGAGAATGACGATGAGTTCCAAGAGGCTCTTGCTGCGCTATCGAGGTTACCCAACCTCGACTCCGTTGAAATCGCCTTCACTCCCGAGTGCTTGGGTGAGCGCGAGAACAGCTGGTGGGAAGAGGTGGCGGAGGACGCGTCCAGTCGCAAGGAGAAGTTGGAACTTATCTTCCAAGCCATCAGAGACAGGGCGGCAGGCGAGAGGAACAGGACGATAAAGAAGTTGACCATCACCAACCTTCAAAATTGCCCCATCCCCGAATTCACCTCTTCCGACCTCTTTCGCGATATTATGGGTCAGCTCGACGAGTTGCACTTGTCACTCATCCAGGAGTATAATGAAGCCGGGCCGGACCATGATTACACGCGCGTCGAGCTGCAGACCTTTCCTGCCCATCTGTGCTCCGACTGGCTGAGACCGATCTCAGGGAACCTCAAGGCACTATCCATTTACCATAAGACAGATAATTGGGGCCCCTTCCCGGGTTACTTCGACCCCAGTGGGATCTCGTTCCCGAAGCTTGAGACGCTGTGCCTCGGCTATTACACGCTTGCGCACGACAGCGACATCGACTGGATCCTGTCCATCAAATCGCTACGCAAGCTTATTCTGCACAACTGCATGATTGCCTCCTGGATACGTATCGACGAGCACAACATGGCCGAGTGGAAGGCCCCGACCACCAATTGGGCCAGGCTGCCCGATGAGGGCGAGTATAGCTATGGCGAAAACTTTTCGTACAGTGGCAAGTGGAGCCAATTTCTGGATCGGATCGCTGGGGGCTTGCCAAACCTGGTGGACTTCCGGTTCGACCGGAGCTCTTACCGGGACGACGTCCCGTACGGTCTCGAACACCGGGACGTTTGTGGTGTCAGAGTCTTTCCTCAGCGGTACATCTGTTTCGACAATGGAATTCTACCAACCCATTGGCCGGAGGCCGGTGATGATGGTGAGATGCACTCCTGGCTCGACGACGGCTTCCCAACCAATGTCCACAAAGACAACTTGGAGGAAGACCAGAAGAGCCTGAATCGGCTGCTGGAAAGACTGAAGAAGTGGGTGAGCTAGGAGGTAGCAAACATTCGTCGGGTGCATCACATTGCTCGGAGCCAAAAGCATAGGACGGATAGTCGACTCTCGGCCAACCCCATTGTCCGTGGGATGAGCTTGTCTGACCGCTCAATGAACTCCGTGGGGTACCACAGACAACTATGACCGTAACGCTAGCACCACAAATTCAAAAAGAAGAAAATGATGTTATAAGAGCGCGTATGACTTGCCTGCTTCCAGTGTGTTGTCTTTTAGGAGGTTATGCTACCTAGGTATAGGATTTTAGCCTCTAGGAGGCTGGCTTAGAGAAAATTGTCAATATCATCTTATAGGAGAATCACATAGGAATGTGTCCCATAAGCAGGTTTCTCATAGGAGGTTCTCCAAAAGACTGTATCCCAATAGGAGGTCATCCTATATCCCATAGGAGGCTGTCCAATAGGAACGTATCGCTTAGCAGGGTATCCCACATTCCATAGGGGAGTATTCCGTAAGAGGGTGTCCCGTAAGAGGGTGTCTCTTCAGTTACTAGGTCTCAAGTTATCAGGTTTTGAGCTGCCAGGTTCGAGCTGCCAGATCTCGAGGTACTAGGTCTTAAATTGTACGAGGAGTGTTTGGAACTTCAGGGTCGAGTACTTGAGTAACCGCTACTGGATCACCATCAAAGGGAAATGCGGATTCATTCGAGAGAATTTGTTGCTGATTTCTCTAGGGAAACGAAAGAAGAATGCCAAGTGTGCGGTACTAAGGAGGTTCGGAGCGGTAATGCTACCAACTACCACAACTTTTCCCAGGCTCTTCTGAAGGCATTCATTTCCTGCAAACGCGCCCTGACGTTCTCTTCGACTCCACCGTCTTCCCAGATCCTACATTCCTCGTCACACTCATCCTTGCCGCTAAGCAGGTCCGCCTCGGCCGGGGACACAAATCGTGTCCGCTTGACAACTTTCCAGAGCAAAAACATGAAAGGACCAAACGCAACTGCGAAGTAGTCTGTGATGAATGTCTGGTAGTCAAACGGCGCGAATACGTCGTATCCGATGAAAAACAGAGTAAAGCAGCCCAAACCGCAGGCGAAATATGCGGCTCCTGGGGTCAGAGGTGCAATGTAGGGCAGTGCCGACAGGGGTACTGCATTGGGCTGCGCCATTCTTGCTCTATACCAGCCGATGAAGGTCCAGAGCATCCCGGTATATGTTGCAATAAGAGCAGTGGTTGTGAGGTCGACAAACCAATAGAAGACCGTGACAGTCGAGTTCGATGATACCAGAAAAGTAATGCATGTGATCAGGGATACGGCCGCGACGCAGTAAATAGGTACTCCGGCCTTCGTGCAGGTGAGGAGGAACCTGGGAGCTTGCCCATCTGCGTAAAGTCCGTCAGTAAAATTTGATATCAGCAAAGTCGTGGTAGAGACTGGTACTAACCTCGCGCAAGACCGTACAGAGTACGAGAGGCGGAATACAGATAAGCATTTCCACACGACCTGCGTTGGTGATTAGCTCATCTTCAACCTAGTCCATCAATAAATCCGACTCACAATCCAGAAGTAAGAATCAGGAAGTTGATCAGACTGGGCAACCCAGTGATGCCCAAATTCTGGATACCGATCACCCAAGGCGATGCGGCCGCTCCAGCCCCGGAACCCTCAATAGCTCCCATAAGGCGCTCGTCCTTTGGGGAGCAGATGATGCCCACGGCGAGGACACCAATGACGTAAAATCCGACCAGTCGATAGAAGATGAGCTTAGCGAGACGTGGGATAGTGTGACGAGGGTTCTGAATTTCCCCGGCCGAGATGGCGAGCATGTCAGGGCCTGCGATGGTGAACCCCGCGTAGATGACCACGGACCTGAGGAGATTGTGAGCACATACGAACTTCACCTTCAATGACGAATCCACTCACCACCATCCTAGGAATTTGCCTGTGTCTCCTTCGGCGTAATCTAGAAGCTGTTAATAACCTTTTACAGGTCCGAAAGTGATGTCTTACACAAGCCTCAGAACGTAACAGATAGAGGAAATTTGGAGCTTACATGGTATCATATAGTTTCCGCCACCCCAGTTCCTGAAGCCGTAGGCATCGTTTTGTGGATTTCCGCCGCTCATCGTCACAAGTGTAATCATCACAAGTCCACTTGATGGTGATGTTAGTCTTGCTACGGGTCCTCAAGTGTTGTAGTCTAGAACACTCCAAGATATGAAAGACGGGGATCCATAACAGGTGAAAAGTGATGCTTACAAGAGAAGCAGGACTTTGAGCGAAGCCATAACAAACTCGCTTTCACCATACCACTTAACAGCGACAACGTTAAGGAAAACACATATCCCCATAGCGAGGGCTATCCAAGCCGCAGGATTGATCTCGGTGTTCCAGAATTGGATGACCGTGGCAACAGCGCTATATTCGACACAGACCTAGGTGTCCCGGTCAGTGATACTGTGCGGACATGTGTTTTGAGGCAGTCCATACCAGCATGGTCCCCGCAAAAAAGTATGTCCACCCCATTGCAAATCCGAGGGCTGGGTCGACAAATCGAGATGCAAGTTCGAATATGGTTCCTCGGATGGGTAGGAAGGTGCACATCTCGGCCACGCACAGGTAGCATGGCCACACAAACAATATACCCCAGAACAGGTAGCCAAGGACGAGCGACAGTGGCCCTGCTTGAGACAGAACGCTGCCAATTCCGACGAAGAGGCCGGTGCCAATTGATCCACCGATGGCCATGAGCTGCACGTGTCGGGGTGAGAGGCCTCGTTGCGTTTCGTACTCGGCTCGTCGCTCAAGGCCACCGCCACCGGTGGGTTTTACGTCGCCCACACCCACATGGGTTTCGGATGTTGACTGAGCAGACGAGATGCCCATGGGCTCTTTCTGGTCTTCTGGGACACCCATTGTGTCAGTCGGAAGTTTAAGCGACTCGGTAAGAGGGATGGAGGCCAGTACGCTGTCAGCCGAGAAAGCGAGGCGGGTTACATGGTCAAGCATATATACTGCGCGCACCGCAAACGATCGCCCCCCTTCCCCGGATGTCGCGTGGTGTCTGCTAGTCAGCCGTCAGCGTAAGGACACCCGATAAGCAAGATTTGACCCCAGGAAGGGGGGAATAGGACTTGCGAATGGTGCTTGGCGAGACTCTCTCGGTGGAGACCGCCAAGGGCCGGCAGAGAGATAAGGAGATTGCGGAGGCTGTCAGATTACTGCCCAGGCGTCTGGGACCGCATCTTGGCCAGCCATATACGGCGCTATCGCCCATTCGATTACTCTCCGGATTGTTTAAGCTCAGTACGCCATCAGTGCCGGCACGTGTCAAAAGTCCAGTCTGGGCTAGCCTCCGCCGGATGCGAGGATCTCGGCCACATGCCCAGGCCGCGTCCTCGCATCTACCTGCCCCAATAGGCATCCATAGGCGAGTGTCCACGCCTGTAGTTTACAGCGAGAAAAGACCTATCTTGGGCAGTACGATCATCAGATCAGATATACGTCACGAAGTTTCCAAACTGTTGGTCGTATTCCTATCGAATGTAATGAATCGAGCCTGTATGCGGAGGTGCAGCCAAGAGCATACCCTAGTAGACTCCCGAGGGCACAATCTTTCCTCTTCTTTCGTTATAACATTACGAATAGACACGTTCAGTATGATAGCAACATGCACAGCATGAATCCAAGTTGCGTAAAGGCCGACGCTGAACTCGGCAAGTAACCGATTCTCGATTCTACTACACCTTGACTACAGACATCAAACGTTCAAGTGATATTGAGGCTGAGTAAGAATACAGAGATTCGCACACCCATTTTCAGAGGCTACACACCCATTTATAACTAAGCAATACCCACATATATACCTAAATTTATTTTAACTAGGGGCTACTATAGTAATTATTAAGGTCATTACACATAGCTAGCATTTAGTATTATATCTTCACTAACTAACCTAACAAAGCTAAAAATAGTATATATAATATATATATAAACTTAATTTAATAATATTTCTAAGTAGAATTTATACTTAATTATATACTTAGCCCCTACTAAGTACTTTAATCTCTAACTATATATCCTTACTATTTCCTCCTAGGTATAAGGGTAAAAGACCTATAGTTATTATTTTTTAATTAATTTTATTTAACTATATTATATTCTTATAACTAAGGCTAGATTTAGGGAGTATTCCTTTATTAGAATTTTTCTTAGAGATTATCTCTTATTCTTTATTCCTACTTTATTAATAGCTTACTATTTTCTAGCTTTTCCTTAAGATTTATATAAAAGTTAATAATATAAGAGTTTATATTAAACTCTCTTAGCCTATTAATAAATAGACTAAGGAGTTTTAATAGGGAGTAGTTATCTATAGGGAGGTCCTTAAGGACTCCCTCTATATAGTTATAAACTTATAGGTTAATCTTTATTTTATAGTTATAGAGCTATTAGGTTTATATATTTAAATAGTAGAATCTAGTTAACTTACCTAATTAGTAGTTATCTTAGCTTTAGTAGGCTAATGATTGCTTTTAAGTAGTTTTTATATAAGAAGGTTGTGGTAGTTACTTAGTTTTACTAAATGGGTGAATGTTTAAGTAGAGCTAGAACCTATGTGTATCCCATGAGAGTATGTTAAGGCAATAGTGGCGGCTTTTATAATTACCCATTTTGGCTAACTTAAAGGCCTAAGTTACATAGTGATAGTACTTACACGTAGTACTTAATGGTGTTAAACTAGCTCGCGGCCTATAATAGCTTTAACCTTAATAAACTAATCTATATTAAGGCTAATAGCTTATTAATAATATTAGTATAAATAGTAATAGAGACTAGGTATAGCTTAATACTATAGCTATTAGTATAAAATAATAACTTTTAGCTATAGATAGGTTATAAGAATAAAATTATAAAGTTATTATATCTTCTTTTATTATATCTTCTTTTATTATATTATCTTTTATTATAGATTCTAGCTTAATAAAGGAATTAAAATAATATATAAAGTCTATATTTTTATTATTACTAATCTTATTAATAAGCTTATTTATAATTAAGTCTATATATTTTAACTAGTTAATAGTCCTCTATATACTTATATACTACTTCTTAGTTATTAGTAAAATATTAGAGGAAATATCTAAAGAAGTAAACTATTATCTTAACTAGTAGTTTACTTACCTTATAAGCCTTTCTACTAATTATAAATCTTACTAAATAATCTACTATTAGGTAATACTACTATAAATATCCTTCTAATTTAAAAATTATAAGGTTAAGTTATTCTACTCTTAAACTAAGTTAACCTTTTAAATTAAAGCTATTATTACTCTTATTTTATTATTAACCTTCTTACCTAAATTAAAAGTTATTAATATAGTCCTCTTACTTATTATTAATTACCCTTAACTTTTATTATTTTAGAGGATACTTACTTTATTAATATTAAATATAGCTAGTTTTTATAGCCTTCTCTTTAACTTAGCCTTCTCTAATAAGAGGATTATAAGGAGTAAGTTTTTAATAAAAAGGTTATAATTAAGTTAAAAGAATTTATATATATTAATCTTATTAAGGGATATCTTCTTCTTAAGTTTATTAGTAATTTAACTTATATAAATTAAGCTAAACTATATAAATATAAAGTAAGTATAACTTATAGGTAAATAATTACCCTATAGGATTTCTCTATTCTATATATATATTACTTATTTCTTTATTTTTAAGAGAAGTTTAAGGGTAACCTATAAGACTTATAATAGTAGGCTTTTAAGTTACTTCTATTTATTAAATTTTTAAAGTAATAATATCTTTTAGTATACTTTTTCTAAGTAGAAATTCTAAGTAGTAATCTTAATAACCTTATAGATAATCTTAACTAAATAAAAAAGATTTCTTATTTTATAACTTAGATATATTTTTAATTTATAATATAAATTTTTTATTAATAATATTATATATAAGTTAAAATTAAAAATTTAATAAATCTTATAACTTATTTATTTTATTATTATTACTTTCTTTTTATTTATATATTAAGTTTTTAAGTAATTAATTATTATTATTTAATTTAAAAACTTTTCTTATAAGTATTATTATATTATCTTATAGACTTTATAATTAATTAAGTACTTTATAAATTTAATTAGATTAAATAGAGCTTATTAGGTATAAGGAATATTATTTAAAACCCTTAATAAAATTATTACCTAACCTCTTATTAGTATTAATAAGGCTATATTTATTTCTTAGTTAACTTCCTCCTCTTCTTCTATATCTATTAGCTTAACTAACTTTTTTTACTTCTTTTTAATATTAAACATTATATTTATATTAATATAAAAGATATAAAGTTAATATTAAATTTAAGGGAATATATATTTAAGGATATTAATTAAAATAATTTTATAGTTAATAATAAATAAAGTAGGTTTATTAACTTTATAAAGTTAAAGTACCTCTTAAATTTACTCTAAAAGTTACTAAAATAAAAGCTCCTACTTATTATAAACTATACCCTAAAAGAGAAGAATATTCTTCTTTATATAAGTAATTATAATACTTTAAAAGTATAATATTTTTTTATTATTAGTTATATAAGTATAATTAAGTAAAATATAATAAGAAAAATAATTCTCTTATAACTAAGTTAGTTAGATTAACTTATATTAAAAGATACCTATAATCTTATCTTTACTATTAGTAGTATAATAGAACTATATTTCCTTCTCCTCTAAAAAGTTTAATATTACTTAAATTAAAATATAAATTTCTTATTTCTCCTTATAAAAGCTAACTAGCTAGTTCTTTATTATATTAGGTTTTAATTTAATATTTAGATATTCTTATAAGAGAAAGACTTTAAGTTATTTTAGTTTAATAAGGAATAAGTTTTATATAACTTAAATAAAAAATATATAATATATATTATTTAGCTTAATCTAGCCTTATTAGACTTTAAGTACTTCCTATAGCCTATAGTAAATATATTTTCCTTCCTTAATAAGTAATTTCTACTTATTATATATTTATTTTATTATATAAATAATTACTTACTACTTATAATTAGTTTTAATTATAATAATATTATTATATATAGTAATTAAAAGGTATTAAGTACTCTAACTATATTTTAATATTTTCCTTCTAATTTTTAAGTTTTAAACTATTACTAACTAATTAATAAATATTATAGCCTTATCTAAGTTAACCTTTAGCTTATTATATATATTATATTTATCCTTAAAGAGTTTTAAAAAGAAGAAAGGATTAAAGAATATTAGGTAATAATAGTTAACTATAATAATATTAGAATTCTAATAATAATAGTTAATTTATTATTATAGCTTAAAATTTAAATAATTAAGAATATCTACTATTATAATAATAAGGAATAAATATTATTTAATTAAATAAGAATAAAATTTAATACTAAATTAATTATTTTTATTTAAGAATAGTTAATTAAGTAAGATATAGGTAAGTTATAGGTAAGTATTTCCTATAGGGGGAGAATATATTATAGGATATATTCTAAAATAATATGAAAAATACTATACTAGTAGGTATGATGAAGTTAAATAGGGTGCTCTAATTAGTTGGTGGCTACTTAGTTATAAATAGGTGTGTAGCCTCTGAAAATGGGTGTGCGAATCTCCGTATTCCTGAGTAATAGTCAATACTATCCCGTACACGCCCCAGATTTGTTAAAGATCGCTGTTAAGACACTATTCTAGGACGAACAACATCTGACAATAACAACTATTAAGACAGATGCGATATCTTAGGACAAGCCTAATACCTAACCACAACTTTGAAGTGATCATAGGATATGGCACAAGTGTAAAACAAATTCAGGCAGTTTTACCGTTATGTCACAAGTCGAAAGAGCCCGGGGTATTTGAGATGCCAGGTGAAAGATTCAAATGCTCTAAATTCTACAGCCCTGTTGCCACTTGCAGTCCCAAAAGGGCTACAGCACAATGCGATATGCAAAACCATAAATCATAACCGTCGTCAAGCAATACACAACACAAACGAACAATGCTATTTTACAAGAAAAAGATAAATCCAGTATAGGAGACCAGCAACAATATCATAAAATCCTTGTATCCTCCAACAGAAGCTTAGCTCACGCGGTCAACCTCGGTGACGTTGAATTGCATGGCAAGGCTGTCGGCTCCCTTGTAAGTGCCCCCCTGGATCCAGTTGAAAGTCGAGCCAGCCTTGGTGGTAGCGGTGAAGGTTGCGTTAATGTTGATGTCGACCTTGTATTGCATGAAGAACGCATTGGCCGTGCAGAACTTGCCGGCTGGGCAGGCGAGAGCAAACGTCGCCGCACGGGTGGTGGTGGAACCGACCATTTCAGCATCATTCTGTGTGTTAACTTTGTTAGTGACAACTGTTCATATTGCCTACAGGCACTGGGAAAATGGAATTGGTATTTGTAGAGACTCACATTTAAAGTCTCGAGTTGCCAGTTGGCCTCGGTCCTTACGGAACCTTCACTGATCAGTGGAACCCCGACCTTCCCCTCGACCGCGACGCTGCCGCCGACCAGAGCACGGATCTGGGTGTTGATAGTCCTAGACTCAGTGACAGCATCGGTAGTCATGAGCGTAATAGTCTGCGAAGCCGAGCTATTGCGGTTGTCCAGGATCTGCGAGCCGACCGACATCTGAGTCCCACGGCCCGCGGGCATGATTGAACTGGCAAAACCCTCATAATCAATGTTACTAATGGAGATAGACCCAAGATCATCAAGGAAGTCCACGCCAAAGCTACCAAAGATCTCCATTGAGTCGCAGTTGGTGCCGCGGAGACGGGCGAGAATTCCAGACCCGGTTGGGATGTCTTGCCACGTGGGACCGTTTGACTGGGGATGCGAGAAAGTGTCGCCCAGAATCTCGAATGAGTTACCGGCGTCAGTGTCGAATCTGAGACCAGATACGTAGATGCTGGCTGCATCAGTACGGGCGATTGAGAACTTGGTAATGCGCTCGTTGTCGGCGAATGTGAACTCAGCATCAGCGAGGGACTCATTCGAGTGCAACTCTGACGTGTTTCCTGAATAGCTTGTGGCCTTGATGCCACGCAAGTTGGTAGAGCCCATGAAAACGCTATGTGATGAGTGTTAGTAGCGAATCCCGTCGATCAAGGTTTTCGACGGCAGGGCTTACTGGATGTTTGTGAAAGGGCCATTCAGAGTGAAGTCTTCACATTGAGGGTTGGTTCCGGGCTTCACTTCACCGTCGAGAAAAGACAAGAAAGGGCCTTCCTTCGATGTACCACCACTTTGACGCTTCAGAAGAGAAGTGTCTGGGGAGACGACTTGCTCGTTCCTAGCTGCGAGCTCATCGATGCCGTATGTCCTGGTTTCAAGCTGGACGCCTTCGTCGTTGTAAAGATCGATAAGCTCTTGGAGTTCCTCCCAAGTCATTTCCGGGATCTCTGTGATGTCGGGCTTGGGGTCTTTGGGAGGGTCCACCACTGTGGTCTCATTTCGTGGAAAGACACCTGCTGGAGAATTGTCGGCGACGGGAACTGCCAGAACAGGATGGATCGCAAGCAGTGCGGCTGCAAAGGTAAATATCTTCTTGGTGCACATTGTGATATGGTTGGGCAGGTGACTCTGGTGGACGTGACGGAGGGAACGAGCCTGTAAAGAGTGATCAGGCTGGTAGTGGAATGATTCGAACAAGAGAATGACTGAAAGGGAACGAAAGACGCAGCGTGTGCTGTTGTGTAGAACGGATGGCTGATGTGTTGATGACCAAGTCCAGATGGGAATGGCGCCTCCCGTTCCCTCTTAAATACACACATCGTGAGCCTTTGGTGTGTCCCTCGGCGTGGAAGTATCATTCCATTGTCCGATGGTGATAGATTGCACCAGGGCTGAAGTTGCCAAGGAGGTCTAAATTTGGCATTCGCCTGGGACTGTGTGTCTGCAGGATAAGCTCATAAGGTTGAAGATCACCCCTGTCAAGGTTCTTCAGCCTCTTTGATCTTACAACATGTTCGGCAGCTCCACCGTTGAACAAGATCGGATTGACGAGGCGGCAACTCACCACAGACGATCTAGCACTTCAGGTCCTGACTGGCAAACTACTAAGGGTCTGCTCTGGGGCCTGGGATCACTGTATTCTGTGTTTTGTTAATAGTGATGCTGGCTCCCTGATCCCTGCTACCAAGGAAAATAAAGCTATAGCAGTTGATCTATAGGTTTGAAACTCGCTTGGGTGTAGGTCTCAATGTCAGGCGATGTCTGCCGTCGGTCGAGAGTTTGCCAAGGCTGTCAGAGGAAACAATGGGGCCACACAGCTTGCCTTGTTTGTGTCTAAGCCCTGTTTTAGTGCCACGCACGATAATGGTGTTCTTTCCTTCACTTGGCAATCATGCTTCGGCTGGATACCGGCCATGGGTCTTCATCTGAACAACATCTAAGATGACTCGCCATGGTTATCGTGAATTATGCCTTAGCATTCACACTAGGGTCTAGATGAACTTTAGAGCTTGGCAACGGGCTAGGTCCGGGCCATCCCACCGCCGCGCGCGCCTTTTCACCAACGAGATGCCAACCATGGTGTTTCAGAACACGAGATACTGGCAGAGACAAGGGTGATGATGGACTGCACACAACAGCTATGACCGGGAAGCCTTTACTATAGCATAACCTCAAAGATCGGAAACGTGCACTATGACAAGCTTCCCCGTCTCTGTTCATCCCACCTACGCCAAATTTAGCAAGCATCTTGGTCACCATGGGGGCCACTGCATGCGAGGCCAATCTAGAGAACGTCAAATATACTATCCACGGTGTTTCCTTCAAATTGTGTGCCTACTCAGTTCCAAGGCAGGATCTATTTCTGCGGGGCCAGGCACCCAAAAATATCAATTTCAGAGCTTCACAGTCGTCGGTTTCTTGAATTCCACCGTCTCCTTGCAGTTCATCATCCTCGGGGTTGTCATCATCCTCTTAGATGCCCTCGTTTCCGTCTTCCTCCTGTTCATAGCCCTCATCATCGCCTCCCTCCCCATTATGAGGATTGTAGGATGGCTCACTACTGCTGGTCTCATGTGTGGACATGGATGCCGTGCTTCCCACGGTCTAGGTTCTCCACGAAGTCAACGGGTCCCACCAGGATTTCCTCCCAAAATACTACTGGAATCGGTGCCATTCGGTGGCTTGGCTGTGGATCAGCCCCCACTAGAGGACGGTATTGAAGCAACGGTTGCATGCCAGCCGGGTCATTATCACTGCTGGCCTCGTCGTATCCTGCATTCAGAATGTTGGCACTACCCACCCCACATGAGACCAGGCCTTGCAACCAAGTCTCGAGTTACACGTTGTCTCCCTCGCTGGCAAAGTTGTATACCAAGATGGATGATTGACTCACCTGCCCAGCCGGAACCTGATTTGAAAAGACCACTTTGTTGTACACGGAAGCCTCTGACTCAAAGACTACTCTGGAGTCGGCGAAATAATGCAGCTCGGTGTGTTGTGGGATTGCGCCGTGGTTGAATATACTCTTGAAAGGTTGGGCGCCGAAAGTGGACATTGCAGCCTTGACCAGCGATGCTAAGAATATGACGCTCTCATTGTCGCCATCTTCGCATCAAGTCGTTCCGTGCGTGAGAAGGCCAGTGGCTAAGGCAAGGCCAGCTGAGAACACCACGAGAATGGTAGTGCTAAGCTCACGCTCAGCCAGGGTGGTGTTTTGTAGGGTCAGCAGATCTACCGGCTGGTCGTTTGCAGTTGAGATCGGATATTCACACCCACTAAAACGGATAGTACACCCGCAAGTACACTTTTTTGAATTTTTTAAGTTATTTATTAGTATATATATATAATATTTTATTTCATCTTAATTTCACTTTTTTTAAGTATTTATATATATTAAAATTAAACTTATTAAAAATTATACTAATATTTTTATTTAAGTTTTTATTTAAAAAATAATATTCATTTTAGAAGCTTATAACTTAGTTATTAGTAATACTATATTTATAAAAAAAATATCTTAAAAATTATTATATTTTATAATATATTTTAATACTTTAAGCTATACTTAGAAAAACATTACCTATAAAGTTAAAAGAGAAATTATAATATAAAGCTTTTTTTAAAAAAAATAAAAAATACTACTATTTCTTAAATATTAATTATATAATAATTATTACTAAGCTAGATTTTATAGGATTATATAATAGAAATTTAGATGATATTTATAATATATAATTTAATATAATATCTATAGGATTAACTTAGTAATTTGACTATGTACTTATTTTAGTATTGGGTGTACTATCTGTTTTTGCGGGTGCGAATATCCGTTCTCTTGCAGTTTGTGTTGGGAACTACTTAGCTGCCTACTGGGAATCAGTTTCCTGCCACACAGTTGAAGAGCTTAATCAGACAGCTCATAGTTCATAGGGAAAACTTGGTTTTCTTCCGTTCAAGCAAGAGTACTACTGACCCGGGTATGTCTACTAAACTAACAACACACACACACAACAAGTTAAAGAAATATTCAAAGCAAAAATAGTATCTCAGAACACATAAACATCCAGACTAGCATTTAATATAAGATTAGATGTTCACACCTAAGCCTTAAGGGATAACCTCTTATAGGATAACCTCCTATAAGACAACCTCTTATACTAAATTTATAACATAACTGCCTACGGTTTAGTACGAAACTAATTACTTTGATCTCTGAGTTCCTTAGTATGGGTATACCCTCCGTTTTTATAGGTGTGAATGTCGGATTTCTTTGATATAGCTGTCTTCTATGACAAGGCAAAGACGTTCACGGGAGCCCTACCCGAGTTGACATCTTCAGTCATGCGCAGCATCGTGCTCGCGACAGGGCCAAGACTGCTACTGTGGGTCCTGCCTGTTGCACAACCTGGGGGTATGCAGCTCGAAGTCCTTGCGACAGGATTAAGACTGCTACTGGGAGTCCTGCCTACAGTGAGATTCAACATGTGCAGATATTTGGCCCTGAGACAACCCTCGTGGCAGTGATGCCGCTATTTGCGCTGGCATGCTCTGACTGTCCACTGAGAATTCCGCAGACAACAATACCTTGGCTGTGCTCTGGATGGCTCGGCTAGCAGGCTTTGAGTTCCTGGTGGGAATGCCGCAGAGACTAACACTTCGATTGTGCTGTGAGTGGCTTGGCTAGCGAGGTCTGAATTCCTGCTGGGAATATCGCGGAGGCCAACATCTCGGCTGTGCTGTGGGTGGATTGCACATGTGCAAGGATGAGCGCGCCACTGGAAACGAGCCCATGGGCTTTGGGTTTTGCTTATTGGTAATTGAGGTGTTGGACATGGCTAAAGTTGCTGCTGGGACGAGCTCTGGCGTTGCCTTGCATTGAGGATTGAAAAACCTGTGCACTTACTTGCTGGTCCTGATTATCGTTCTAGATCTTTTTGCGACATTACTTCTCCTTATGGCGCTGATCTCCTTACGACACTGCTCCTCTTGGCAATACTGATAGCCTTGCGACGCTGATTCTCTTGTGATGCTTCTCTTGGGCCGTGCTGACGAGTAGAAGCTTGATGCTCGTGATGCTGGATGTGCTCGCGATGCTGGATGTGGTTGTAGTGAATTGCGACAAGCTACTGAAAAGACACAGTGCAATGCGGTTTGATGGCTATATAGTTTATCAAAATTTGTTTGTTGGTCTGTACATTTAGCACATTATATCGTTCTACTCATGACCTAGTCCTTCCTCGTCCAGAACGCCTGAGGGTTGCACCATCCTTTGAGACCAACAACACCCCACTCCATTCCCAGACCGGCCTGCTTGTGGCCACCGAAAGGCATATGTGGTCCGACCTCAAAGTGGGTGTTTATCCAAACGCTGCCAGCCTCCAGTTGGTCTGCGATCTTTGTCGCCTTGGCGATATCACTGCTCCACACGGACGCACCGAGCCCCGAGTCGAAGCCGTTGGCGCGGCGGACCACCTCGGCCTCATCAGACCACCTCATGACGGGCAGGATGGGACCGAAAGGCTCCTCTGCCTCGATCCGGGAGCCCTCAGCCGGATCGTCAATGATGGTTGGAGGAAGAATGAAGCCTTTGCCCTCCTTCTTCTCCTTGAGACCACCGGTCGCAACCTTCCACCCTTCCTTCTCGGCTGCCTCGTACAGGTTCAGGACCTTGGCGTACTGCATGCTGTTTTGCACTGGGCCGACACCAGTGTTGGGGTCTGCTGCCGGACCGGACTTCATGTTGTTGCGGACGAAGTCCACCATGGCCTTCAAGAAGTCGTCATATATCTTCTCATGGACGTAGATTCGCTTCACGTTCATGCAAATTTGTCCGGAGCTAATGAGAGCGAGTGTGCTGACCTGGTGGTTGTATCAGTATACAAATGTCTTGAGGCAAGAGTAATCAGCTAGACGCACCTTTGGCACAACCTTAGCGAGGTCGGCGTCGTCGCACACGATAGCGGCGTCATTTCCACCCAGCTCCAGTGTAAGCCTCTTCACAGTCTTGGCGCAAGCCTCCGCAACTTTCTTGCCAGTGGCAGTGCTTCCAGTGAAGCTAACCTTGTTGATGCCACTGCTATTTGTCAACAAGTTGAACCGCGATATAGGACGGAGAGCGATGCTAGGAAACGATTCGGACTCACGGGTGCAGAGTCAGACGAGGTCCCAGACTCTCGTCACCACTCAGCACCTGGATGACACCAGGAGGGAAGATCCTTGAGGCGAGCTCGCCAACCTTGAGCAGAGTGTACGGGGCGTAGGGCGAGGGTTTCACAACGATCGAGTTTCCAGCCATGACCCCAGGCCCGATCTTGCCCACACCGAGAAGCAAGGGCCAGTTCCAGGGGACAATGGCACAGCCAACACCGAGAGGGCGATACCGAACGATTGCGGTGCGCTCAGCCGTATCCTCAACGGTCTCGTCAGGTATCCGGAGCCCAGAGGTCACGCGGAGGTGTCCGATAGCGAATTGCATCTCCATGTTAGCCGTGTTGAAGGCCTTGCCGGATTCGTTCACCAGGAGGTCACGGATCTCATCGTGGTTGGCCTCAATCGCATCTGCCAGCTCCTGGACGCACGCGCTACGCTCGTCCCACGATTTGGACCGCCACGCCGGGAAGGCTTCTCTGGCGAATGACACAGCCTGGTCGACCTCCTCCTGGCCGGAGACGGGAAGCTCAGGGAGGTTCTCTTCTGTGCTGGGGTTCACGCCATGCCTGACCTCCGAGGTCGACTTGAGCTCGTTGTTGATGACATTTTTGAAACTCTGCACAATTCTATCAGTCCACCGATACATCTGAGCTGTAACAAATGCGACCAGGGCAGCTTCGGGTCTTCATCTCCTGTAAACATGGTACTCACCGTGAACTGGATCTTGTAGTCAGTCATGATGGCGGTTAGGGGCGGAAATCACTCGACGTCACGGGCTTTTGTATATTCTGAGAACGAGGGCTCGAAGAGAGAGAAGCTGATCGTGGCGAAGACCGCTCGTGATACCTCCGTTTTGGGCGGAAATCTGTTCACTTATGTAAACTCACGAGCATGCAGTCAAGATTCGTACAAATCCAGGGGCAGTGGAGACAAGACAGTATGCACGTTACCAACAACCCCTCGCTTACGTGTGAGCTAACTGCATTATAGTTGTGCTCCCCTCAAAGGGACCCCTCCTCCGTTCACGATCCACATGAAGCTGTCGCTTCTCGTGGCAATGCCCGGGCCGGGAGAAGTTGTCTTGCCTCCCCGGCCGCTCATTGGTTGCCGAGTGGGCCCTGAGTTCTTGGTATTTGGGTCGCCCCGCCCCTGCTGCAACCCGTCGATCCTTGAGTTGACCGTTGGCAGGTAGATCGCCTCATATGAGATTGGGCCTCGCTTGTAAGAACCAATTCCGTGCTTGGCTGCTTAAGCCCGGCTGTTTGCTCTTCCAGGCTGAAACTCAATGCCGTGATCATAGAACGACACAATAGTACATGCACGAATTGGGAACCCCGGGGTCACTAGCTTGATTCGAGTAATTGTGGCTCTTACACAATATTGTGTAAATCAAATACCATGGCCAGGCGGCTAATGCCGATGATGGCGCTTGTATCTAAGAGAAAAGACACACTTACAGACACTCGTTTATCGAATTAACATTTGAGTGAGATGTTATCTCCTTCCAAGAGACAATGCCTCTTCTCCGCCTCGAACAGAGCCACGGAATATTTCCGCCAGAAATGGTGAGCACCGTTTCTCCCAAAAGACCTCCTTTACTCTGCTGCTCAAGATTACAACACGGATGCTCCGCCCCTCGAGCACCCTTGCCTTCGCATCAGGGGTCCACATAATGGAAGCAAAGCCAGCTTCGCCAAGAAGGCCGGACCGACAACTGAGGAATCTCCCGTATTGGGCATATGATGATCGAGCCTTGATGCAGGGTCCTAGACACCCTGTTGGTGAGCGCGGGCATAATTGTTGTGCAGGTGGCATTTTTTTGTGGCCTAGTACCCCACCATGCCTGGACGCTTTTGGCTATCTGGGGGCGAGCACCACAGTGAATTCGAATAGGAGTTAGACTGTGAGCTTCGTTCCAAGTTTCGAAAGCGATTGATCATTAAATCCACTTGTACAAGCGCAGTCTACAAAACTCCGCCGTTCCGCACCGCTGCATTCTCCCACATGGAATCCCCTTCTCGGTTCGGCATTCCCACGTGGCCCTATGCGCATGCAGATTTCGCGGATCTATCACACGGCATTGACTGAGCTGATCGTGCTACACGGCAATCACGATGGCGTTCACATACAACCCTTTGGTCGAGAGTAAGCAGCTTTGAGATACGACCTCCACCATCTAAAGAAGGGGCCTCTGCCTCCAGGCTACAACTTCTTGGCCGGACGGTGGCCACGTGGTGGCCCACTTCACTCACATCTACGTGGAACTACTTCCTCGGTTCTTTGATAGCTGACTCAAAATGCCGCAGTGTGGACGCTCTACGTCGTGGGGTCCATCTTGATATTTTTAAGGGTAGCAACCAGGTGGCGCATGGTTGGTTTCCAAGGATTCAAGCCGGATGACTATCTCATCTGGTTCTCATGGGTTTGTTATCCTATGCGCACCCTGGGATGCTCTTTGCTGACTCGATCTTGTGGAAAAGATTGTATATACGGTGATGAGTATTGCTGCACACATCTGTGGTGGGCATGCAGATCTCCACACACTGTCCCTAGAACAACGCAAGATCATGACCGAAGCAGACGCTGCGCCCTATATTTGGGTTACTCAGTGGTTCTGTGCTGGCGTCGCGACATATATCGTCTTCATTTGGTCTCTCAAGTTTAACATGCTCTTCTTCTATCAGCGAGTCGTGGACGGACTGGCCGTTGACAAGTTCATCAAGCCCAGCTTTGTCCTCGTTTCTTGCACTTTCATCTCCATCATCGGCATCTTGTTCGCATCTTGCCGACCTTACTACAGGATGTGGACTATGTACCCAGACCAAGGAGCGAACTGCGAGCCCCAAGCCGAGATTTACATGCTCCCTGCTTTGATTATGAATATTTTTGTAAGTAAATGTAAATTCTAAAGACCCGTAGCAAGACTAACATCACCGCCAGACGGATCTCTGCATCATGGCTATTCCAGCTCCGGCCATTTTGACTGTGAGAACAACCATCCAGCGCAAGATAAGCCTTGTCATCATCTTCTCAGCCGGCATCTTTGTGATGATCGCTGCCATTCTCCGAGTATCCATGGTTTTGGTTGGGGGAGACGGCGGAACGGCGGCTATCTGGTCGTGCCGCGAGGATTTTGTTGCGATCTGTGTCGGGCAGGCTCCAATTTGTAAGTTTCTTTTTTGGATTTCCTGCCACGAATTGCTTGTTGGTGATTGTACTGACCATGGGCAAATTAATTTCTAGTGCGACCGCTGTTCACCAAGCGCTTCTGGACAGGGGAGATGTCTCACCATTCAAAGAACAAGTCAACTATCCCGATTCAGAGCAACGACGCATTCGAAATGAGCGCGGCCCGTAAAGGTACCATTAATGGGTCGAGGAGCAAGAAGGGAAATAGTGTGAATATCTTCTCCACACAGGGTAGAGATAGCGACGAGGAGTCGACGGATAGAATTATTAATAACGGAGGTATCATGGTAAATACATGGGTGGGTGTCGAGACTGAGACTACTGTGAGTCGCCAGGGAGAGTCTATTAACCACAGCTCGTTGTACCGGGACGGTCCAAAGTCTTAGGCGAATCATGCAAATATCGTTAGACAGCATTTGGGATTTCAATTACAAGCGCCAGACTCTTTTTCCTCTACAAGTCACAAGTTACACTTGAATAGCACAACAGGCTATCCAAGGACCTCTCATCCTATGCAACGTCCTTCAGGGTATAGGGAGAGGTTTCAAACACGAGTCGTCGTCCGCACTGCATAGCGTGAGTCTAGATTTGGGCGTAAAGTTCTGCCGCGGTCTAGACCTATAACTCTGGAACGGCATGAATCAGTCACAACACTTGAATTTGGTGGAACTGCAACTCGTTAAAATGATCTACGCATGGTACCGCCTGGCACAATGGGCTCTGAACGCACCATGCTCCAGGGTTGAAGATCCAAAAATCCTGCCAATCCTCTAGCTTAGATCCATCGTTCGACGCTGCTGGTGCCGATCACGGCTATCATTCCCAGACCTACCTAGCACCTGAGCACCAAGGTCGCTTTTCGGCAGTGACTTGGAGATCCCAAGCTACCTAGGTAGCTAGCTGGGTTCACACGTAATATATTGGTGTGAATGATCAGTAGAAGGCCTGTAACCCACAATGTGAGCGGCGCAAGCAATGCATAACGCAGTGTCTCTAGATCCTATTGCGTCCAATCCCCTCGATCAGCGTCAACACCTGGGCATGTATTGCACAATGGCAGTATTTGTTCGTTGCTGTCCACATCCCCCGACGAAGCTTTTCGAGGCATTAACCACATTCGGAGAAGGTGCTTGGAATCGTGCTAAAGATCGAGCCGACGGCGTTGTGAAACGCTACTTTCCCGCTCTGGTCAAGTAAAAGGTACTCAGCGTAGCGCAAATTTGGCACCGTGCAGGAGTAAGCACTAATTCTAGAGGCCAAAGTGAAAGCCCACTGGTGCCTACGATCGACGGCTGACCCTGAATGGCAGCCAGGGCCCTTAAAGGTCGACATCGTCCATCTCTCAAATGCTCTTGGCATCGATCTCGCAGTCGCCAAGACCTCAACCAAACAACACAACCAATTGTTCCGAAATGGGCATAATTGTGCGGCTTCTCGGCTCGGGCCTGGGAATTTCAAGCGAAGCAATACAGTATGGCATGATTCTATCAATTAGCAGACACCCATCCCGTCGCATCTCCCTCGTAACGTTTGAAGTCGCTGATCCCAGCGGGAAACAGTGACTACCGCGCTCGCTCTCGTTCGAGGTCTGCACAGGACCCGTCCACAGAGCCTGCGATTGCTTCGTCATCGACCTCTGCAGCACCGATCCCGGCAGACTCCCCTCCTGAGTATGTTGAGGTCGCCGATGAAGCAACGGCCGATCAACTTGTGCGCAGTGGCAAAGCCGAGCGCGTTTCTGACTACGGAAACGAGAAGAAGCGCCAATCGAAGGCTACCGAGGCCGGCTACTCAGACGACGATGGGGACTCGACGAGTGGCGATGAATCAGACACCATTGAGGTGGACGACGAAGCTGCTTGGGAGCTAGACGACATGGCCGAGAGATTTGCGCCCCCTTCGTATGCCGAGTCTGAGGCAGGCCTGCCCACACAAATGACTACAGAAAATGAGTCCGAGGAGAACAAAGTAAAGAAAGAGGAGCAAATGATTCGCGACTTGCTCCGCCTGGCTGGGCCACCACCACAGCCCGCACAGCGAATTCCATGTCCAGTCATCATCCCTCAGAGGCGGCCCCGAAACAAGGACCGAGGCTTCGTCAGGGCATATTCTCCTGTTCTGGACGACTGTGGTATCAGCCAAGACGTATTCCTCAAATTCCTGAAGGACTGGCTTGCGGCCAGTCAGGTAAGTATTCTCCCATCTAGTATCCGGCATCACGGATGTTGTGCTAATCAAAGGTTTAGTCCGACCCTTGGATCGATATAATATTCATCGCAGCTGGTGTCGCTGGATTTGTCCCTGAAATGGCCACCCAGATCGTTAGCACGGTCGTTCAGGTGGTCGCGGGTACAGCAAAAGAGCTGCAGTCACGCTCCAGGCGGAACACCTTTCTCGATCGGGTGAACCAGGAGCTCTTCATGCCTCGCGGATTATATGCAATGGTCATGGCTTTCAAAGACGAGGTGCCGGGACAGCAGCCCCGTGGGCCGCTGAGCAAGCTTGCCAACGCAACAGGGAAGGCACTGTTCTCGGCAGAGCGGTTGGACATCAACCAGACCGTGGCCAAGTACAGCAAACCTGACGCCGAGATGTCGAAGATGAAAAAAGGTTTGCAAAATATTAGACTTGTCAGCGGCAAGACTCGTGGCGAGATCGAGTTGCCTGAATCAGCTCCTCTGGTCTTTCCGGGATTGGACAGAGCAGCAGATTTGGATCTGCAACAGCAAGGCAACGGCAAAGAGGTAGTGAACGAGAGTACGAAAGAGAAGTGGAAGAATGCCGGAAGGTGGGTCCAAGACTACTTGGATAGAAGAGCCCAGGCCGCTTACGTGAGTCCGGTCATATCGCGACGTAAATTAACATGAGTTTGCTAATAGTGTCGTAGGAGAGAGAACACCAAGGCTCATCTTTGGCCGTCCCAACAAATGCCCGTCCGGCCTTCTCCTCGCGCTTCAGCGACCCCAACCATCCCGCCAACAGCGGTTCTCTAATCTCTCTGCTCACAGGCGGCAGTGTCAACCTTGCTGCAAGACGTCAGGAGCGCCGCGAGGCCAGACAAGGTCGGAGAGAGTCGAGGCGCGAGTACAGAGACAACCGCCGAATGGCTCGTGGGAGAGCACCGAGAGGTCCGAGACAGGCACGAAGGCCCAAGGGTCAGCGTAAGAAGGGCGGAATCATCAAGAAGATTCTCCAACAGGATGTGCTGTATCTGTTGATCGTGAATTTGCCCACGGAGCATGAGGTAGAGGAGTCGGTGGCGAAACTTGAACGGGTCATGACAGAGAACAGCCAGACTGTGTGAATAGCAGTGGCTTACTTCACTGACATGGCTCAAGCTAACAATCTAGAGGACTGCAAACTCAAGGTGCAGCAGATGCACGTCACAATGTCTATAGTCATAACGGTCTAGCAACATGTTCTGTGTCCGGCCTCAGGGGAGACAGTCCACCATGGAACGCCGAATGATCAGTTACACTCTTTGTCTTCTTATTTAATACAGCTCATACTTCCCCACTTCCTCTTTCTTGGTTTATTTGTAAGACCTCGTTGTGTAAGTAAGCTCGAGATCCTAGATTAAAGATTGATATTTAAGACGAATAGAGCCCTGACTACTATATAAGGTTACCTTAGCCAGAAGACTATAATTCCAAGTTACCTTATAACTAGAATCTAATAGTTATAGGCACCTATACCATCATATTCCCCCCCTAAGGCCTTCTATTAAGCTATGAGTAGTAAGGGGCTATATATAGCTTTTCTTTAATACATAAGAGGTTATTTTATAGGAGGTCATCTTATTTAAGGTTATCTTGTAAGAGAGTATCTATTAGGACGATATCCTATAGGACGGCATCCCATAGAAGGATATCCTATAGGAGGGTGTCCCATAGGAGGGTTTCCCACAGGAGGGTATCCCATTGGAGTGTATCATATCAGACACTGCCCTATACGTAATTGGGATTGGGTGTGTGTATTCGTGTATTAGAGAGAGTGGCTGCGCAGCAGACACCTAAGCAAAGCTCATACACTACAAGCGACTGACAACAGTACCTAGGTAAAGTACACACAAGTGCACCTGCGCTTGGCATTGGTATCTCGAGTAACTTTGTTCACATCATCCTACAACTTGAACAGAACAACCAAGACAAAGTGGGCAGTAAAGTCATCAACCCGGGGAAAGAAATAATGCTGAGTAGGCACCGGCATGGGGGTCAAAGATGTGTTATTGGCCTCGCAGAAATAAGATATTGTCGACACTGCGAACTAACGGTGCTCACAATGTGGGACCACACCTCTGACGTTTTGTTTTTTGAATAGTGTTTCTGAACAACACAAGCCTTCAATGACAATGCAGCATGGTATCTATTTCATTACACATTAACCCCCGTCTATAAGTGTGGTGGTGATAATGATGGCTGCGGTCCGAGGAAAATAACAGCAGAGACCATCTTCCCTAGCCTGCAACTACCACTTTCGCGCTTCTTCCCATCCGCACAATTCGAGGCTCTTAGAGAGCCAGGGCGGCGAGGGCGGCAACACCAACCCAGCTGGCAACAATCTTGCCAGCGCCAGAAGTGGCAGCCGAGGACGAGGTCGAGCTGCTGGAGGAGCTGGTGCCGGTGGCAGTTCCGCTAGCGCTAGAGCCCCCAGAGGACGAAGCAGTAGACGAGGCCTCCGAGGAGGCAGAGCTGCTGGTGCCAGTGGCCGTGGCGCTGGCGCTGGCGCCGCTCGCGGTGGACGAAGCTGTACCGGTAGAGTCAGCCCCAGTGCTCGACGAGGAGGCAGTCGAAGAGCCAGACGCCGTCGAGGACGCGGAAGAGGAGGAAGACGAACCCTCGGTGACGTTGAACTGGTTCTAGACGGACGCAGGTGTGTCAGCAAGTTGCATTTCAATACGAAAGCTGGGGGCTGAGGTTTCAGCTTACCGACTGGGCGTAGATCTGCTCGGTCTTGGTGCCGTTGGTGAAGTTGATGGTGTAGCTGTCACCGTTGGAGAGCTTGCTGCCGTCGATCTCGTAGGAGCCGGCGCTGGTCTCGACGTCGGAGGCGAGCAGGACGTCGGTGGGAGGGTAGGTGGCCTTGTTGGACAGGTAGATGTTGAAGGAGGACTCGTCGCTGGAGACGGACTCCCACTCGATGGTCTGCTTCTCACCGGTGCTCCAGATGGTGTTGGAGTCGGGGGAGGTGACCTTGAGGGCCAGGGCGCCGGAGGCGAGAGCAAGGAGAGCCAGGGAGGAGACCATTTTGAAAATTAGGTTGCTGGTTATTATCCTGTTCCGGAAAAAAATTAAACAGATTCGTGAGCGAGTGACGAATTTAGTTGGAAGCACAATAAACGATCGTGGGCGTGTCGTTGGACAAAAGTCTGGCGATGAGGACAAAGGAATCAAACAGGCCTCGTCCCGGCGACGCGGATGCAGGTTAACCTTATATCAGAGTAATAAGCAGAGGATCAACAAAGACGCATGGCCTGTCAAGCGGATGCCGTATACCACAGTACCCAAATTTAGCCCACAGTAGCTTCTTTTCCTCTTTCTGCGAGTCAGGGGTGGTGAACGCGGTGCCTGGCAGGGTTCAGCTGGCCTTGTGCAGATACGAAACGGTTGCTCATCAAATCGGCATTGGCCGACTCGCTGTTGATTCGTGTTTGTGGAGTGACAGCCGGGGCCCGCCAGAGATCGTCTGGCGTGGCCTGGCTTTTCCTCCTGACCCCGGGAAAATGGGGAAAGGGCCAGCGAGCGGATGGGGAGCTGGAGGAGGAAAACCCACGCCGACATAGCCGAGAAAAAGGGGCGCTCGACCATGTACTGTAGGTACTGCTACTGCTAGCTACTCTACGCGTGAATAAACTGCCCTCCCCTCTGGCTTCGCGGCCTCGGAACCGGGCTCCATGACAGATCAACGCGTTGCCTCTCAGCGCGTGGATATGAGTGAGCCCATCAACGAATGCTGTGCCCGGGGGGGGGGGTGGGCTTATCTTATTGTGGGTAGGACGTTGGGACGGCTCGTTGCCAGTGATTTGACAGACTCGAGTGATTGTTCGGGTCGATTAGAGTTGATGTGACAGTGGAGGATTCCACTAGCCTAAAAAGAATCTTCCCTGCCCCTGGCGCTAGACCATTTGTCTCGGGGTGTCCCCGGGAGGTGCTCACTCCACGAGGATAAGGCCCGAGATTAACGAGATTGACAGCGGGTCTGTGTGACCAGGCCGCAGCACTCCTGCACGAACAAGACTCACACTAATCCTTGCCAAGCTTCTCTTGTAATTATCCTCCCAAAGCTTCACGCCAGCTGGCGCTCGTGATGGTTGAATTTGGCCACCCAAAAGAGGTAAGGATCTTTAGAGCCAGCGCCCAATACGGCCATTCGCTGGGAGGATCTCACTGTGAGATGATAAAGAGAATCCTCCTCGTTCGAGGCTAGACGCCGGGCCCCGGAAGGTTGCCCCAGAGGACGCCACAAGCCCGCAGGGCGTCGAGTCGGACCGCCGCCGTGGCTTTTATTGTTTTTACTCGAGATTTGCGCCTGATGAGGAGCTTGGCCTTGCTATTGCGTGAGTGCGCCCCGCCAAGATAAGAAAGAGCCTTATCCATTCAGCCAGCTCGCGGACATCCGGCTTGTCTTTCGCGGCCGAAATTAGGAAGGGCACTGCGGACTCCCCCCCCCCAAACACCCCTCTCATTGGACAGCCTGACCCTCCGGGCCTTTCCCGAGACACTGCAATGTAAGTCAAACCAGAGGATTTGGATCGGTTGCGGCAGTAAAAATAGCAGATCGTGGCAAATCCGAGCGTGGTACGCACTGTCGTGACGTAGGATAGGAAGAAGTTAGCAGCCCAACTCTCACATGTCTGTCTTAAACTCGTGTCTCGTAACGAAGGGGCTCCGCTTTGAAAGGCTACCAACCGCCCACCGCCCGCCCACCTTGCCGCCCCAGCCCAATACGGACAGAATCACACCATGTCTTGATGGGCCCCGCGCCCTTGCGTCTGGGAAGAGACTAAGCCCTAAGCCAGGGGATTGCAGTGGTATTTACAGGCCGCGGTCAATATCAATATGTACATATCAGAAGCAAGGCTCCCTGCTGCCTTGAGCCCATCAGAACGCCCGTAACTTCCTCTGAGCAGCTGTCGTAGGGTCAGAAATTCCGAACCAGGCCATATCCTGGTCACCCATCACTGGAACTGTATGCCCAATTCCGGTACCGTATATGCCAACAACGTTATCTCCATAAACATACTTGGTATAAACGGTGGAGGGCGTCTGCTCCAGCGTCTGCTCCGGAACGTCCGAGTACCCGAAAACGCCAGTCCATTGCTTGATGGTCTCGTTGAAGTTCTAGATGAACCTGGTTAGCTTACGCTCGATGGGACGGTAATGCACACATCTGTGTTCCGTACCTGAGGCAGCAATGCCGTGTCCGCAGTTCCATGGAAGATCAGCATCTTCGGCCGCGGGCCAGTATATTCGGGATACATTGCCAGCGCAGTATCCGCCCACTCCTTCTGGGTGTGTAAACTCTCGCCCGAGGAGCACGTCGAGTTCCAGCCATCCACAGTCCCCGTGTAGAAGCAACCAGCAGGAACGCCAGAGTACACAGTAGCAGCCTTAAAAACATCTGGGTAGGTCGCCGCCAAGACGTTCGTCATCATCGCGCCGGAGCTACTCCCAGTCACGAAAACCCGCGAGGCGTCCGCGCCGTAGGTACTAAGGGTGTACGACACCATCTCCGCGATCGAGCTCGTGTCCGCCCCGCCGTCGTGGGTGAGTGCCTCCTGCGAGGAGACATCCCAGCAAGTCCCGTTGTAGGGTGATTCTGGGTATATAACGTAAAAGCCATACTGCTCGGCCAGAGCCGGATAGGGTGTGGCAGAGAAGTAGGCTTCTGCCGTGCCTGTACAGTAATGAATGGCGACGACGATTGGGGCGTTGGTCTCGTTTCCCGCAGAGCTGAGGGAGTCTGGTGCGTAGAGATACATCTTGGTCCCCGATTCGTTTGGACCAAAGTCGGTGACCTGCTGGAGGGAAGCCGCTTGAACGGTAGCCGCTAAAGCAGCCGCGCCTGCGAGGAATCGTGATAATGAAACCATCTCGAAAATTGTCGTGAGTCTCCTATGTGCGCGTGACTTTGCAGTACTCGAGATCTGGAGATCAAGCAGCGCTTCCCATTTCGATTCCGGGAACACCAACTCCTTTAAACAAACCCAAATAAAGGGAGGCCTGCCAACGGAGTCGGCTGTATTTGTCGTGGCAGTCTCCGTTGCGGAAGGTCAGAGCCCGGAGGTTCTCAGGGGTCAGGAGTCAGTCAGTGCTGCTGGCTTCACCGGCGGACGGGCGCTGCACACCCCTGTCGGCAGCCGATACTTCAAGGTTTAGCCTAGAACTCGGGGGATCGACCGTCCATTGTGCTTCCTTTTCTACCCAAAAACCGGTTGGGCTTCACTGACTCAGTCCAGAGGTTACGATGCCAAATTGCAGTACATCGTGGGCCTCGCTCCAATTCATAAGAGCGACAACAAATTTGCTCGTGACGCGTGGCTCAGTCTTTGGACAAAAACAGCTGATTCTGCACATACCAATCTGGCATCACTCGCATCAAATAATTGTCTGGGTCGAAGTCAATATGTCGTTCGATCAGACGAAGTCAGAATGCGGCACGTACTACGAAGCCTCAGTCATTGTTAGGCCACCATGAACGGCGCATGAATGTGAGATGTGGAAAAACGTTCAGCCACAGCATAAAGAGTCCGGCCCCCTAAAGAGTAATTTAGGCATGGAGACTGGGGCCGTGGCTTCCGAACAACAAATTCATGGCGCTGCTGGCGATGCAGTCTGTTGTCGAATTAAGCTTCGGCCGGGTGGACATGCACACGCTGAGCCACCTTGATGCAGGCACCCGAACGGCCGAGCCACATCGTCACCGTGGTTGGTGCGGTCCTGGCATTTCAGGCCCACGGACGTTTCTCTATGATGTAGCGAGTTCTAAGCCAGAACTTATGCCGTCGTTCGACAACGCCCCCAATTGTTTCTGGCGAATAATCCCGCAGTCCGGTCACTTGAACCACCTTTAGACTATCGCTTCAAGCCCATTAAGCCGCAAAAAAATGGCATGGCAGACGAGTCCAGTGGGATAGTCCAGATATAACGGTAGCGATGGTCAGTAAGGGCCGGCCAACGAAGCAGTGTTCCCTCCTACCGACCATGACAGGCGCGCAGTCTCGCCGTGGAAGTGACTCAAGCCCGTCAAGATGTCCATCGTCTCATGCCGGCAGAGTCTATCCTGCGCTTCGTAGACCAAAAGGTCATCGTGTTCTGATGAACGCCGCTTTCCTTGTTTTGTTTGGAAACCCTCAACAAGGAAGGCACCGCGGCGTGGGACTGGCGGCCGCCTCAGAAGAGCATGACGGCCGTTCCAACGCCCCTCAGCCCTTCAGCCATGGTCCACTCGGGCCCAAGTTGGCCTCTCCGCGCCCACACACCTTCCATAACTCGAAGCGCCGCCGCGATCGTCCCGAAGCTCGACAGCGGTCCCAGCGCCTCCACCATGCCGCGAAAGAAACCCTCTTCCTCAGGCAGAGCGAGGCATCCTGTCACGCAGAAAGGCCAGACAACAGACCGGACCGAGGCGGGCGCAGGCGCAGCGGCGAGCAGGGCAATCGTGGCGGCGACGCTGGCTCTGAGTTCGGGGCACGACGGCTGCCACCCAGACACGACGGTGGATAAGTATGTGAGGGTGGCGTGCGCCCAGACCAGGGTGGTCCAGGCGGTGCTTGAGCCCTTGACGATGGGCAGGCCGACATTGTACTGCGAGATAAAGTCGATCGGGTCCATCGTGGACTGGTTACTGTTGCTGTTACAAGCGTTCTGTCTTTCCTGTTCCAAGCACTCGATGAGGCCGCGGAGGAGGGTCTCAATCTGCGATGCGCGCGTGACGAGCTGGACCATCGACAGCGAACCTGCATTTTTCATCTCCTTCTTCCAAGCGTGCAGGTCTGCCACCTGCGCGAGCAGGGTGATGACATCGTTTTTGACGCCGACAACGCTCTCGAGGTCGAGCTGGGGCCCGTTGATCTCAACTCCGCCAAAGTTACCAGAGATGGAGTCGAGCAAGATAGCATCTGGTTGTAAAGTTAGTCCTGCTACGGGCCCCAAAGCATTGTATTCTAGAATGTTCCAAAACATGAAAGACGGGGATCCGTAACAACTGAAAAGAGATGCTTACGGAAGTTGAACAGCCTTGGGGACGTCTCCAATGCCGTGGCAGACACGACATCCGCAAACAGCAAGAGCGTCGTGAAAAATCGCATTGCCGCCTGGTCAGAATTAGAAGGATATGGGTCTCCAGACGGTGTGAATCCCAGGGTCGGCATCTGTGAGCCAACCCCCAGCTGCGCAGTGATTGCGTGCCAGCAGTAGTGCTTCGTATCCCCTTCGCCGCTCGAGCCATGAGCCTCCATGATCTGTTCAAACATGACGAAAGCCCCGTCTAGATGCACCATCCAGCTCTCGGCACTAGAGACTCTCCGGGTCACGGCGACCTCGAAGACCACCAGTTGGACGATACTCTCCATGATCCGAGCACTTTCGACCAGGTCCGACCCAACGCCTTTCTGGTTCACCACTGCGACGTCGTTCTGCAGCTCCCTCAGGGTGAGCTCGTGTTGTTTCTCCAGCTCCGAGCGGTTGTGCTCGCGGCAAGACTCGTGACCAGAGATCAGCTTTTCGGTTGCGACTGCAAAGAAGTATGTCGAAAGCGACAGAGCCGAGTGCAGCAGGGTCCTCTTGCGCATAAGCAATATAAGCAACCAGCCACGGCCAGAATGCAGTAGTGGCGGCCTGTAGAAGGGAAAGAGGAAAGGGAAAACGTAATCGAGATAATTCGTGAGATGTAAAAGATCGTGCTCATTGAGATTGTTGTAGCCAACTGAAGTCGCTGAGGCTGCTGAAGGTGAATCGTGTGTTGTTGCCGGGAAATGCTGTCCATACATACCGTCCGCTGCGGGATGAGCGCCCGGCTCGGAGGTCGAAGATGGAGGCGTGTTGTTACTTATTCCATCAGACGTGGAATTCTGCGGCGAGTCCCATGAGCTGCTTGCCGATGAATCTCCCTTGTCTTGCCCTGTGGGAGCTGCTCTGCTGTTCTCGTCGTCTTGGTGGTTGGTGAAGGTCCCATCGCCCATGCTCAATTCCTCGATACCGGGTTCTATGCCGGTCAGGTACTTCCTTTCCCTCCTCCAGGCTGCCTTCTTCTTCACTTCTGCTTTCACCTCCTCGGCTTTCTTGGCCTGCCGTTCGCCACCATCCATCCACTCGGGCTTCTCGTCGCTGTAGAGGCACGATATCTCGAGGGCAGCACATGCTGCGCAGCGAGGCCTGCCCTCGTCACATTTCTTTCGGCGCAGACGACATGTCCAGCAGCCGTCTGAGCTACGTGCCAACGGCTTGTTGGTCATGATGCGTCGAATGGTATCCATTGGCCAGGACTGAAATGGTCACTACGTCGTGTGATGCTGGCACGAATCTAGATAAGATGGTCTTCCCGGTGTCTACTCTGCGAAATGAATGGGGTAAGCGCCGAAGCGCAAGCGGTCTTGGTAAGCCGGGCCGTGCCAAGAAATGCCCAACGGCACCGATGGCTTAACCAAAGCCGTCGCCACTGAGGTTCGCAGGGATGGATGCGAGTGTCTGCTTCGATTAGACAGTGGCTTTGCTCTGCAGTATGGGATGACAGTGGGAAATGAGTTGTCTCGACACGATAGAGAGTGGAGCCGGGGATCACGGTGAGTCGCACAGAGGGTTGGTCAGGAGAAGGGTTGCCATCTTTGCCCACGCTCCCCCCTTTTGAATTCAATGCACTGTGATTACTCAGCAGTGTCCGTGGACACTCAGCCGACGACAACTCTGCCTCGTCCTGCCTGCTCAAAGTCAACTCCTCGACAAAATACTAGACAGTGACCATAACGACTTGGCTCATTTCGATTGAATGCTCATATGTTCCACTTGCTAATTTGAGGGACAGCAACGTTTTTGCAGCCACCAACGCCAAAGGTTAAACAAGGGCGCAAACCCAGACAGATCAAGAAGCAGACCAAATATCGCGTTCTGAACACAGTGGACAGCAGTGTGCCACACCCCGACTCGATACATTTTGGCTTTCTCTCAACCAACCGTCAAACCATGTCTCTCTCTGTCTCTGTTGTGAGGTCTTGGTCCATATTGGGGAAGCCATTTAACTACAACGCCTCAGGAGCAACAGATCGTCGGCTCCTCCGACACGCTCGTGGACCTTGGCCCCTCCCACAGCGTTTCCCAACTGAAGATGAAAGCGCCGATGTATGCACCTACCATAATAGATATGATTATGTATCCGTTGTAATTCATCGCCAGCCTTGATACGGGTCAAGCTCTCGTCAGCGAGATGTGACCACCAAGTAACGGCCACGGGCCTTTCATGGGCATCAGTGCAGGGTGGGCAAGCTACTTACATCATGACGAAGTACGCAACGGTAAACTGCGCGGCGTGGAACAGCGCTCTGATCATCTGCTGCCACACATTGGGGCGAAACGGCGCCGAATACCCAGAATCTCCGCTTGTGACAACACTCATCCCTCCAGCAGCAGCGTGACCTCTAGTAGCCCGACCAGGCAAGCCCGGCTTCTCCTTGACGCTGGGAAGGGCAGCATCGCCACCATGCGCCATCCCCAACCATTCAGGTACCACTGCCGTAGAGCTCGACTTCCTAGACCCAGTGCAACACTCGGCGGGAGCTGGGGCGGTGACGGGGGCCGGCAGTACGGGGTTGCTAGTGTCCGCAGGCACCGTTGGCGAGGCCTGGTGGTAGCGCACCTGGGTCGCCTCTCGATGCTTCTGTACTAGGTAGCGGTCAAATTGCTTTGCGCTGCGGCGCAGACCTTCCAGGCCCATCACGAGGAAGACGACGCCGAAACACGTGCCCACCATAGCCCCTTCTGTGGCAATCTGCCATTGTGGTGTGATGAAGCATGCGCCGATCGTGTGCCAGTTCCACAGCATCTGTCAAGGAAAGGGGCAGAATGTCAGCAAATTGCTCAACATCACTCGTTCTGGACCGTCCCGAAGTAGTTGGAATGTGCGGCTGTCTCTTGGGGCCGAGAAAGGCCGGGGCACACACCTGTATTTCACAGACTCTTCCGGCGCTGCCCACAACACTACTCATACTCATTCCCATCGTCCCCAAACCGGTTGTCATTGTTGCAGCCGTGGTAGTGGCCGTGCTGCTTGCTGTACTCGTTGCTGTTGATGGCATGGACATTGCTGTTGACTCCATTGACATCCCCGGCATCGTCCCCATGTCCATCCCTGACATATCCATATTGGCTCTTCTGACGAATTATCAGAATCTGCCAAAGGGAAAATTGCTTTTCAAAGGGTGGGATGTATGGCTTGTTCGTTGCCACCCAACAAGACGGGCAGGATCAAAGTCAAGGGCGGAAACACTGGTTGGATCGGATTGAGGGCTGGACACAAGCGGGCCCATGCGGTCGGGACAAAGACAGCAGACACTTCCCCTTCCCTCGGTCAAGCGCGGAAAGGACGGTTTGGACTGCCTGCCAGGAGAAATGAAGATCTTAAATGGACCAGCACAAAAAGAGCCAGAAACGGGAGCGGGAAGCGGGGCGGCTTTGTCGATGGTAGGAGATTGGACGCAGGTTGCAGAGGCACAACTCTTCCCGTTTGTGCGTCGAAGTAGGATGGCGAGGTTAGTCTTGACGACCTTGGAAGTCAGTATGCAACGGCAGCGGTCCCTGCTCCTGGTTCAGATAGGCAGGAGCAAGACAGTGGTGTGGCAATGGGTTGCGACATTCCTGCCTGTGAAGCCCACCAGTGTTTCCCTTGCCGAAGCCACGTTCAACACGGCCCAGTTCTTGCCACAGATCATGTTTACCTGCGCATGCAATCTCGTCCCCAGCGACTGGAACAATCGAAATTGGATGATCGATTTCTGCTGCTCATTGGTGTCAGAGGCCCTGTCATTCAGTGTCCCGAGCGTGGTGATGCGGTCATTGGACCCTGCAACCTGACACATAAACTCTCTTCTCGCTCTTTCCGAACCAGAAGACTGCTAGGCGCTCCTAAACACGCAGCTGCCATGGGCTGCCAAATCATAACATAACAAGTCTCCGCCCCAAGAACGCCTCTTGCTGCCTGCAAGTCCCGAAGCAACGCTTTCAGACTGGATAATACAAAGCACAAAACCACAGAGCCGTGAAAAACAGCGTGACCAGGCCAGGGGGCAACTATGCCTTGGCCTTTTCGCGCTGCAGGGCATAGAGCTCCCTCCTGGCGCCCGAGGCGTCGCAGCTCGAGAACTTCCAGTAGTTGCCGTTGAACCAACCGCCAACATTTATCAGTCCCCACTTGATAGGCGCGGGGATCGGCGGCCAGTTAGCCCACTGACCCTCCTCGAACTGGGTGGAACGGTCCAGATTCAGCAGGAAGAAGGGGACCACGTCCGTCGTGCCTGCCTTGGTGACCGTGCTTTTGCCCCAGCTCTTAAAGGTCGCGGATGCTTCGGCGGCGCGGGGCGTGTCGGGCGCGGGCGCGTTGGGATGCTCGGCCAGGTTCGCGATCGTCTTGATCTCGGAGTGGAAATGGTTCTCGAAGTTGGCCGCGAAGCCGTCCATGATGCGCACGAGCTCGGTCGTGTCCAAGGTCTTGGGGTTGGGCTGGACGGAGAGGAGGTACTTGTTGAACTCGGCGAGGCCGGGGAGGAAGGACTCTGCAGGTGGTCACTGTCAGTATGCCTCTGGGGGCCAGGTGCAGTTCCCCGACGTACCATGCTCCTTGTGTGTCTCCTCAAAAACGGTCTTGTCCTCGAGAAGCTCCTCGATCTTGGTGAACAGGGAGTCCTCCTCATCATCGTGGTGCGACTTGACGAACTTAAACCAAGTCAAGGCGTAACCGATAAAGTCGGCCTTGTCCGCGTCCTGGACATGTGGAGCTTGCAAGTAGATGCTGTTGTAACCCCTGAAGATCGAATTGTGCAACAGTGCCATATGTGTCGCGCCTGTACTAAAGAGGTCCGTCTGTGTGTGCGAGGCAGTCCGTGTTAGCCATCTTGTCTCCGTTCAATTGGGAGAACATGCAGGCCGGGAAGGCTGGGTTGGGGGTGCCATACCTTCTTGGTCTCGTACTGCGGAGTTGCAACAAGCTTCATGGGCTGGTCGGCCCAGGGACTGGATCCAGAAACCGGTTCTGTAGTCATCATGAAAGGTGATCGGGACACAAACACGCCGAATAGCAGTGTGGCAACACCCAGGAAAAGGGTCAATGGAGAAGGCATGTTGGCGACCCGGAAATGATATTGGAATGCGGCTGCCCTCCAGGAGTATGCCGATATATGTATGTCTTCTGCACGTCTGCCGACTTTGCTGTTGAACTACTGGCTGCTGCTGGTTTGAAGAGGGACAGGATGGCACGATCGGTCCCGTCGTATGATCGGAGACCACCCCTCGCCTCGGCCCACGCTTGCTTATCAAGCTCTGGTCTGACATGGTCACCATTACTGTCTTTGCCCGTCAGAGGTCAATGCTCCAGGTGCTTCAGGCACAATGTGGGTGCTAAATAAGCTTCCCGTTGGTAATTCTCAGCGGCTCATTGGGCCTGGAAGCTGCAGCAAGGGTACAAGCTCCAGGGCGTCCCCACTCGTTCCCGGTAAATCCGCCGATCAGCTTCGGTGCTTGCAGGGATTGAGCTCGGACTCGGTGCACAAGGACCTCCGATCCGAACAATCAGACCGGGCAACGATTGCAAGTAATTGGATGTAGGAGTACAGTTGTGCGAGTCTGACGATACAGAGTGTTGGCACAATGTAATGCAACACCGAGAATCGAGTCGCCTTGCGCTTATGCTGGATGAAGCAGTCTCAGGCACATTAACCCATAAGTCCTGCCGCGATGTCCACACTAATGGTGAGCACTTGTTGCGACTCTCAGGTCTCTTAGTTCAACAGACCATCTGTAACAGGCCATGTTGTATTCCTACTTTTGGGTGGGATACATATGTATTGGCAACCGTGCCTGTAAGGCCGAAAAGGCACTCATAAACTTTTAGAATATCCAGGTGTTGACCCTTGACCCTACCTGATCGCGCTTTTGATGTGATGCCTTGATTACACATTCTTTTAATCGATGGCCCCCAAAGTATGGCTCACGACGGGATACTGACAAGGGTAAAACATTCTTTGTTGACAATTCGCGTACGTGAACAAGAACATTTCAACTGATTATCAAGTCCGGCTGAAACGCAGCAGAAAGATCAGTGCCCTTGCTAGAGGCTGCGTATGTGTTGAAAGTGGGTATGATAGGTGCTACAAGGTACGTAGGCGTTTCCTTTGACTTTTTAAGACTCCAGTATGGGAGGCTTAAAATCTTCCACCAGCTGGCTCCGGAGACGATGGAATATGTTCGTCTCTTATCGGACCCCTGTCGTAGCAATCTACCTAGGTATGTATGTTGTGGCAGGACCAGCCCCAAGGAATTAGTAGTTGTGTGAGGCTGCAGTCTCCTCACACGTGAGCAAATCACTCTATCGCAATGACGAGGTGTCACGGATACAGACTGAGACGTCCCTCACTTCTTATGGCAGATATGCACAATTTGACTACATATGTAAGCAGAATTGTGAATCCTCGAGGAACTCACGATTCTAATTGCCAGACTCAGAGAGTTAGGTGGGGGGTCTTTCAATGTTCTCAAGTGCTCAAAGTCTGAAGCTAGATCCGTTGGCAGGTCAATTGAGTCGATGAGACTATTTGTTGCGCCCCACTGCCCGGGGATTCTGAGAACATCGTTTTAGTGACGGCTGTCATTCTTGAGGCTATCTTGTAGTCCCAGGACTAATTTTTGATCGTTACCAGCGAATGCAATGGGGCTTGAGAAGTACATTTTAAGTCGTCACTACAAATAGTACAGTTAAGTAATCCAGTACACGCACTCTCAAACTCATCTCCAGTTTCTATTGTGTGTCTAATTGCCTAGGTGCTATGTGGGGAGCAAGTCTGGGAAACATACTTAAGTACCTAAACATTTGAGGCATTGATAACGCACGCTGGGTTACTTACCTGGCCACTAACAAGCTTCACATCTGATGATGGTGTGACATTGGTGGCAGCCCAAAGAGGTGCCAGTTGGCGGTGGGGAAAGTGGCACGAGACTATGAATGGTTGGAATTACCTAGAGATGACTCCGCCAAACTAGAAAAGTGCGGAGGATGCATCGTTGGTAAGTTTCAAAACCCAAGAAACCCCGCTCTACAACTTGATCATGGACAACAACACTTCAAATCGCATTATCATGGTGCACGAAGGCAGCGAGGAGAGCGACACGTCAAAAGACGCTCTGCATGTGTGCGGCCATGTCTGAGCGACGGGGACAGGCGTGCGACAGTTGACTTTTATTTGTTTTGGCCGGCGCTCCAGTGTTTGCTTGGGCTCCAGTAAGTGGACTCCGGACGAAGAAGGCATCCCGATCTTTCCATGTCGTCTTTTGTTATATCACAACGTGTCGCGACTTGCAGCTCACGATGGCACTTTTCGCTTTTTCTTCACGCAATCATCGTCATCATCGTCATGATCATCATCCAGGTCACACGCAATCACTGTCACGCTTCACACTCATGGCGAATCCAAGTCAGGCACTCATAGGACCCTGAGAACGACAAAGGTGGCCGTCACCCCGCAACCCTTCCTGTAGTCCCCGGACTCGGAGCTCAGCACCTTGGCCTTGCCGCCGGCCTCGAGCCCGGCCACCTCGGCCTTGAAGCCCTGGCTCTCCCAGATGTCGTCGAGCACGGTGGCGACGACGACACCGTCGCGCTTGGTGACGCGGACGAGCTCGCGCAGCGCTGCAGCGCCCACGTGCGTGTGGGTGAAGGTGCCGACGCACACGACGACATCGTACGCGCCGTCCGCTACCTCGAGCGGCTTGTTGAGGTCTGTGGTCTGCAGGCCCTCGTACGCCCCGGACTGCCGGGCCACGGCGAGCATCCCCGGGCTCAGGTCCCGACCGTCGATGTGCTTTGCCCCGAGCCGCGCGAGCTCGACGCCCGCCAGGCCCGTCCCGCAGCCGGCGTCCAGGATCCGGAGCTCAGGGCTGATGGTCGGGGTCCCCAGCGCCTTGGCCACCAGGCGTGCGACGGCCGCTGGGCCGACGTAGTTCTGGGACGGGTCACGCAGGTCAGAGTCATAGGTCGGGGCCCAAGAGTCATACACGTCCTGTGCCTCAATGGCGTCCTTGAGGACGTAGGACCGGGTGAGGTGGGGGTTGTTGGCGGTGTTGGTGGTGACAGACATGTTGAATTGGGCACGGGGTTGAACAGAGGGTGGCTAAGTGTGAATTCTGGGAGTATGGAAATGAGAGTGCGTCTCTTGTGTTGAACTTGGGGCTTGAGGAGATGGACGTCGAAGGTGCAGAGCCCTTGGACTCTCTCTCGATCGGCCGCGCGAATGACGGGCTTTAAGTATTCTCCTCAACACCACGTCCCGGATCACATTGACAGATGCCGACTACATCGAAGGCTCGGCATGTCCAAGATCAGCGCTACGGTTCCACGGACTGCATGAGGCGCTCACATTCAATGTCAACAATTGGCCGCCGAGGGAATAGCTTGGATGCTCAAACCTTTAGCTACATGGTGTACCATGTCGAAGAACCCACCTTGGTGTTGTTGGTCCATACAGCAGCCGCACAGCCCTCACTTCGGAACTGGGGGACTGGGAATCCGCAGGCGATGTGACGCACCTGGGAAGCTCAGTCCCTGCATCCAGATGGCGCAATCGTTCGCATTATACGAACTACATGCCGCGCTGGCGAACTGCAGTTCTGTCAGAACTGCGTGCGTGCGAACTCTGCTACGTTTGTTAGCAGAGTCAAACCGCCCCTTGTAGGGCAGAGGACAAGCTGACCTAGTCTACTGCCTTTCTATGTTTAATAAATCTGTTTTTATTTTAAGAAGAAAAAAAAGTAGAGATTTTCTAACAATTGTGAATAAGTTTCTGTTTAGTACTCAATTCTAATAGTAATAACTAAAATAATAATACTACTAACTAATTTTAAAGATTTAATTATAAAATTTATAAATTTTAATTTTACTCAAAGTTAACTTATAACACTTATTTATTAGTATATCCACGCTAAACCTATTGAGAATTTTGCTAGTATGTAGTGAATACTCTGTACCTGCATTTAATATGGACAGCCTGCGGCGGACCTTCTAGTAGGCACCGACCATGTCGATCTGCGTAGCTGGTCAAGCACGCTCAAGCACCGCCCGAGGTCACACATTACATTACATTACAATGATCCTTGGTGAGCGTGGCTTAGGACGCGACTGTTCCCCGCTATTCTCAACTTAGTTCCGACGGTTAAGCCCTCATGATGGGCCAAGGGAGCGATCTAAGTCGTCAAGACTAAACGTCGCACCCTGGGAGCTGCCTGTCGCCGTCGCTCCTTTGGGCTAGAAGAGGATGCAGTCCCGTTCCTCAATCCTGCTAGGACACAAACCTTGACGTCAGGTCTTCTTACTCGGGCCTCTCTTCCTGGAGGGGATTCAATGGGCCGCGGGCGACAGAGAGGCAGAGGGGCCAGGGAGGGAGGGCCTGTGTGCTCTCGCACGGAACGGACGGGTACTTTGGTGCACTCCCTAACTGCTTCTTTCCTGCTTGCCTGCTTGCTTGCGCTGACCGGCCCACTTTGGACGCGGTTCGCGGGCTCGCGGGGTGGGCATGTGCAGTTATTTATGTACCCACACATGCATGCGACATGTTTTTTGTCCCATTCTGCATGCCGTCCGTATGTGACTATCATATGACAATGCTGGGATCGAGGGCCTTGGCGTGGGCCCAAAATGACGCGGGGAAAAGGTGGCCCCGAATGTGTTGGCGAGTCCCGCCGAGGGTAACCGGCTCTGACAGGTCGGACCGGTGCCGTTGTGGGGTCAGCTGAGGTGGGGACCGGAATCCTGCAGCGCGCCGTAAGAACGGGCGCTGCGGGGTGAAGAACCGCCGAGCGTTCGGCGGTTCACGAGGGGAGAAGTGGGCCCAAGAGAAGGCCTTCCCTGCTCCGTGCGTTTCTGAGGAGAAATCTTTTTGTTAATTCTTTGGCAGCCCCCCAGCCGCACATCTGAGCATGACAGGAACGCATCTTGTAATCCTTAGCAAAATAAATCCCTTTCCTACGAATGGCGATGAGGCTGGCATCCTGCCGGCCCTGGCCTTGGCCCAGCCGCCCTCTCCTGTGACTTTCCAGCTCCGCGGATAATCGCGAAAGCTGCAGGTAAATACGCGGCCGCACCACTTCTCCTGCCCCTGGCCTATGGCACGGCAAACAGCTGCATGAGATTGATGCAAGGTGACGTAAAGACCACCTTCGGAAGGCTTGGGTTCTCAAGGGAAAGGGGGTCTAAGCAAGCATTGCTTTGTTGAAGTTGAAGAGAAGCCGCCACGGTGTTTACGGGTCCTTCCCCGCAGCGCGCGTGGGTGGGATTTTCCTCAGAGCGTGGGATCAAGGAGGTATTTGTGCCGCTATTACTAAATTCTCCAGCGGTGGACTCGGCGAGCGCTTGTGCTCGAACTCTGTTCTTGACTCTGTCCTTCAGCCATGAGCACTCTAGAACTCTGGGATTGATTGTCTTCTGCTCCTCTAGGCTGCCTGAGAACATTAGCAAGACTGAGGGGCAGACTGGTGGTGTTCAGTTTCTCGCGACCATCTTCACATGCGTTCTGCAACCGGCGCACTTCCTGCCAACCTCCTGCCAACTCCGTGGGCCGGAACTCCTGAGGTTATTCGCCAGCCCCCCGCGCCTACAGAGCACAAGTGTGACAGTAGCCTCCAGTCATCCCACGCCAAATGCTGCGTTGGTGAGGGGCAGCAGTTTCTGGCTATTCTCTTCAATCAATCTCGGTTCGTAGCTTTCCCATTGATGGAATTGACTGCCCATGTGCCTAATGTCTCAGCTTTCCTTGTACTGTAGTAACCAGTTGTGCCAGGCTCGAGCAGAACAGGTAGCCTCAAATGTCCCACCGACGCAGCGAGCGTGTCAGCCCGGGGGAAATCTCGCTTTTTTCACGAAATCCACGTCACTCTCCAGCCTTCCGATCGTATATGTCCCATTCACAGAAATAAGGTCAAATTTGGGGTTGCAGATGTAGTTTCGCCAGCCTGGCATTTTGACCAAAATCAATTCGTAAATGGCCTACGGCTCCTGGTCATTACACAAGGAGAAATAATAGTGAAAATATTGGGTCAGGCCACTGGAGCTGTGATTTTAGAGGAGCTAGATGTGATCTGTCCTAATGCGACTGGGCGGCACACACATGCTGAAAGCTGTCGTACCCAGGGATGTACTGAAAAATGGGATATTGGCATTTACGTACTTTTCGAAATCTATTTGCGGCAGATGTCTCCCCAAACTTCTATTTACTGCCCGAGCTTCTCGCATTTATCACGTTCACATGGTACCCAGAATTCACTCTCGCAAGCCTTTCACTTCATGCTTCAAACTCCATCCACCAGCCATAAGTAGGACACCATCTTTCAGCATGATCTGCAGTAGAGTTTTGTTCATTGGAATAGCCTCGAATGAGATTAGTCTCAATGAAACAATTGTATTGAGGAAAACTCCCCACAATGGGGGAGCCGGGGAGGCACTGACACTGAGAGCCCTTGAGCGTAGACAATGCCGACGTCAGCCCTGAATATCTCCGATCCCTGGGGAGCTGATCAGTATCCATACACAGTGAAGTGAATCGTTAATTTCATGAAACCACTATTTGAAGCCTAAATCTGGCTTGACTTCGAAGTCAGCTAATGGCCTGATTTCCGCCTGCACATGAGTCAACTATTTACCTCACCCCAAAGCAAAGAGACGCATCCGCCTGAAGAAAGACTCACCTCGATTATCATCCTTGGCGCCCAAATCTCGTACATCTTCTCCGCTGCTCTACTATCTCTGGACGAACCATCGCCGGGGTACCGCTTAATGTAGAATGAACCCTTTCCAAAGTGCAGACTAAGCCAGGTCTTGAGGTGGTAGGGGTTGATGTGTCTGGATAAGTCGGCAGAGAGTATTGTTGAGGTGAAGGTCTTGGGCATTTTGTGTGGATCGGTGTTGTGTAACCGTTGGCATATAAGTATAGGATTCAAGAACTGCATTTGGTGGGCGCTCTGTCGACTGGTACTTTTAACTATTTCCAAGAGGCAGCGCAGTCTGGGCCACGCTGTTCTAAGCCGGGCTGATGATCCATGGCCCCCCGTTATTCGATTCACTGGAGTTTTGACAGCTTCCAAGGTTCATGTGATTCACACAGCCAGTGAGTAATGAAACATCGTGACCGACGGCCATCTGCGCTGTCCCGAGTGTTTTAGATGCCGCTGGTAGGAGAGTGCGCATTCGCCCACAGAAACAGTTCATCAAAGAGCATCACAATAGAAAAACGGCCAAGATCAGCAAATGTACCTTTGTCAGATGAGATATCAACGTATTTAGGTTCACACGTTTCCCTTGCCTGTGCCTCGTTGCTGCTGATCACTCATCGTTTCTGAAGGAGCCCTCAGGTAGGACTTGAATTGATCCCGGGTTACTATGATAACCGTAATTTTCCTTCTCAGTGCGTCTTGGTGAAAATTTCTTTTTTCGGGCATTTTGTTCAATTGACCGTGCTAGCTTCGTCCCGGCTCTCCCAGCCTGGCGACTCGGAAGCTGTCGTTCAAGTCGCGCGATGCTTCTTCGCAGGAATCCTGGTCCTCCTGAGAAATGTTTCAGCGTCTGACCAGTGAGTGGCGCCGAATGTATTTACCTGTGTGAGTTGCTGGCCAGCTGGCGACCAGAGCTGGAACATGTCATTGCCGATCAAGCTCAGTCCATAGCCATCGCGGCCGAATCGGCCTTCCAGGAACACCTTGAGGAGGATTGGATTGATTTGCTGACTCGAGAAGTACTGAATCTCCCATCCAAGCCGGAGATATTCGTCGCCGTCGAGATGCAAGCCGGCGATGCGCTCGATTCGGTTGTCTCCGGTCGCGCACGATGAGCACGAGGATGATGAGAAGGACCTTGCAGGACTGTGGCCACTTGCAGCCATCTTGTCGTGGTCCGGGCTGAGGCGTGAGATGAGGTCACAAAATCTGATTTGGGCAGGGTAGTTGTGGTCTGGTACCTGTAGGGAAATCTAATGAGTAGTCGGTGAGTTTGGTCAGGGGAGCATCGGAATCGAGGAGAGGTGTAAACCATGATGCCCAAGTCATAAGAGTGAAGCTTTCGTGATGAACGCAGTCACATTTACTTCAGGTCTTGAGTAAATGTCTGTGATTAACTAAGAGGATATCAAAGACCACATCACAGCTCATCGCTACCCTGACACTGTACCGACTGCCTCCTACCTGATGAGCTCAACATGCGGGGACGTGATGCGAATACGGCCTTACTCACCTTACCGGGTGTCCAGGCGTGATGCATTACACTAGGATAGTGCTCCAACTGTCTTTTCGTAATTCAGGAAATTTACTCACACCCGATGAGAACTACTATCCACTGTCTTCCAATGTACAAGTAGCAGAATTATTGCCTTTCGACATGGCCAATACCTCATATCCCCATAAATATTCCCGGTCCAGTCTGATCAGTAAGAGTCTCCAACCAGACGAAGTGGACTTGGGGGACTCCTACAGTTTTTCAGGACCACATGTCCCGAGTTTGGTGGTAACTGCTCTCACCTGTCCTTCTGTTTGCTTACTTTTGTCTTTCTTGCTGAGGAGCTGCTACATTTGAGTTTGATCGAAAGCTTGTCTTTCCTTAGAGATTGCTCGTTCCTACAACAACTTCATTCTTCCCGCTGATGTGCTACCACGGCCTCGTTTCACATCTCGGGGCCTTTAGTTCTGTCGGCCACGCGCGAGGTGGTTTCAATGTTTCATGCCATCAGCCACCAGCCTCTCTTGGTATTCGGGTCCCTCGCCTTGAGAAGTTGCCGATACAACAGATATTTCCTTCTTTCCATGGGATATGCGCGGCCCTAGATAACGACAGAGTACGGTAGTCAAAATGGACCGGTTTCATTCTCGACCAGTTGACGATGATCTGCGCCGTACTACCGCCATACCTCAGCTCAGCTCCCTCCGTCCACATGCCCAGCTCCGACAGTGATTCCATGGATCGTCATACCCGGTGTCTGTGAGAATGTGGACATACTGAAAGTCTAGGTCTGGAGCTCGCAGCAGTGTTTGATCATGAGATCGGGGGTCTGCACCCGCAAAAGCAGAGGGTACATCCGAATTACAAGAGGTTATCCTATGAGAGGTTGTCCCGTAGGAGGTTGTCCCGTAGGAGGTTGCCCTGTTGGAGGTCGATATGTAGGGCTCGGGTGTACCCTCCGTTCCTGCGGGTGCGAATCCTCGACCTCTTGATTACAAAGTCTCTATCATATACCTAAGTTTTCATGGTGTATTGAAAATCCACACTTGCAGTATTTACATTGTCTCCGTTCAACTGACCAATGACTTAGGATTGGTAAATCCAGAGCTGTCTAGGGCATGTGCACTTGTTTACCTAGGTACTGATGATTGGCAACACTCAGGCATCCCATCTCAGCCAGCTAACACCCAGTCTGCTATTCCCTGAGCATGCAATTCCATGGTATCGAGCAAAGGGACTATGACATCGTCAGCCCTCACAATGAACTGCAACTCTGTACAGGCCAACACTATCACCTCGGCACCGTTCTCGATCAGCCTGTCGACAACACCGGCAGTTCTCGCCCTCGTCTCGTCTCTGAAGATCCCAGCACCAAGCTCCTCAAAAATCGCCTTGTCCATCGCGAGCCGGGACTCTTGATCCGGAATCAACACTTCCACGCCAGCCTTCTCGCTCAGGCGCCCCTTGATGAAGTCCTCCTCCATGACCGTACTCGTTGCCAGCAGGCCGATTTTCGAGAGGCCCCTCCGCTTTATCTCTGCGGCTGCAGCGTCAGCTATGTGTAGCAACGGCAAGCCCCCCTCCGCTTCGACTCGCGCGGCAACTTTGTGTCCGATGTTGCAGCCGATGGCGAGACCCTGCGCTCCCGCCTCCTTGAGTTGCTTTGAAGCCGTAATAAATTTTTCCGCCGCCGCATCCCATTTTCCAGCGGCAAAGAGTGCGGAGGTCTCGGCGTGGTTGAACGAGTGCATTATCATTGGCGCTGAGGCTGCACCCCCGAGCGCCCGCTGGATGCGGCCATTGATTGAGGTGTAGTAAAGCGCCGTCGAGTGGTAGCTCATGCCACCTAGAAAGCCTAATGTCTTCATGGTGTTTGGCAATTGGCGTGCGTATTCAGGTTGAAATTGCGATAATTGAATCCCAAGGGAGCCAGTGCGCAAGAAAGAAAATGAGAGGACCGGGTCGATGGCGGATGCAGGTGAGTGTGGTCTGGATGAGTCAACTTGCAAGCGTGAGCGGGGAACCTCCCCTTGCTTGACAGCTTCTTCAGTGTCCGAAATGGTTTCGTAGTCATCATCTTGCTCTGCTGTCATGATCCCGCGGTTCTGAGCAACTTGATCTGGGTGTGTACCCAATCCACGGCTGGGTATCTTTTTAGGACAGCAATTATGACATGGTTGGAAAAGATAAACCCCCTATTTCTTGTGAACCTCCTCTCTGGCATTCTTCCCAAGGAGCTCTCGGGCAGGAGCGGTGGAATTGGTCCACTCTGTCGTGCTTCGTAACTTTTGGAGGCACCTGTTGATAGCCTTGGTAATTCTGTCCTTGGCCTTGTGAACTTCCTTTTCCTGTGCAGTCATACCGTTGACACGCTTGTTGGCTTTGACGGTGTTAGGATTCGTTGAATACTCATCGTCACGTTTTCGTTTCCCTGCCATGTTGGGCTGTTTGAGAACGTTGATCAGTTCAGGTGAAACATATCTCCAGATATCATATTACGACTTACCAACCACAAAAGTCGGTCTGCGTGGGTTGCAGGTAGGTGCGGGTGTCTGTGATATCGAAGTGTTGGAGGTTTGGCTGACGACGGATGGAGGCGCGCCAACTGCTCTCTACACTTCTAAAGTTGTCGTTCACAACGACAAGGCAAACGAACCAATTGTTACGACACCAATAATAACCTTCCACCACTACAAAGACATTGTAAGTATGTCTGAATTACATTTCATTTGTATTTTTGTGTTGTCTCGCTGATATTTCGAAACACATCTCTAGTCTTACTTGGCACACAGCTACTACCAACAGCTCATTTATTAACTACGAATTCTCCCACTACCACGAAAAGCTGACATGGTAAGCTTTCCCGTTTACTGATCTATGTCTCAACTACCTTCCTCACTACTCATAGCCGTGAACAAAATGACCACCGCGAAATCCACTCCGCAGCGGCGAGTGGCCTCGAAAGCTACAAACGGCAAGACTGTTGGTGGCATGACCAAGGACAAACTACTAGCAAAGCCTGTGGTCGCCAATGGCGGTGCCAAGGTTTTGAAACGGAAGGGGAGGCCTGGAAGTAAAGTTTCATCCATCTCGTCCTCTCCTTCCATTTTACTAATTCTCGTACAGCTGTGGCTCTCCACAAGACCCAGAAATACCCAAAGCCTGGTGACGACTTGGTAGCCAAGTCCAAAATCGGCCCTTTGTTCGAGGATACCATTTCCAAGCATCGACCCGATTTCAAATTGCAGGCTCCTGCCGCAGATGCCCTGCAGCATGCTTCAGAGCATTATCTGTCTGCGCGCATGCAAGGTATTTCTGTCCTATCCACCTGGGTACTTTCATAACCACCATTTAACATTTGATAGCGGCCAGTCGTGCCGCCAATAGTGACGGCCGCGTTGCGATCATGAAGAAGGACTTTGAACTCGTTGATGCGATCATGGGTGTGATGAAGGGCTCCCCGGCACCGGCTCATGGTGCTGCTTTCAAGAATTCACAGTTGCTGGCACCAGAATCAGCACGCGATGAGCTCGATGCTGAAGGAACATCCAACCAAGGTTGAAAATTCTCTCCAGATATCGGTCTTCGGGGCAACAATCCTCAAAATGACAGACATTCTATGAGGAGTTGGCAGCAAGTTGAGATTTGGGACTTGTCTGAGCGGAGAATGGGGCATTACATCGTGGGAAAGCTGCAATGCCGAGGAAATAGGTGCGCCCATAACATGGAGTTCCATGGAAACAAGCCTGGACATAATCTCGAATTGACTCAATTTGGGCAATGAAATCGTCGTGCCAAAGACATGCCAAAGATGTGTTTGACTTCGAGCGCAACCAGGGAGATCCTATAAGTCCTAGAACAGCAGGCGGTGAGTAGCTAGCTTCGAGATCGGCGGCTGACGCTTGTACCTTGGTAGCGGCAGTAAATTTCGCGGGGCCTGAACTACCTGGTCGCTCGTTTGCCAAAAGTCATCTCTCATTTACTAAATTGGATGTTCGGCGACGACTCCCACCCTACAACAACGAACAGATCTCCGAGCATTGATATTAAAGCTGACACTAGATCTTCCTATCACCTATCAGTGGTCGCACGGGCCTTTTCTTTAAATATCAGACGACTTCTGCACTTTGGACTCTCAAGCTTGTCCGGCGCGTGACTCACCTTCCGCACCAAACCTCAACTTCGACTTCACGATTGACCTCGATTCTCGCCGCTTCATCCTATCTAGAGGCTGTAATACCACCTGAAAACCCCTTGCCATGGCCGCTGTCTCCCCATCCGGGTCGGACGCGGACCCAGCGAAACTCAGCGTCCTGAAGGACGCCCTGTACGAATCATGCCAGCACAACGGCGACGAGACTCGGCTCTTCAGCCAAGAAGACCTCCTCTCCCTCGGCGTGACCGACGACGCAAACACGCTCCTCCGCGTCCTCCAGGCACTCATCAATGACCGCCTTCTCATCTCGGTGGCGCGCCAGGGCGGCGGCTACCTGTGGAAGTGGAGGCCGGCCGCCGACGCCGCAAAATACCGGGCGCTGAACAGGGAACAGTCAATGGTGTACGAGATGATCGACGACGCAGGCGCCGACGGGATCTGGTCGCGCACCCTCAAGGCGAGGCTGCAGATGCACGACTCGGTGCTCAAGGCGCACCTCAAGTTTCTCGAGTCCAAGGGCTATATTAAGGACATGAAGAGCGTGGAACACCCCAACAAGAAGATGTACATCAAGTCCAGCCTGCGGCCGTCGGAGAAGGCGACTGGAGGTCCCTGGTACACGGACAGCAACCTGGACGAGGCCTTCATTTCAGAACTTCTAAAGGTGATCTTCGATTTTATCACTAGGCAGAGTACATATCGGAGCGTCCACAGCGTTCACAAGGAGAAGCAACCCAAGAAGGGCGTGTTAAAAGGCGACAAGGAGGCAGCCGCAGCAAAGGGCAAGAAGAGGGCAGCAGAGGATATCTCAGGCGAGGACCCAACAGCGGCCCCGCGCGAGAAGCACCGGCCCCGCGAGCCGAAGCGGACGCAGCTGCTGCCCTTGCCAGCGGGCTACAACGCGTACCCGACGGTGCGGCAGATCGCGGAGCTCATCTCGACTAGTGGCATCACCAACGACACGACGCTGGGAATCGCGGACGTGCAGCAGCTGGTGGACGTGCTCGTGGCCGACGGGCTGGTCGAGCCCGTGCGCGTCGGCAAGGTGAGGGGCTACCGGACCGTCCGCGCCGCGAAGGTGGACCCCACGCCGCTGACGGCTCTGATGCGCGACCACAACATGGACGAGGACGTTCTCGACCTGCAGGCGCAGGACATGGGCGCGGGCCCCATGAGCAACGGCCTCACCGAGGCGCCGTGCGGGAGATGTCCCGTGTTCGACCTGTGCGAGGAGGGCGGGCCAGTGAACCCGGGGAACTGTGTCTACTTCCAGAGGTGGCTGGGTGACTGAGCCAAGGTTGTCGAAGTTGTGCCAGGACCAGAGACACTCTCGGGCTTCGAAGAAGGGATAACCCGCACAATTAGTAAATGAGGCGTTGCGAAAGCAAAGGCCCGAGCGATGGACGGTGAGAAGCGTTTGCATTTGCTGGTCCTGCATTTGGGTGGTGGACGGAACGGCGTTCAACGGTGACACAAAAAAGGATTATTTGAGATATCCCATAGCCATCCTCCCCAGGGTTTACGAGGCTCTCGGCTGTTGAATTTACTGTATCATTACGGCACTGCCTTGTCCAGTCACTCAGTGAAATTTAACACAGCGAGATCATTAGTAGAAATTGATGGCAGTTGCTGAAGCAACCTCGGCATTGCTTGGCGGCAACCAGCTCCGGACATTCAATGCAAACATATCAAAGCAACACCATATGACCACTATTTCACTGTTGAACTGGCACAGCGAGCAATGAACTTTTGAGTAGAAGAGCAGATCCCTTTTTTGTTTTAGATTGCCTACGCCCAGACAGCACGAAGCTTGTCTTCCAACGTTCAGAGACCTATCATTCAGTTCATTTGCTCATCGAAGCACATCCGGATTGACCGCAGTGGCAGTTGGTTCCGGAACCTGCATTTCGGCCGATTCAACCTCTTTACGACGTCTTGTGACCCTCGTCAGCGTGAACGATGGTGGGCTTCTTGCCGTACTTGATGGCACCGCTGGCGGAACCGGCAGCCTCGATGGCCTTGACGACCTTGAAGGACTCATCGTCGGCAACCTCGCCGAAGACGACGTGGCGGCCGTCCAGCCAAGAGGTCACGACGGTGGTGATGAAGAACTGGGAGCCGTTGCTGTTTCGCGTGTTAGCTCGTATCCAACATGAAACTCAATTGGGCACAGCGTGGGAGGATAACATACGTGTTGGGGCCGGCGTTGGCCATGGACAGCAGACCAGGGCGGGTGTGCTTGATCTGGAAGTTCTCATCGGCGAACTTCTCGCCGTAGATGGACTTGCCACCAGTGCCGTTGCCACGGGTGAAGTCACCACCCTGGAGCATGAACTCGGGGATGACACGGTGGAAGGCAGAGCCACGGTAGCCGAAGCCCTGGGCGTGGGTGCAGAGCTCCTTGAAGTTCTTGGTGGTCTTGGGGACGACGTCGTCGTAGAGGTTGAAGTTAATCACACCGGACTGAGCTTTATTGTGGGCAAGCGACGTTAGCAACTGTCATCAATAGACCAGGAAAGGTGGCAGTGAGGGAAGACGAGTTGGAATGTTTCAGCAGGTAATTAGCAGGATCCATTGGGCCCGAAGGCGAGTGGCTGTGTAGATTGAGGCCAACGAAGCCCAGGAACTCTGCCAACAAGAAAAACGGGAGATGGACACGAGGATGGCGATGCGGTCGAGACTCAGATTGAATGTTGCTTACCCTTGACCTCCTTGGTGGGCTTGTTGCTGCCGTCAAGGACGGGACCCTCCCACTCGAGCTCGAAGAAGCTGCAGGAGCAGGTGTGTTAGTCGAGGAAGCTCCGGGAAAAAAGCCATAAAACAGAGGTAGTTGGAGGGGTATCGATGGCAACCCGCAAAGATTGCGAGGGCATCGACAGAGCTCAGGAGGAGAGGACGATGGGGTCCAGTACTTACACCTTAGACATGATGGGTGATGTTGATGAGAAGAAGCGGGCAGAGTTGAAAGTGGCTGATCGTTGATGAAAGGGAGAAGTGATCGAAGGAGAAGTCTTGTTGACGAAGCTGGGGATAGAAGAGGGAGAAAATCGAGGGGCAGCAGCAGCTCGGAAGCTGGAAGTAATAACGCGGGGCATGCAGAGCGGGGCGGCCATGACGGATCTGGGCGAATGATGTGATGTTTTAGCAAAACGGGGGTCGCGCAAGTTGGCAGGCAGGGATACGCCCAATAAGCAGACTCAGGCAGACGAGCGTGGCGGGGTACTGGGAGAGCGGACGAAAAGTGAGGACGAAGCAGCTCTTCTCTCGAGACGAATACAGTACGGTACAAGCAGACAAACACAAGAGGGACAGGGCAGGGCAGGGCAGAGCAGGGCAGGGCAGAGCAGGGCAGGGGAGGGCAAAGTCAGAGAGGACCAGGGACAGCAGGCTCAGACCCCGTGTGCATCACGTACAGTACCTGTACACCCACCGTAGGTAACCACGTAACCCACCCTGGATAGGCACAAGCAGGCTCACCTAGGCCAGAGGCTGGGTGAGGGCGGGCAAAGCTTCCAAGCTGCCTGGGTCCGGGACCGAGGTCGCTTGCCTCACCACCCGCTCAGCTCGGGTCAGGTAGCCAGTCCGTGCCTGAGCTGGGTGCGAGGTACATGCACGTACGTGATGCAATGGGCGCTGGTGTTGTACCCAGGTACCAAAGCATGATGCGTGTGTTATGTGGGTAAAAAGAGAGGGGGAGTTCAGGGGGCAGAAGCTCTGGACTGACGAACAGACCGGCCAAGATCGGCAGAAGACGCCCACGCCCTGCTGTCGCAGCAACGAGCCTGGGGCCTGGGCACCCGGATCGTCCACAGTCCTGACGAGCTCCAGTAAGCTCTCTGGGGCCAGTGTGGTGGCTTCGGTCTCGAGACGCCCCCGATCGAGATCTGAAGAGGAGACCAGGAGACCATCTTGAGACAGCTCCGTACACTTGCTCCCTCACGCCCGCCAAAGTGCGAGGCAGCTCAGCTCCCAGACGAGAGCCGGCCGGGTACAAGCTTATGCAGCCTCAGGCGTCCCGGAACCATTGCCGTACAATGGTCACAATAGACCTTGGGAGCTGTTTTTGCCCGGGAACATCAAGTCTCCGGAATGGCGCCACGACAAGACTGGAGCTGGATGGGACGGTCTCTGGGGTGATTGGTATCAACAGGAACGAGCTATGGATGAGCTTGACCTGCTTGTCTCCAGGGGCAAAAACAAGACACAGTACAGTACAATAAGAGCTCCCAACGTACCGATTTGGTGGGCTCGGAATACCAAATACAAATAGGAATACAAGCGAGAATGTCAATTGGACAAGTGGAAGCGGGATCGAGACCGTAGAGGATGATGTGGTGGATGGGTTCAGCTGTTAATAACTCGTCGAGAAGCTGGCGGGAGAAACTTTTCAAATGTGTAGACTACCTATGTACATCACCAGGGGTCCTCATTGTCGATTGACAGCTTGTCCGGGCTGGCCTGAGGCAACAACAGGCCAGACAACTCCCTCAACAACCTTGGCATCATTCATTCTCGCCATCCAAGGGGCGCTTAAAAACCCTCGTATGTATAGAAGACAAGACCAACACTCAATGTCTACAAACGATTGCCTCGACGGCGGCTCAATTGCACTTCCCAGAATCTCAGACCGCTGCACCACGCAGACGAACCCGCCGCTCGTGCGTGTCATGTGGGTTACGTAGGGGTGGCAATTTAGGACGTCAGCTGTAGAGCTGGGCCCGCAGCTCAAGCCCTTGAATTTGAAGCTGTTTCTGAATATCATGGATTTGAAAATCAACCATATCGGGTCTGCATCCCGACTACGTACTAAGCAAACGATGTGACCGACTTCCCCAGGCCTTGAGCACTTCTGGCAGCAGCATGGTTAGACTTGGCATATTTCAAGGGTTGAGAGAGGGTTTGGGGGAACAGGTCCCCTGGCGAAGGGGGGGGGGGCGCCAAGGTCAGCTCGACCTTAGTCAGAGTCCATTAACACACGTTCCTTGAGCGACACGCCAGGGGCAGTTTGGGAGTTGCTCGGCAGGGCACTTGCACTTTAACATTCTGGCCAACTCATTAATTAAATGGGGTACAGCACCACAAGACACCGTCGCCGGCCCCTAAACTGAACGCAGACAGACAAAGAAAGCGACCAGCTTCGAAACCCTCACCCGATCTGATTACTTCCAACCTCGGCACACGTATTCGACGACTCTGTCTGCAGCACCAGGACGCCAATCGACTGCCAAGATGGATCTGAACAGCCTGAGGGACACCGTATCCAACCTGACCTTGTATGATATCAAGGCGGGAGTACGCAAGGTCCAAAATGGTGAGCGACTTGCGACAAACGCCGACAGCTCCAATGGCTACTGACCCCTGAGCGAATAGCTGTCATGAACTACACGGAGATGGAGTCCAAGGTACGACAACCACAGTGGGTCTTGCGCCGACGCTTACGTTGCTGACTGGTGCCAACAGGTGCGCGAGGCCACGAACAATGAGCCGTGGGGAGCATCGTCATCGGTGATGCAGGAGATCGCCAACGGCACCTTCAACTAGTATGATTGATTGCATCGGTTACAGTGACGATGAAACACCTCAGATTAGCTGACCACGGGTTGCGACCGCAGCCAAACCCTCAACGAGATCATGCCCATGATCTACCGGCGGTTTACAGAGAAAGCCGCCGAGGAATGGAGACAGATCTACAAAGCCCTTCAACTGCTCGAGTATCTGATCAAGCACGGCTCGGAACGTGTTATCGATGACGCCCGATCCCACCTCACCCTCCTCAAGATGCTGCGGCAATTCCACTTCATCGACCAGAATGGCAAGGACCAAGGCATCAACGTCCGGAATCGCGCCAAGGAGCTGACCGACCTCCTTGGCGACGTCGACCGCATCCGAGCAGAGCGAAAGAAGGCCCGGGCAAACAAGGCAAAATACACTGGTGTCGAGGGCGGCGCAGGCCTTGGGTTTTCGAGCGGCAGCAGCAGCCGGTACGGTGGCTTTGGCAGCGAGAGTGGCGGCTACGGCGGTGGCACCTCTGCCAACTTCGGAGGGTACTCTGGCGGCGTCTACGGTGATGGGGGTGGGTTTGGTGGTGAGAGCAGCGACTTCCGAGACACTAGCCGACGGGCGGGAGGCGGCGACCAGTTCGAGGAGTACGACGAGTTTGAAGGCCATGATGCCCCCGAACCAGCACGCCGCAAGACGACGGAACGGGCTGGAACCAAGAAGACGACGCCGGCGCCGGCAGCCGTCGAGCCCCCAAAGAAGAAAGAGCCCGAGGTTGATCTGTTCTCATTCGACGATCCTGTCCCCTCCTCGTCCTCCGCAGCCCCCTCCGCCCCCTCTAACGGCTCCGGTCTGGCTGCGCTGTCTACGACTGCTGCCCCAGCCGCCGCCGCTAATGACGACGACGACTTCGATGACTTCCAGTCCGCCACACCGGCAGGGCAAACTTCTGCTCCGCAGTCTTCCGCCTTCGGAAACCCGCTCATGACGTCGAACGCCTCGGGCGCCACTTTTGCCGCCCCGGCGCCCGTGGCAGCTCCGGCCAACCTCAACGACATGATGGGCTTCTCGTCCATGACACCACCTCCAGCCAGCTCGACGACGACTACCCCCGCTGCGAACTACTCTTCTTTCAGCAGCCCCCTTGCGTCCTCCACAACCATGTCGCCTCCCGCGAACAAGCCCCAAGCCGGCGGTTACCAGCCTTCCGGGCCGAACTACTTCACCTCTGTGCAAGCTGCCACGCCCCAGTCGGCCTCGACACCGACCTCAGCGGGCGGCATGGCGGCCTTGCGACCTACAGGAACCGGGTCATCGGCTAAGAAGCCTGCCGGTGGTGACGCATTCGGTGCTCTGTGGGCAAGTGCAAGCGGTACCGGTGCTAAGAAGCAGAACACGGGAAGTGGCCCAGCATTGGGTCAGCTGGCGAAGGAGAAGAGCAGCGCCGGCATCTGGGGTGCCCCAGCTACTGCGCAGTCGAAGCCAGCCGGGTCCAGCCAGCCCAACACCGGCAGCTCGGGGTTGGACGATCTGCTGGGATAGATCGTCACACAAGCTAGACTGTGGCAGGCGAGGCAGCCTTGATGGGCATGGCAAGGCCAGGCCAGGCCAGGCTACGCTGTATATCTGATCAAAGTTGAGACATTGGAAGACGCGATGTGTTGATCGCGGGTTCGCTACAGTCATAATACAAGCATAGGAGGATCGACGTTATTCTGATGCGCTTTTTGTTAGACCTAAGATCTTGAGGCGTACTGGAGTTCAAAATCATTTCTCTGCGGTGCAAGCTAAATTATGGTATTTTGATGCTGCCGGTTGCCTTTGATTGCATGGCCAGAGCCCGCAGCCCTTGGCACTCATTGTTCTCGTTCCAGCAGATAGAACGTGTGCCATGATGTAGTTCTGAGAGACCGGGTGCCAACAACGATTCAGTCAGAATCGTCATCTGCGTAGCTCGTTTATGGTTGCTGCATGGGCCTGACATAGTTGACACTCCACAAGCAGGCCTTCTTATTGCGTTGCAGCAAGCACACAGCCTCGGGCTCCTTTGTGTACTTCTCATTTCGAGGCCTGAAGAGCCAGCCAGCTGGCGGGCGCGACCGCAGCTGAGACAATCCCAAGGAATGCGGCGGCCGTATACAGAACACAATGTGTAGGCCTGCACCGCCATAGCCCTCCGGAAGGAGCAGGTCAGCAGCGAGTGGGCCGGGGGTCACTTGTGGTCGCCATCAGTGGCCGGGCTTGTTTCACTCCACGCGCCTGCGCATCGGCACTGTGAGTTTGGTTCAGATCTGCCGTTGCGTCGTGGCACCTTCGGCTTGGCTTCCACAGTGCATGTCTGTCGCAGGCCTGGTACTGTGCAGTCGTCATTACGAGAGAGTCTTGCAGCAGCATACACGACGCCCATCCGCGAGACAAGAGCAGCGGTGCAGCGAACGTTGAGGTGAGAAATTGGTGGATCTGCGCGGAAACATTGGAGAAACGGCCCGGCCCAATCGAGGCCCTGGTGTCGTAGCCGCCGAGGTGGATCTATGCAGACCTGGGGTGGGCAGTCACGGGCGGTGTCTGGCAGGTGGTTGGTTGGCCTAGCGAGCCTGGGAGTTCAGTTCCTCGACTCGAGCAGTCAGTCAACCGTCAACACGGCTGCCGTTCCAAGATCGCCCCAGCTCTGCAGACGCGGTGGAGACCACCGGCGTACCAGCGTACTGTGTACAGGCGTACCTGACCACCAGCACGCCATCGCGGCTGTTTAAGCGCTCGCCGCACAAGCTGGCAAGGTGTCTCTCGATGCCCATTGGCCTCCTCACCTCGACTCAAGCCCGGCTCTCCTCTTTTCCTGGTCTTCCGCGCCTCTCGCATGGACTGATATCCCCGTGATCTTTTGTGTTTGTGGAGCTCTCAATCTCCCCAGCCGCCGATTGGCGACATGGATGGACGAAGAATCGAAAGCATGCCCCGTGGTGCCTCCGGCCTCTCGTTGGACGCCCTCGACTATGGGCCCTGGCCATAGCAATGACGACTGCTACCTTGTTTCTTAGTCGTACCCATGCGGCGCGCCATGTGTTGGATCGTACGGCCCGCGACAGGCCTAAACCAAGCCTAGGACATGGTTCATCGACAAGTACTGCCGCTGCGGCTGTATTTGGCAACATCTCTCACAACCGCGACCCCCCTGCCCTATTCCCACTCTTGCTCAGTGCCAGTCTCATTGCCCACCTTTACTGGGCTGGCTGGAGGCCCGGGTCTAGACCTCCCTTAGCACATGCGGCGGCCGTCGTCCAGGTTCGGGACAAGTGACCTGCCTGATATAATCCGGACGGCCTCTTCTCTCTCGCCTGGCCGGGACTCTTGTTGGGGTCCTTTTTTCGTCGTTGGAAATTTTCTTTCTGTCTGTCAAAGTCGTCTGACGAGGCTTGAGAAATAAGCATCTTTCCTATTGTCGTTTTCTTTTCCCCTTTCGTCACATTTCCTTGGCTCCTTATTCTCTAGGACTTGTTTCCCCAGGTTTCACCCGAGTCTTGTCTGCGGGTTGTCATCAGGGCAACCACCTGCACTTACTAAAGATAATACCTATGATACTTCTTGTTCTCACTGATAACTGGATCTTGGCCTGGCACCGACATCCTGACCTTCGACTCGCGGCCCCCAGACAGATATAATCAGAGGTCGCTCGTTGAGACGCCCCGTCTCACACTCTTCCCTTCCCTCTTCTGCAAAACCGAACCGTCATCCGACCGGACCACTGCCACTCATCATGCGGACCGGCTTCAGGAACCACGGCTACTACGGCCACACTTTTGTGGGCGCCCGCCTGCTTTCGGTCATTGCCCTCCTCGCCATCATCGGCTTGGTTGCTGGCTTCACATCCCAAATCAACAAGGCCAGCCTTGCTCCACCCGTACAACTCACTGGCGCCATTATCGTGAGCGCTGCCGCGTTGCTCTGGGTACTTCTTTCTTTTACCGCTTATGACGACACTCACATACCTTATATGGCCACGGCCATCGTCGACACCGTCTTTCTGATCCCCTTCGTTATTGTTGTCATTGTCCTCGGCGGACAACTGAGCCAGACGGAGTGCTCAACTCTTCCTGAGGCTGGAAATGGGACTTTGCTGCCATTGGACCCGGCCGACGGTGCCGGGAACGGAACACTCTCCTACGTCACGTTCATCGCCTCTGATCGCGTGACCTGCTACAAGCTGCAGGGCACCTGGGGGCTGTCTATTGCCCTGTGCATCTTGTTCCTGCTCTCTGCGCTGGCAGCAGCTTTCTTGTTCATGGGGAAGCGGAAGAACGGCTACAAGGGCAGGTTCTTCGGAAAGAACAGCGCCCGTTATGGCGATAAATACGGCGCCCCTTATTGAGGGCGCGGGGCGGCGGGTAGGGAATGGGCTTGGTGGAATGTCTGGAGATTTGGCAAAGGTAAGCCTATCAAGGGCTACAAATCTCCAGAGACGCGGATGAGCCAGAACGTGGACGGCACGAGGAGCGCAGGACCTTCATCACCAAAGAAGAGCAAGAAGTCGAAGCAGAAGAAGCAAAAGATCGGACAGAACCAGGATTCGTCATACGACAAGGGCTACAGCTTTTTCAAGCCCTCGACTTGGTACTCATCCGAGAATGCTTCTGCGAATTCGTCATCTTCAACTTCTCGTGGTGTGAACAATTCGGGTTCGAGCGCCAACTCTCCGTCGGCTCGAAACGTCAACACGAAGAACCAAGCCCCCCACTCGACGCCCAGCAAAAACAATGCAGAGCCGCAAAGTGGCTCAAAAGGATATTTTGGATTTGGAAGGTTTTGGAGGAATGGTGGTGGCCGGCGCGACGGCCGCGACCGCTCCAAAAATACCGCCCCACCCGGCCATCAGCAGGAGGACATCGTGCTTACGGATGTACCCCCGGGGCGCAGGAATGGCCCAAACACCAGCAACTCCAACAACAACAGGGACCTTGGGGGCCCACAAGGAGAATCAAAAGGCATAGGCCTCCTTGGTCTCTTCCGGTCCAAGGACACATCGAGAGACCCCTCGTCCACTTCGCCTCAGACCAAGAGATCTTTTGACCCCCAGGGACGATCACAACAGCCATTCTCACCCAACAGCAACCAAGCAGCCAATTCTGCTGGGCCGCTGCAGGCTGTTGTCGATACCAACACAGACATGCCGGCTAAAAAAGGAGCTCCTGCCGCGAATGGCAAAAACAATCGTCGTCCCGGTCCAAGCACTGCTGGCGAGGGACAACGTCCCCTTGGCGGAGCATCTTCATCCAAGGGACCATTGTCCAACAGCACGAACAAGACCAAGGCTGCTGTGAACGGCGTACCCTCTCAACATAAACCTGGTCCCAAACCACCACTGAACCAACGCCCCAACGTGCCACCTCCGGCTGAGCAGCGTAGCAACAGGACGCTGCCGAATGGTAATAACAAGCTTGGTATTACTAACATGAATGATCCCAGAGCAAATCCAAACATCAACGGCAAGAACGCCGCCGGCGGCCCCGGCGATCGCGCAGCAGATGGCGCGACCATCGGCAACTTGCAAAATGGTCAGCGCGTCATGGGTTTCCAGCGGATACCTCAAGTGACTCTCCAAGCCGGTCCTACTGGCCAGATACCGCAACGCCAGCAGACTGGTGAACTAGTATGTGGAGTGCTACGATGAGTGAAGATCTCACTTTTTTTTTGCAGGAAGTATTCTAACTTCGTCTCCAAGAAACATCCAACGCCTTCTCAGTCTCTCCCTCGTAACGGGAACGGACAGCCGCTCAGGACTGGTGAGAACGCGTCCATGGCTCAAAATCAGCCTTCAGCCAAACCCGGACGCAGTCTTTTCTCCGGCCTGAAGAATTCCCTCAACCCCGCACAACAGAAGAAGGGCAGTGAGGTCCTACCTGATTCCTCAACTCATAACATTCCGAACAAGCACAAGGACGGCCGTGAGCCTGGGAAGTCAATCCCAGGTAACAAGACCGCAAACCTTGCCCCCTCCAGCAATCCAGGACAACAAGATGATTCCCGTGGTTTCAACTTAAGAAGAGACAAGACGGATGCAGCTCTAACACGCGACGGCGTGCAAGCACAAGAACAACGTAGACCCAGTCCCGCGGAGCTCAGTTATGGCAAATTTCCACAAAGCACGGCCTCTCAGAACGCCCAACGACGCGGTATGACGAGCGCTGAGAAGAAGGGTCAGATTGAGGCGAAGCCGGTGACGAAAGAGCACCAACGGAAGCAGTCTTCCTCGAAGAATTCATTTGAGGCTGAACCTGCCACTGGTGTTCCTGCGTTCGCATCAGGAACCATTCCCCCAAACAAGGAAACAAGGCAACAGGCTGGAAGTCGCCTTGAACGCCCTGCCGGACGCAACGAACAAGCCGGCCGGCCCCATCAAGTCGCACTTCCGCCACAGCATGACGCTAGGGTTCGTCCGCAACCGGAAGAACAGGTTCGTCCCGTGCCACTTGGCTCTGAGCCCAACCCAAAGTCGTTTGGCCAGTCTATGCCCAGACCTCTGCCCCCAGGTCAGTCAGCGAGCGGCCAAGGTCCAGCTCCACAACCGCACAATGGCCGAGATCCGCACGCTGTTGAGCTTCTCCGATCGGCCCAGGACACCGGAGGGCGACCGGCGCCCCAACCGGTCGGCCGCGGTCCTCCTGGCGGACAGCAGCCCATTTCCAGCGAACGTGGCCGGCCCGTGCCGCAACGCGCGATCGATGGACCAACGGGTGGAAGGCCACGTGAACGAGCGACCGAGACTGCAAACCTGAACGCTTCTGCCCATGGAAGCGACCGCCGCGACGATGCCAGAAGACTGCCTGCTCAGAGGCCAGACGTTCAGGGACACGATATCCACAACCCGCTGCTTCTAGGTGGCCGATCCTCGCATGAGTCTGACAGAGATGCAAGGGCGCCAAGTGATCGTCACTTGAGGCATATCGACAACAGCGGGCGGCCCCCAGTCACAGAGTTTTCGAATCTTCCTCCTAGAAATCCGCAGGAGAAGAGCCACCCTAGGCCTGCCCCTGCGGCTGGAGCTCCGAATGAGGCAGGTCCGCTGCCACCATCCGGAAGAGGCCCAGCAACGGCAAAGACATCTTCGTCATCTCGAGGGCCAAATGGCGCGGAGGATCGCCCACTCATGTCCAAGGATGGCCGCCCGATGGCTCCGCTCCTGGAGAACCCTCAAACTCGTCAAATGAGTGGTGAAAGGGGCCGCCAGATGCCACCTTCCACTGCTATGACTGGCCAGCCACCCCAGCCGCTGCCATTCTCGGGGGATCCATCGGCGAGACGAGAGGCACCAGCATCACAAGGTGAACCTCTGATGCCGCCACGAAACCAACCTGTGCCACATGATGGGCGTCCAATGGCTTCGATGCCTCCCTCTCAGCAATCCACCATACGCAACGATCGAGGCAGAGGCACGCCACCCCCTGGATCTGGCGATCATGCAGCCAGGGATAGATCAAAATCACGCCCGCCTCTTAAGCTCAATGAACGCAGGTCACTGTTCCAACCCGATGTGCCAGCCCGGGATACTGTGAAGGCACCGATGCCGACAATGCCTTCTTCGTCTCAGGATGGGCCTCGGAACGTGTCTTCCGAATCCGGGTTCGGTGCGCCATTGCGCGATGATTCGAAAGCTCCTCGAGTCGACGAGCGCAACATGCCGGTACAGTCAAAAATGCCCATCAACATTCCTGGTCCGTTCGCCAACTCGTTCAATGAGCCTCGTCAGCTACGCTCTGAGCCACGTGATGCTCGGGCACCACAGGGACCAAAGGATATGGGACAGCCGCCTCTTCCAATGGGTATGAAGGCTGACGGTCGTAACGGACAAGCTCCTCCTTTCCCACCTCGAGATGAGAATATGAATGATAAGTCAAAGCCATCTCCTTCTTCGAGAGGCATAGGCATTGGCAAGCTTGACACAAATGTGCCTGGACGAGATACGCCCTCAGCTGAGCCATCCAGCACTACGGAGAGCCCTTCAAAGAGGGGCTTGTTTCACTGGTTGAGAAAGAATCATACGAAGGATAAGAAGACTAACAATGTCCCCACGGAGCCTTCACAAAAAAGGCCGTCTCTGATCCCAGAAGGCGCGCTGCGGAAATCCGTTGACAGTATTGCTTCTGCTACCGCTGCTGGGGCAGTGCAGCCTGATCAAAGTAGCCGTGGTCCGTTCTTGCAACCACGAGAATCACGACCAGACCAGCCAAGCAGAGATTTGAATCGTGGGCCAAATGACCTTCCACTTTCCCAAACCGGTGTCGATGGCCCACATAAGTCTTTGGTCAATAGCAACATTCCTCACTCACGCGACGGGCAGCAGCCGCCGCCTCCAGAGCCACCATTGCGTGAATCGTTAAGAGCTCGTGCCCCGCCTTTCCCCACGCACGCAGGTCAGAAGCCACCGCAGTCTGTGCCTCTGGCAGCCAACGACCACACCGACATTCATTCCGCCGCGGCTGTTGCTCGGGACCTGAACCCAGAGAAGAAGGGGGAGCGGAAGAAGGCGAACAGGAAGTCTCACATGCTTGGAGGTAGGATGCAAACGATGCCTGGTCAAATCGATGCCATACCCGTGCCTGCAGTTCCCGAAACACCTGCTGCCTACGAGAATGGAGATGAGCGTCCTCCTCCTCATGGGGGTACAGAGATGCCGCCACTACCAGCCTTGGATAGCAAGCAGAGGCGCGCAGCGAATAGGAAATCGCACATGAACGGCTTTGGCCCTGCTGACCTCCAGATGCCGCCGGTGCCCAGCTTGCCAGAGCAGGCTCCGACACACAAGGGCGACGTCGCAGCAAGCTCGGAGATGCCACCATTGTTGCGCCCTAGTATTCCGGACGGAATACCGCAAGGACAGCGAGACCTGACGGTTGAGCCCGCGAAGGACAAGCCCGGCATGGTGCCTCCACCTATGAGGCCAGGCCTGCCAACTAGGCCAATTGCACGCGGTGCCATCAAGGAGTCTGCTCCAACCACCGATTCTGGCCTGCCCACTCCTTATATGGGTCTCGAAACGGAACGATCAGACTTGTCGCAAGACTCGCAGCTGCCTCCTCCACTGAGAGCCGGACGACCAGACTTGAAACTAGATGCAAAGGATGGCGAGCAGCCTCCTCCGCCCCCTGGTACTATTTCAGGATCTATGGCCAAGTCTCGAGACATGCGATCCAAGGTCATGGGTATGCCCGATAATCCGAGGTCTAAGAAGACCAAGCTCGGCAAAGACAACGGGCAGACCCGCCAGCCTCTTTCTCCTGTAGATGGGAACATGTCGCCGCGCTCACCAATCAGTGTTGAGTTAGGAAACGTGCCTACGTCGCAAAAGCCTTCTAGCCCCAAGCCCAACAAGCCGAAGGATTTCTTCGGAAAGACCAAGGGCAAGGACCCAGCATCTCGCGAGATTGGCTCGCCAACTATGGCTAGCGAAGAGCCATTGTTGCATACACCTGCTACATTAGCAGACATTGAGAAAGAGCTGGACGACTTCAAATCTGCCCGGGATCAGCATCCTCAACGCTCCTCGAAAGACTCTATACTCACCGAGGACATGCTCGACACGCCGCCTCTTCCCAATCATGAGTTTACCTCAGATAACAACATGAGCCGCAAGGATGTGAAGGGACAGGCACTCAAGGATACCCCGAGAGCATTTTCCGACAAGAACCGCGGTCTTAATTCTGCTCCATTCTCGTCCTTGGTTAATAATAACAAGAAGAGCAGGACGAATGAGCCTCGTGGTCTTCCAGTCGACAACAAGGATGATTCTACCATCAAGGAGGAGCCGACGCGCGATTTCCTTGGCGGCGGCCTCTTCGGTGGTGGTAAGGATCGAATGTCTCCATTTGGTTCGCCTACCTTCAAAGACGATGAGCCATGGGCAGCAGGGAGAGATGCCAAGGCTTCTGGACACAAGAAGCCCGGTTTCTTCGGAATCGGCAGTGATAAGAAGGACGGAGGTCATGCAGATGGCTCGAGGGCCTTAAAGTCTGCGTCTCCAGCCATGGACGAAGCTCCGCTCTCGCCCGGCCAGAGCGAGCCTTGGTCACCTAATGGAGGTGTACTGGACGAGAAGAGCTCAGGTGACAAGACTCGTGGTTTACTTGGCCGAGGTAAAGACAACACTAAGGCCGGATCCAAGTCACCTATGAGTGAGAAGCGAGGTTTCTTCAGCCTCGGCAAGAACAAACACAAGCTCAGTGGCCATGAATACCAGTCTGGCTCCCCGGCGCACTCACCCACCATGAGAGACGGACCTCCTCTCGAGTCCTGGGCTGAAGACGAAAACTTGGATGGTGAACAGAAACCGGGCGAGAAGAAAGCCGGCTTGTTCAGCAGCGTCGGACAGGGGAACGGTAAGAAGAGCACATCAGGCTCTCCACTTAGCTCTCCGACTTGGAGGGACTCGCGGCCTGCATCCCCCGGTCTGGAATCGTTATCGATGGGCGAGGATGGTGTTTCTGTGTCCAAGGACAAGGGCACCGGTCTATTCAGCAGCTTTGGCAAAGACAAGAAGCAAAAACGTGGTGATAGGGGCTCTGAGCTACTCGAATCTGCCGGCTCCGACGCCGAGCTTGAAGACAGCGCACATGCTCAGAAGAATTCCGGGTTCAAAGGTCTCTGGAGCAAAGACAAGGACGTTAAGAACAAGCGAAGAGGATCCAACTCAGAACCGCTGTCACCCGGCAAGCCAGATACCATGGATGAGCACCATACTGGCGAAAACAACGAGATCGTGATCCCAGCCCTGCTTCTTGTTCAGCAAGACCGGTCCCAAGTAGGATCTCCGGTGCTTCCCGACCAAGAGAAGCCTGGCCGATTTGATGGCCGCCCCATCGACGAAGTGAATGATGAGGATTTCTCTGAAGTTGAAAAGAAGGGGAAGAAGGACAAGGGACTGTTTGGTTTTGGCAAGAGCAGCAACAAGAATAAAGATGGACACTACGACGACATCTACGACACCAAGTCAGGCGGGCGTCATTCGCCCCAAGTTGGGCCGCTTGATTCCCCGGACTTCGCCCAGGGAGACAAGAGGGGCAAGTATAGAGATTCTACTCTATCAAACTCGGATGACATCTACACCGATCAATACGGACGTCAGTTCTCACCTCCGCTCGAGTCCCCTACATCGCCTGATGTCGGAAAGAAAGACAAGAAAGGCAGGGGTTTCTTCGAGCGCTTCGGAAAGAACAAGGATGGGAAGGTGACACCTACCTCGACGGATAAGTTCGACGACTATGATACTCAGCCGCTATCACCCCAAGACGAACTGATGGGCAAGGACAAGAATGGCAAGGGTATCTTCGGATGGGGTAAGAAGGACCGCAGCCCGTTGGCTTCCTCTCTGGCCGACGACTATAACCACGCAGGCATGTCTCCACGCTCGCCCGGATTCGACCAGCGCCTGGCGTGCGACATGGACGCATACCCAGCGACAATGGCTGAGTCCCCGACAATGAATGACTCGATGCCCTCGCCTCGGCGATCCCTGGACAACGCTTACTCCCCGCCTATGGACACCTACGAGGAGCCCCTGAGCCCCAACCAGCCGGAGAAGATGAAGCCTGCGCCGCTTAACTTCAAGAACAAGATGCGCGGCTTCTTCGACAAGGTGGCCGGAGTCGATGGTGAGAAGCGCGACGACGACAAGCGCCGGTCGAGCCGCGACTTCGGCGGTGCGCATGGTAAGTTTCGCTGCTATCCTTCGACGAGTCTTGATACTCGGGTTATATGCGCGCTAACACCGGATGATGCTGCAGGGGCGCCCTACTCGCCAACTCCTGGTGGTATGGATGAGTACAGCTCAAACAATATGCCTCCTTCGCCTGCGGCTATGGACAACTTCGGTGGCAACAACAGCATCCCGCCAACTCCAGGTGGTATGGATGGTTACGACAGGGGAAGTGTTCCTCCGTCGCCAGGTCCTGCTGGCATGGGTGAGTTCGGTGGTGGCAATGTGCCCCCGTCGCCTGGCGACATGAGCAATTTTGGTGGGGAAAACATGTCTCCTTTGCCAACCGGAGGTAACAGCTTCCCTGCCTCGCCTATCGGTGGCATGGCTGCGCCCATGCCCTTGCAGTCGCCCGTCCTATCACCTGTGCAGTCTCCAGCTCGGTCAGAATTCGACACAATGCCTGAGGAGAATTTTCCGGCATCGCCGCAGCCCGATATGGGCATGCCGTCGCCAGCCCTTTCGGAAGCTCCAGTTGCCTTTGACGAGCCTGAGCTGATGGCAACGGACACCGGCTTCGTCCAGACCCCGCCTGCTTCCCCGCCTGCTCGTCTTGAATCCGCCGGTGTGGAGCCGCCTATGGACCATCCTTTCATGGACAGTTCCTCGCCGGTAGACATGGGCGCACCCATGTCTCCCATGAGGGACGACTTTGGTGGCGCTCCTAGCCCGGGCGCTGGATACTCTTCGCCCCCGCCCATGGCCGACAATTTTGGAGGTGGCATGAGCCCGGTCGGTGGCTTTGCAAGTGATCGTGGTCCACCTGGAGGGTCTTTTGAGCCGGAGCCTGCTTTCAACGACGACTTTGCGGGCGGGCCACCTACTTTCAATGATGCTCCTCCTTCGCCTCCGCTCGATAATTTTGGTGATGATCCGGCTCCATTCAACGATGCTCCTCCATTCGACGATGCTCCTCCATTCGACGATGCTCCTCCATTCGAGGACGCCCCTCCATTTGATGACGCTCCCCCTGCGCCATTCGATGACGCTCCTCCATTCGATGATGCTCCTCCATTCGACGATGCTCCTCCATTCGACGATGCTCCTCCATTCGACGATGCTCCTCCATTCGAGGACGCCCCTCCATTCGAGGACGCCCCTCCAGCTTCGTTCGATGACGGCGGCGACAGCTTTGGCAACGATGGCTTTGGTGACCCGCCGGTCGACATGGACCGTGGCTTTGATATGGAGCCTGCACAGGATCTCGGGCCAGAACCCGACATGCCGATGGACAACTTCGACGAGCCGCCGCCTTTCGATGATAGTGGTGACCGTGGTTTGGATGAACCCTTTGATGGACCAATGGATGAGCCTTTTGATGGACCTATGGACGAACCTTTTGATGGACCCATGGACGAGCCTGTTGATGAGCCATTCGACGGTCCCATGGATCAAACTATCGATGAGCCGTTCGACGAGCAACCTATGTCAGATAACATGGAGGAAATGATTCTCCAAGATGACTTCAGCGGCGGTGACCAGCCCGGTGACTTTGACGACGGTGATCGCGGACTTGGCGACGACTTCCCACAGGATGACTTCCCACAAGACGACTTCCCGCAAGACGACTTCCCGCAAGAAGACTTCCCGCAAGAAGACTTCCCGCAAGATGACTTCCCACAAGACGACTTCCCGCAAGACGACTTCCCGCAAGATGACTTCCCACAAGACGACTTCCCACCAGAGGAACCCATGATGGACGATATGGGAGGCGACGGCGAGCGAGGATTCGACGATGGTATGATGGACGATGGATTTATGGACGGTCCAGGTGAAGATCCGCCGTTTGATGACGAGCCACCTTTTGAAGACCCACCATTCGATGAAGAGCCGCCATTCGAAGATCAACCATTCGACGAGGAGCCGCCATTCGAAGATCAACCATTCGACGAGGAGCCGCCATTCGAAGATCAGCCATTCGACGAGGAGCCGCCATTCGAAGATCAACCATTCGACGAGGAGCCGCCATTCGAAGATCAGCCATTCGACGAGGAGCCACCTTTTGAAGATCAACCATTCGACGAGGAGCCACCTTTTGAAGATCAACCATTCGACGAGGAGCCGCCATTCGAAGACCGAGGACTGGACGATGGCATGATGGACGATGGCTTTATGGACGATCCGGTTGAAGAGCCGCCGTTCGATGAAGAGCCGCCGTTCGACGAGGAGCCGCCGTTCGATGAAGAGCCGCCGTTCGACGAGGAGCCTCTCTTTGACGAAGAGCCTCCCTTTGACGAAGAGCCGCCACTGGACGAAGGCATGATGGATGAAGAGTTCATGGATGATATGGATGGCGACCGTGGCCTTGATGATGAGATGATGGATGGTGAAGGCATAATGGACGGCGAAGATATGCCGGAAGATATGATGGGTGATGAATTCGGAGAAGGAGAAATGGAAGGTGATGAGTTTGGAGAAGAAGGGGTGGAAGGTGACGAGTTTGGTGAGGAAGGTTTGGAAGGCGACGAGTTTCCAGAGGAGATTCCTGAGGATGGGTTCCCGGAAGATGACATGCCAGAGGACGAGTTGCCAGAGGAGGGCGAGGGCGAGGAGGACAGAGGTCTTGACGAAGAAGCCATTGAAGATGCAATGGATGACGGCGAATTTGACGGAGAGGGGGACGAAAATGAGGACGAGGAAGGACTCGACGATGACGATCTGCAAGACATCATGAACGACTCGGCGCCAGGCTCACCAACTGGCTCGGACAACGAGCGCGGCCTAGACTCCCCTGGCATGGAGGAAGAGCCCGAGGAGCTACAGGACGAAGAGGAACAAGAAGGTGACGCCCAAGAGGAAGAACAGACTGAGGAGCCTGAGGACACAAACGACGTCCGCATGTCCCAGCTCTACCGACAATCAGCTGTCCTGTTCTCGCCAGTGCTCACATCACCCCTTCCGCCCAGCCCACCACCGGAGCAAGACGCAGCCAGCCCAGGAGAAGTGGAGCCGGAGTCCACTGACCCAATCCGATTCTCACACTTGTACCGCCAGAGTGTGGACCTCGACTCGGCGTTGACTGTTCAGTCGCCCAACTCAGACGATGGCTTGCCTGCTATCGCTGAGTCTCCCAATATGGAACAAGGGCAGAGCTTCGATGTCCCCGTCATGGCCCCTGTACCAGACTTCGCAAAGAGGCGCAGCGAGAGGATGTCGGCACGCATGTCCACCCTTTCACAGCAACTAAGCCCTATTCCCGCCAGCCCGCTGTCTCCTCGCCCATTGGCAACACCGCCACCAGAAGAGGACGAGACCTACGATGATGAGGCAGCGCAGCGCCAGTATGACCCGCACTACGATGTCGAGCGTGCCATGTCCCCCGAGGAGGAGTACGAAAACTACTACGACGAGGACGACGAGTACGAACCGCATGAGCAACGCGCCTCCGGCCCTAGCGGGCCACAGACATTCGACGACATGAACCTGTCTCCTAGGCCTGGTCCCTCGCCGTCAGAGCGTTACAGCTATCACGAGGACCTTGAGCAGGGCCCGCCCACGACGCCGTTCACCCCTAATGGAAACCGCAAGACTTTGCGTGAAAGGATGTCTGGGTGGTGGGCACAGGGCAGTGGTAGTGAACAGCAGGGCTCAGGTCAGCCTCGTGCGCCACCGCCTCCGATGCCTTATGACAGCGGCCAATTTATATGAGAGGCTGAGAGCCCCACTACAAGTGTTGGCATGATAAGAAGAGAGTGGAGTTGGGAAATAATTTCAAATTGGCGCCGCTCAATTGCATTTGGGTTTACAAAAATTGCACATAGCATGCAGGGATGGATGTTAATTTGTTTAGCTTGATACCTAGCATAACTTTTCTTATGTCTGGATAGATACTGGCGTTGTTAGGTAGTTTCTCGGATCGAGCTTGGTCACATCTATATGATATAGCATGAGGGATATATACACATATGTGACAGCGCAAGGCGTCGCATGCTATCCTCTGAAAACCGTGAACAAAAGCGACAGATGTGATGAGAGCCGAAGTAGGAAACGAGACAAATGCGGTTTTTGTTGGCCGACGACACAAATGAGCTACAACGCGCAGCTAAGTAGTAATTATATGCACATGAGTCCAAATGAAAAGCCGAGGTTCTAGTTCTTTAGTATACGTGATTCCTACATTTTGATCTTGGGTGAAAGCACTTTTCCAATCATGAATGCCCGAGCAATCGCATAACATCCGCCTCCCAAGAATACAATGACAGTCAACAAGATTGCGAGAATTTGAGTCCCCATGTGATCAAGTAAAATGCCGCTAACTGGTACAGCTATGAGAATAGAGAAGCTGACTAGGAAGGTCCATGTTCCTGTGGGTAATCAGCTTTAACTCGCATTCCCAGTAAATATGGACTTTTACTTACCATAGAATCTTCCGTAGTCTTTCGCTTGGCACGTCCTTCCAAGACATACTGGTACTCAATTAGAATGGACTGAGATATGTTGGTGTTCCGGGGCACTTACCTGGAGACACGGACAGCATTGAACCCGATCCAAAACCCCACAGCACGGAGAAGGCATACAGGACTGACTCCGACTTGCTGGCAAATGGTATGAACAGAGTCGCCATGAATAACAGAGTTGCCGCAGTCATGAGCAGGATTGTGTTAAAAGGCCCGACAAGGTCCCCGAAGATACCGGGGAGGATTCGACCCACGCAAGAACCGACACCGAGGACAGATAGCAGCGTATATCCATCTTCGGGGCTGAACCCCGTGTCAATTGCAATGGTTGGTAGGAGACCTGCGATGCCGAATATTGCGAACTCCAAGAGAAAAGAGCCACCAGTGACGAAGTTAAAAGCGTAAGAGCGAAAAGCGGCGAAGTTGATGACGGCCTTGCCCTGTCTTTGGGGCTCATGGTGTGGTAGGCTTCTGGCGAGCCGCTGAAACGGTATAAAGCAGAACACCCCAGGCACAATTATACCTGCAATGGTAAATGCCAGGGTTCTCATAGCCCACCTCCACCCGAGACTTGCCAGGGTCGAGCGCAGCATCACAGGGAACAGAATTGACCCGACTGAGGACCCTGTGATGGCAATTCCCATTGCTAGCCCTTGGCGTCGGCTGAAGAGCTTTGCAACAACAGAGACGGCGACGGTGGCGATGATGGCACTTCCTAAACTCCCAAGCAACCCCAGGCAAAGCATAAGCTGCCAGTAGGTGCTACATTCTGCCAGGATGAGAAACGACGCAATCGTGATGGTCACGCCGACAGGGCCAACAACCATAGGCCCATAGTGATCGCATATGGGGCCCACCTGAATATTGAAAAAATAGCTTAGGAACATGTACATTCCTGTTATCCACCCGATATCTCCTGTGGAGTAGTCGCTGAGTTGGTTTAGCTGAAGGTAAGACTGTAGTGTTCCGACGGATTGCATGAATCCTGCGTTACTTCTCTTCAGCTCATGTATATATTCCACTCCATCGGAGCTTAGACTTACCAAATGAAGGCATGATAAATGCAAAAGCACCTAAAACACAAATCCATGGCGGCAGCGTAGATTCAATGTCGTTCTGACTCACGCTTGTTTCTCTCTGTTGTCTGTCGGGGTCATCGTCGACTCCAAAAGCCTCGCCGATTCTGTCGCCCTCTACGGGGCGGGTGCTAATGGTATCCGTCATCCTTAGTTTGCAAGACAACGTCTCTATCTACTATACTTGGACTCGATTCACAACGGAAATTGGAAGAAAAGCTTTTTAAGAGCTTCATGAGTGAATCTCAAAGTATTAATAATCCATGAAGGATCTTCAAAACTTTCCCCGCGTCTACGCACTTACCTCCCCACGAATTGGAACTGCATCGATGGCTTACTAAAGTACCTGACACGTGCAGACCACTCATGTGCATCCACGCACTGCTAGGCACGCAGCATGTAGCAACATTAATGAACAGCTGATTCTATTTGTGAGGCCAGCGTTCTGTTGGAACGCTCCACTTACTCTCACGCCTACACTGTGGTTGATGGTACCTGAGAAGGGGATTTCCATATCGGAGTGGAACAGGCTCTCATGAGACAGACTCTACCCTCCTATAGGACAGACCCTTTACAGGACAACCTCCTATAGGGCAGCCTCCTATGGTACACTCTCCTATAGGACAACCCGTCGCGGGATAACCCCTTTTGGGACAAATTGTTATGGGACAAGGCTATGATAGCATAGGCCTTTGGTAGTGAAGTAATTGCACAGCTACTCATCTTAGGGAAATTGAACGTCAGATAATGACACCAAAAGTGAGTGTGGCCTGCAGACCTGTCACACCTCGCCCCCAAATAGCAAATACTCGCCAAGGAGAACACTGTGCCCGCTGAGGCATGCGATATATATGATGCTGGAAAAGACCCTGGTTTGATGTATGCCATAAGAGTGTAGACTTGTACAGTCGTAAACTTTCCAAAACGTCCATCCGGAAGGGAAAGCTCGAATGTGCAGTTTCAACTGTTACACAGCTGCCAGAGGTTTCGTTCGCCCAATAAGTAAAGTGTTGGAAGTTCACGCCGTCTGGCCACGAGAAACGTCTCCGTCTATGCGGGTGGCCACTTCAATAAAGGTAGATGAAGATACTCATAATATTTAAGTTAGATCCTAGAGTGTTATAGTATCCACTAATCTACTCTATATAAATGCTATAGTTCTACTACTAGCTTGTAGCTTCTAGATACTTTCCTCCTTGTGTAATAATAAACTCACAACCTGAACAACCAAAGCCGTGATACAGAGTGGGTGCGCATGGTTGAGGCTGAGTGTTAAAATGGCTCGTGAAGGAGTGCCACAGAACAAGAAAGCCCATTGCACTAGGGCAATAAAATAGGAACGTTGCAATGACCAGAGCATCACCGTGACTAACACTTGCATACCGTAATAAGGAGCCCACATTGGCGAGAGCAGTCCGCATGATGGATGAAAAGCAATGCGTATCTACCCAACAACAAATGCCGATAATTTGAGAGAGCTCTCCAAGCGAAAGTTTTGCAAGGACCGAAATGCTTCACACCTCAGAAATAACTGCTTTCCGATGTGAGTTGACAGCGCAAGTGAAAGTTAAGGAAATTCTAGGCCTTCGGCAGAGCGTACATGTTCTGACAGTATCGAATGCCCCCATTCTACACACCTGCTCACCAAACAGACTACAAGTACCTTGCCTTGTAGACGTCTTCTTTCCCCATCTCCTGAATGCTTCAGCCCTCTGATAAACCTCGTTCCCAATCCAATCCACACGTTCTCTCTCCCACACACTTTCTCTCCCCTACGCACTTCTCTCTCCTACGCACTTTCTCTCTCCTACGCACTTTCTCTCTCCTACGCACTTTCTCTCTCCTCCGCACTTTCTCTCTCCTACGCACTTTCTCTCTCCTACGCACTTTCTCTCTCCTCCGCACTTTCTCTCTCCTACGCACTTTCTCTCTCCTACGCACTTTCTCTCTCCTCCGCACTTTCTCTCTCCTACGCACTTTCTCTCTCCTACACACCTGGGCACTTTCCCTCTCCTGCATACTTTTTATGTCTCTTACACACTCACGCATCCTCTCTCTTACGCGCTTTCTCTCTCCCTTGAGCTATCCTCTTGCACATTGCGCCAAGCAGACGAAATTCAACTCACCTTGCGTGGTGGCAGGCTTGTGATCGGCGCTCTGCAATCCAAGCAGTCACCTATCCAGCTTTGTCGCAACCTCCTTTACTGGTCAGCTGAGAACGCTAAGCCTTGTAAGAAACCAACCATGTTTGCCGTCCGAGAACTGTCTCGCACATAAAACGGTGAAGAATCACGGAATTCAACGCTGGAGCGCGCGGCTTCTGCTGGCTGTTCCAGTGCGTGAGCTTCTGCGCCATTTTGAAGCAGCAAGGGATGCTGCTCTCATCCATACCTCTTGGTGCGTCACGTTCCATCCATAAGAGACAGAATATTCTGATTACTGAGCAGTTCTACTCAATAATTCAAAGAATGCTCGCTTGGGATGCTCTCAAGCCCAAGCAGGTTCAAATCCAGCCCAAAACTCCTCAAAAATCCTAAGCCCCCAGCCCATCTTCCTTTACCACCATTCGAAACAATCTCTATGGCCGGCAAAGATCTGAAACGGGTGGCTTCGCCCGCGCCAGAAGAGGCACAGTCCAAGAAGCGACTCAAAAAGGATCACGACAATGGTGTCTCCAGTACATCACCTCGGACCGAAGAGTCAGCGACTGAAGGGGTAGCTACAGCCCAAGACAGGGGCACACAAGCGGAAGGAGCAGCTTCGAAGCAAGCAGGAAGCCAAAACACTGAAACTATGTCGGATGAAGCATCGCACCTCGAAGGATCGGATACTGGAGAGTCTGCTGGAGTTCATGCGGAAGAGGCTCAGGGGGACTCAGATACACATTCATCTTCAACAAATGAAATGGCCGTATCCGACGAATCTCGAGAAAAAGCTAAGAAAGGCCGCAGCAAGTGGATGAAGATCTTGAACGGGTTCACCGTACACGGAAATGAGACAGGTTTCTTTTCCAAAGAACTCAGGGAGAAGGGCCACAACTCACGTCCGTCCATGTCACCTGATGAGCGCAGGCGGTTGCTGGAGGGCTTGAAACAGAGCGACACGGCTGAGCCCCATGGTCAGGAAGTCGAAGGACCCGGTCTACAGCCGACACATGGCCTGGAATACATGGGTGAATTCTCTACATCGGTTGACACCCCAAAAGACGCCGCAGAATTCCTCAGTATCGACTTGCGGTCACTCCGAATCTCTCCCAAGTCGGTACTGAGGCTCCGAACTGACCAGGTGCAAAACATCGCATTTATGGTGAAGAAAGCTGAGGGAATACTCAAGGGCTGCGTCAACGCCAATGACTACGGCACAGGCAAGAGCGTTGAAGCCCTTGCATCTGTTTTCTTCCTCGCTCAGAGGAGACAAGTCTGTTCGAAGCTCGGCACGCACAAAGCCACATTCATCCTCTGCCCTCATCAAGCTCTACGAGGCTGGCAGGAAACCCATGCCAAATATTTTTCTGGCTTGCTAACCCTGCATATCTGTAGCAACTCACTACCACCAGGCGAGCACAGTCAGCTCATCGATCCTCCTTCAGGACCTGCGCTTGCTGAGTTCCTGAGCACCTTATCACCATCTGACCCTCAAACAAGCCGCACGGTCATCATCTCTACTTATGACGAGCTTGCTAAGCCCGAATTCTTGGCTGAACGGGAGAAAGAGGACTGCCGCCAGAAAGAGCTATCTCTACGCGGATCGAGACTCACTGACGAGGCAGTAGAGGCTTTCAAGGTGGCGCAGAAGCCAACACTCTTCGACCTCAACTTCAAACCGGCAATGATCGGAACGCTCATCGCAGATGAAGCTCATGAAATTAAGCATCCCAAGTCAAAAAAGGCGCAGGCGGCGTACCTATTGGACGCCGATGTCCACTTCCTCCTCACGGCATACCCTGTCGACAACAAGGTCTCCGATTTTCGTGGTCTCCTGTTCGCACTCTACAAGAACCAGGAGTGGCAGATAAGCTGGCCCAGGGGTGAGAAGTTTGAGCCCGTTCTGAAGATGTTTAGGGATGATTTCGATCCTTTCATGGTCCAAGACTCGGTGAATTATGTCCCAAATGAAGCATCCGAAGACTATATACAGGCGTTGAGAAACGGGCAGCATCTGTGGCGCCTGAATCCACATGCCTACCGGTGGCTAGGGCACAAAATGAAATTTGGCCCAGAGTTCTCTCGCACAGTTCTGGGATCGATCTTCCGCCTATGCCTTCTGCGTCGGGGGGTATTCTCAGTCCCCACTATGCCCAGTACCGGGTCGAACACAATCTCGGGCATCCTTGCCTTACCGCCACTGTCGATCAAAACTATTGAGGTCAGCAGAGGCTGCGGGGATCAGCGCTACGAAGGATTGGCAAGAGCGGCTTTCAATTGGATCTTCCAAGACGATGAAGAGGAGAAAGCAGCTAGCGCAGCCCGTGTTATGAACGATAACGAGATCCCATCGGCTGCATTTGACAATTTCTGGGATACGTACCTGGGCCACATCACTGCCGACCCTGGCTTGGACGATGTCCGGAGGACTTTCGAGGCACAAGAATCACGCGATACCATACCACATGGAATTGATGTTTCGCTCTGCAACAACACAGATGCCGGCATGAGCTTTTACTACGCCATGACAAGGAAAGGCACGGATCCTCCTCAGCCTCCTGCCGACAGATTGTCCATGATCAGACATATTGTCCGTCGATCCCCAAAGCTGCGATGGCTGCTTATCAATCTGGAAGAGCTCAAGCAGAGGGGGGAGAAAGTCATCATCTATTGCGTTCACCCTCTAACACAGTGGCTTGTGGAGGGCGTATGCTGCCTGGCCGAATTCGACATGCTGTCCCTAAGGAGCAAGCCGAAGCACAGCGATGAGACGAGAGCTGCTGTTATTGACGAATTCAATGATCCGACAAAGCGGCACAACCTCCTGTTGAGCACGTTTCGCATCTTGGGAAACAGCGTTGATCTTCATACAGACTGCCACAACATGATTATTTTCGAGCTCCCAGACAACATCCCGGACATGTTGAGTGCCATCGGAAGAATACGCCGTGTCGGCCAGACTCAGCCACAAAAGGTCTCGATTCTGACAATGAAAGATTCGTATGACGACTTCACACTGCACCGTCAATCCCGAAAATACGCCACCGCCATCTTGGCATTCGGTGTGCTGGGCAAGAAGCTGGACATACTGGCATGGCACATCGACGATCTCGCCGAGCGTGACAGACTCGAACATTTGCGGCGGAAGTCCAAGGGCTATAAGAAGGAGTTTCTGAAGAGAATCGAACGGACAATTTCCGCACCGGAGGCGGTGAACTTGCTTGCTGCCGGTGAGCTGGTCCGGTGGCGTCTCGGCGCTCTTTACAACAGGAGCTATATCCCCTGGCGTTGTCGGCACAGTTTCCTCTTCAGGGGTCACAGGTTGGTGAAGATGCAGCTCACCGATTTCGCAGGAGCGGAAATGGCATCCAACACTGAGATAGGTAGGGAAGTTGTGCACCAGACGGCACAGCTCCCGCCGATCGGGCCGCCGACTGTGGAGGTGCAGCAATTATCCGCGTGCTTGACGGACTAAAGGCTATGATCATCCTTATTCACAGTTGAAGGGTCATTTCGAGCAGGTGTTCGGATATTATGATTTGGTTTGGCTGCGCGTGCAGTTTGCGTGCGGTCTCTTGGCGTGTCTCAACGTAAAGGTGGGCGTTGGGTGCGTCCACACTTCAATTCATCAAGCGGATGATGATATTTCTTTCGATGACTTCCAAGCAAAATTGCTGCCAGACTGGCTGGCAAAACTTCGCCTTGGGTCGATTAGGGCGATGGAGACGGGCACATACCTCTATGGCAGCTTCATGCTTTTCGTAGTTTTGGCAGATACTCTTTTCCAATCAAGAGACAACGCGTTGACTTCCAGACTCCTCCCAGCCCTATGTGGGATTTCCAACCTAGGTATCATCACATACACTCTTATTGTAACACTGCCACATTTTCCAAAAGTTGCACAATATCATCGTTGAGCGCCTAGAGCTTGCCTATCTCTAGTATGTCTCCTTGCACAAGCTTATCCTCTATGATGTTGTCTTACAAGGAATTGTCCCATAGGAGGTTATCCTATTCAAAATTGGAGGAGCGGATGACAGATACTGTTGTCGCGCAGCGGACACCTGCACAAAGCTTCGACGCTTACCAAGGTCACCAGCAGTTGCGATTGCAATTCAGCAGGTGGGATCTGGCTGTATATATCGCCTTCTGCCTCTCACAGGATTGCCCTATATGGAGTTATCCTCAACAATGCGGCACATTGTACTATTGACGAATCAGTCACAGAGCTCAATATTGAAGGGCCCAGGACATGGTGGTGTGTTGTGGCGGACAACTAGTTTGGTTGAGCGAATTGTACAGGCCTACATGAAACAATTCCTAACATGCTCTACCGTGGTCCATATTTGAGACGGACCGAAAAAAGCTTACAATTCATCATGTCAATTTTGAAGCCAATGAAGTCCATCTCGGGGTGGTTTATGTGATGAAGCTACCACTAAGTTTTCGAGTGCCAGGGTCTGAGCTTGTGGGGGCCGAAGCGTCGATCTCGCATCAACCTGAGCTCTCCTTCCTTCATCAATCTCTACAGCTCCACCGGCCTCCTTCTGCCAGCAACAACCACAGAGCACTGTATCACCCTCCAAAACATATTCCATGGATTGATCAATTCACTTGTACCATCATGCAGTTCGCAACATGCCGCTTTTGGGCCGCTCTGGTGTCGCTGGTAGCTGGGCTCGTCTCACACAGCATGGCCCGTGACAGAGACCCCATCTGCCTAATGTACCTCACTGGGTGAATTATTCGTCACCCAGACAGCCTCAGTCATGGACACTGATACGTTTGGCAGCCAACATAATATGATCCCGGACAACAAGGCCCTCGTTGATCCAATTACCCATGTCGCCCTTGCCTTCATGCGGTCGGGCCTGTTCCTGGAGTCGGATCGCACCGAGTGGCCCAGTGACCGAAGCGTAGGCTCAGCACGCGCCGTCTTTGCCCCGGGCACCAAGATATTGGTGGCCATCGGCGGCTGGGGTGATACGGACTTTTCCATTGCGGCACGCAACGAGAGCTCGCGAAAGTCGTTCGCCCAAAACGTGGCCAGAATGGTACAAGCCACCGGTGCTGACGGTGGGTCTCAGATCGTGTCTGGGCACAGTATCCTTGGAGACTGATCGATACTTAGGGGTTGACATTGATTGGGAGTACCCAGGTGGGAATGGTGAGGACTACAAGCAGGTTCCAAACGCAGAGAAAGAGTGGGAAATTGAGGCTTATCCGCTGCTGCTCGGCGAGCTTCGCTCCGCCTTGGGGTCCTCCAGGTTGATCACGGCTGCGGTGCCTGGAATTGAGCGGGACATGATTGCATTCCGCGGCAACATCGCACACATCGAGCCCCATCTGGACCTTTTCAACGTCATGACCTACGACCTGATGAACCGGCGAGACCAAGTGACGAAGCACCATTCGAGCATCGCAGGCAGCCGCGACACAATCAAGAAATATATAGCCGACGGCGTGCCGCCCGAGAAGATCAACTTCGGGCTTGGCTTCTACGTCAAGTGGTTCAAGGTCGACAAGCAGGACTGCGACAACGCTAAGACGCCTACTGGCTGCAAGACCTTGTTGCTGGAGGACCCCGTCACGGGCGGAGATCTTGGACGAGCGGGTGCTTTCTCGTGGCATGACGAGGTGCCCGGAGATATGAAAAGTTCCTTTCAGAGGGCGCTCTCTAGTCCCAAGTATGACGCGGATGAAGGAGCCACTTATTACTACGACTCCCAGGAAGCCATCTGGTGGACGTTTGATGACCAAACTAGTATCGAGAGGAAGGTCGAACAGTTGAACAGGGAGCTCAACGTGCGTGGTACATTTGCTTGGGGGCTGGGGGAGGACGCGCCAGACTTCACTCGCCTGGAATCATTGATTAAAGCTGTGAAAACGGACACTGGTCTTGAGAGGGACGAGCTGTAGTCAGTGGTGAGGGGCTTTGTACTGAACTTTATAAACAGACTATTGCATATGTGACTGTCGTGTGTCCAGCTGATCAAGTAGCAGAGTATCTATAGGGATGTCTTGCACGCGTGCAACCCACCTCAGGCGGCCCGCGTTACGGTCGTGGGGGATGCAGAAGACGAGCACAACCCGAAGACGGTTTCCCCGTGTTAGCTACCTAGGTACCTAGGTAGCTTGCATAGCTTGCACAGGACCTGAGACGGGTGCACAATTTCAGAGCCTATCTGTAAGGGGTGAAGATCCAAAAGAGCTGGCTTCCCTGTAGTTACAGAAAGTTCGGGCAAGGGCACAAAAATGCCGACCTAAGGAAGAAGTCGTACTGCTAGTGTTAGGATCGGTCGTCTGGTCTGCAAACCTTGGAAGCAGAGCTTCGACCCGTCTCGGTACGTGGGTACAAGATGCCTGTACCAACGCGGGCCGTCCCCCACGCTCAGCTCTTAGTGCACTGACGGGAGCTGCCTCCTAGAACCTAGAAAATCTTCAGACTCTTGACTCGGCCATTTTTGGTCAACACTTTTTGAGCAGCCAAACCCACTCACCCACCAACTTGCTGCATGGCTTTTTGAACAAGCGCGGGGGATGGACCGTGTCTGCTGAGCTCAATTGACCGTGTCGCAATCAAATCACACGCAACATGTTCGAGAACCTCTGCACCCTCCCGTTGACCTCGGACCTGTTCACCCAGGCCGTCCACCCAACAGAGCCCGTCCTGACCGTCGGCCTCTCGAGCGGCCATGTCGAGACCTTCCGGATCCCCTCCTCAGACAACGACTCAGATGAGCAGGTCGATGAGAACAGCAGCATCACGAGCGGAAAGGGCCTGATCAGAAGCGTGTGGAGCACCAGGCGTCACAAGGGAAGCTGTCGCAGCTTGGCTTACAGCTACGATGGCCAATGTACGTCCACGTTCGATCTCGAAACCCGACTCTTTTGTGCCTGGGGACACCATGACTGACATGGCCGACCACGATAGCTCTCTACTCCGCCGGAACAGATTCGGTAGTCAAGCACTTCTCGCCCGAAACTGGCAAGGTCATCTCCAAGATCAACATCCCACCCCGAGGCTCCTCCGCCGATGACCCTGCTATCATGCGCGTCCTGAGTCCCCAGAACCTCCTCATCGGCACCGACAGCGGCGCGCTATATATCTACGACTTGCGCGACAAGCTGCGCGCAGAGAAGGATCCCGGGTCCAACGACCCGCTCGGCTCGATCGGCGCGCAGCCCGTCCGCAAGCACTTCCCCCACGACGACTACGTCACCAGTATCACGCCATTACCGCCCAGCGCGGAGTCGACGTCTGGTGTCCCGCGGCAGTGGGTCTCGACCGGAGGGACGACAGTGGCGGTGACTGATATCAGGAGCGGCATCATCACGAGGAGCGAGGACCAGGAAGACGAGCTGCTCTGCGCCGAGCTTATTCCTTCCGGCTTGGGCCCCAAGAAGCTGCGAAGTAATGCCGTAGTGGCGGTGGGGACCGGCTCCGGCGTGCTCACGATCTGGGACCGGGGTTCGTGGGACGACCAGCAGGAGCGCATCTACGTCGCCGGCGGGCGCAACAAGAAGGATGGCGAGAGCCTGGACTGCATCACGCGCCTGCCGGACGAGCTTGGCTGGGGCAAGAAGGTCGCCGTAGGCGTGGGCGACGGCAGCCTAGCGATTGTAGATCTCAAGGCACGAGAGACCCAGGCCGTCCTTAGACACGATGATGTCGAGGGAGTCGTGGCTGTCAATTTCGACTGTGAGGGACGGATGATCAGTGGCGGCGGTCGGACTGTCAAGGTATGGGCAGAACCCAACGGTGCAGAGAATGAGGAGGCGGAGGGTTCGGACGAAGAGGACGCTGCCAATGGCAAGCGCGCAGCCGACAGCGACGATGATTCCGACGATAGTAATGACAGCAGCGACAGCGACCGTCCACGGCCCAAAAAGAAGAGGAAGGGCGGGAAAAAGGGCCAGCCACAGGGCGAGGCGTTCCCTGGTCTAGATTAGGACCTTCAAACAGTTCAAAAGTCGGCATGATACCCACCAAAATCATTTCCACAGGCCAGGTTGTTCGGACACTTGTGTCCAAGTTCAAAGTCTATCTGTATATTAACAGGACCATGAAAGATACACGGCACAAGGGGCAAAACCAGGCGTCTCTGCTCATATACCTGTATAAACAGATGGACCCAGTCGTATTGACGACACGGGTTCAAAACCTTCCAACTCTATGCTGGTTCCCCAGGCGCCGCCGATCTCTGTCCCCAAGCAAGCTGAAATCATGCACCAGGCCGAGAGTAATCGAGACTCGTAACTCGCTTCCAGACCTCTCGGACCAACCGTTCCTGGCCCTGGCGCGCACTTTCCGTAGGTGTGGGGCCGGCCGGTCTTATGGCGAGATAGAGCCTGCTCCCCAGCCGCACGTCCGGGACATGTGCGGTGGCCGGTTCCTTGGGCGGGTTCGCCGTCGTAACGAGGCCACCCGCCTCCTCGAGAATGGCTATCCCGGCCGCCACGTCCCACTCCCAACAGCCCGCCTCCCACCAAATGTCAAACGATCCCATGGCCGTGTAAGCCAGGTCGAGCGTCGCACTCCCCAGGCTCCTCACCCCGTGCACCATTCCGCCCTTGCCACCCCTCCCACCGATCTCGACGGCCATGTTGGTGAAGCTCTCGAGCTTCCGGCCAAGGTTCCCCTCGCCAGAGTCCGGGTCTCGCCGGTCCTTGCCCCACTCGCAGCTGAAGACGCAACCCTTGGGCGCGTTGGCCGGGATGGGCACCGAAGGCACCAAGGGCAGCCTCTGGGTCTCGTTGAGGAATGCGCCCCTGCCGCGGCATGAGCTGAAGAGCTGGTTGAGGAAGGGGGCGTATATCACGCCGATCACTGGTTTCCCTCCCAGAATGAAGGCGATCGAGACGCAGAACATGGGGAACAGATGCGTGTAGTTGACGGTGCCGTCCAGCGGGTCGACACACCAGGTAGGCTCATCGTCTTTGATCAGATACTCCTTTGACGATCCGGCGGAATAGGTCTCCTCCCCGATGAATCTGTTTGGTGTGTTGAGCACCTCATGCTGTATCCACGATCAGGCCCGTGTGACTCACTTGTGGCTTGGGTAGGCCTTTGATATTGAGCTATGTATGAACGCCTCGACGTCTACACAAGCCATGTCAGCCAGTTGTACACAGCAAAGGAGCTAGCCAATGTATGAGATTCACCTGTATCCGTCTTGGTCACGATGTCGACCGCGTTCTCCTTCTCCACGGACTCGTGTGCAGCCCCTCCGCTCGCCATCCGCAGCCTTGCCGCGTCCATGAGCATCTTGCCGGCATCTTTGCCCAACTGCACGGCAAACGCATGTATCTCATCCAGCTCCCTCTCGCTAACTTGGGCTGCCATTTTGGAATACACAAACAGGGTATGAAAGGCGCTAGAGAGGTCTACAGACGAACCAAGTCGAAGAAGCAAGCCAGCTAGCTAGGAGAAGGCAGTCAGAGCCACGACTACGGTTGCAAGAGAGCCTGTGTCTGTAGGTGCTCACGCGAGTGAGCACCTGGACCCCGCCAAACCCGTCTACAACGCCGCCGCCAACCGAGCGGTTTATTTCCGCTGTAGCGGCATGACGTTCTGTAACCCCACTGTAGGCTAGTTGGAAGTCTCCTGAATCATAGCGGGCGTGCGCCTGCGGACTACCCGAGGATATAGGGAAACCTTAAGTCGCTGACTGCCACGAGTTCAAACGTCGACTTACTCTCCGCATGAGAGCCATCATTATATGGATTCGGGGGCCAAGAGAGCCATTTTTGTTACGTATGGCCTCGCGAAGATATACTCAGGGTCCCCGTCGGGTATGGGATAGTGTCCACGCGTAAGAATCCCATCCTCGGATCAATGTTGGGCAGGGCCACTTGGCGGCGTCAGCTCTGGATGAGTTCTCTTCCGGGGCGGGAGAGCCTTTAACCACTGGTCACGCCCACCTTCCCGCAATGCGCCCGCCCCAGGGTTCGGCGAGCCGACGTCAAGACTCGAATCAGGCACGCCATCGGCAACCACGGTCCCGACTCGGTTAATGGGCAGCGCGGGCTGCAGTGCACCTAACGTGTGTCCCGCAGGCAAACCTTGGGGCCCGGATGCGAGAAGCCGCCATCGGGTACACTGGGGGACTAAGACGGAACTGTGCTTTTGCGATATATGCCATCGCATTTGCTCTACGGAATGGAAACCTGAAGCAGCACAATTAGCCTCCATTCACTCCTATAGTTCGAGTTGAAAGCCTATAATCGATATCAATTCCAACATCACAACCATGGCAACCCGCGTGTTAATCATCAACGGCCCGAACCTGAATTTGCTCGGGACCCGTGAGCCCCAGATCTACGGCTCGACCACCCTCGCCGACGTCCTTTCCACCGCAGAGTCACAAGCGAAGTCCCTTGGGGTGACCCTCGAGAGCTTCCAGTCCAACCACGAGGGCGCAATCGTGGACCGCATCCAAGAGGCAGCTGGCTTCGGTCCTAATGGCCACCAGAACAAGGAGGGCAAGGTCTCGGCCATAATAATCAACCCCGGAGCGTATACACACACAAGTGTAGCGTAAGTTGTCCCGAATTTTCATTTTATCTATTTGATTTTCATTTAACTATTCGAAATTCTCTGTCTCCCCCCCCCCCTCCTCCCCTGGCAGTACACGCCCTCGATATTCGGAATGTCTCGATTCAGAACTCCCGAACCCATATGACTGACACGCCACTAGTATCAGGGACGCGCTGCTGGGCGTTGACATACCCTTTGTGGAAGTCCATGTGACAAACGTGCACGCCAGGGAGCCGTGGAGGAAGCATAGCTACTTCAGCGACAAGGCCGTGGCGGTCATCGCCGGCCTCGGTGTCTACGGATACCAGGCTGCGCTAGAGTTCGTGACGAAGCACCTCAAGCGGTGAGACATCATGATGGTGTTGCAAGGGTGCTGATTATCCGGTCTGGAAATATTCAATAAAAGTTATCTTTGAGACAAGTCCCGGCATGTCCTATTGCCGTGATCTAATTTCGCCGTACTTCCGCGCTATCTTTTGCGGTTCTGATGCATCATCTTCTTTGAGCCCCTTGTCCATTGCATTCTCATCTCCGCAGCTTTTGAGTCTGGACCTAGGAGAGGGGCTACACCGCCGTTTAGATGGAGCTTTCCGAGTCCGAGAGAAAGTACAGAAATGGAGTTCATGCCGTGTTGATGTTTCAAGCAGTAGCCATTCCTGCAAGCCGTAATTAGGTCCATGCCATAGGTTCATGGACAGAAGAGGCTGAGCCTGGATACTGGACCCAGAAAATAAAGTCTGTCTCCTAGTCATGTCACTCATCCTAGAAGAACTATCACCAAGCTTTCTCGGGCCGCTATGGTTCTCAGCGTACAATGTCACAGCATAGATCAGATGTGGGCTAAGCTTTGGCAAAGACTCAGTACCCCCGGCCAGTCCCCACGTGCTGGGTAAGGTATGGGATCTCGCTGTCATGCTGAGATGACATTGCGTATGCGGAACCCCCACATCGCTTCACTTGGTCCGGGGGGTATTCATTGTGAGCAATTCCGTTCCTTTCTTTAGATATGGCTAGCCAGCGCACGTATCAAGTCTGACTGCGATTGTAAGAGGGTGACGTTGTGATACCCCGTTGTGAATGCTTGAGGACAGAGCCCTGATCCTGTTTCTTCAAATGTGAACCTTTACTAGCATGGCACCGATCGACCCTATTAGGCAAGCAATATCTACTTGCCCTTTCTGGAGGTTGAAAATCAAGCGCTATGAATGTGCTTGGTACATAATATGGTGTTCACTTTGAATACCCGTAGAGTTGCGAGGGCTGCTGGCCATTGCGAATGACCTCATCTAGCGGGCAAGGTTCCCATCCGGGCACAGATCGGATCACACCGAAACTGTAAATCCTCTTGTATCTCTTCTGGATCGATATTTCCAAGGTCGGTTCCAAAATCGCATGATATCTGTCGAAAACGTGCTCGAACTGAATCTCTAACCATATCAGAAGGTATATCTTGAAGTCTAACGTTATGTAAGAACATATCTCGCATTGCATGTCGAATTGTTTTTGATTCATCGCCCCCTTTTCAGCAGGGCTGACCTCAGGCCTCATGGCACTACTGATTCATATGTTGAATCTTATCTTTGATTATACCACGTGTGTAGTCATATTGTACATCGAATCGTATCGCGAAGTATATTCCGAGTCATTTTGCTCAGCCCTTGCTCGAGGTATTACCGCTGCACTAGCTCGGGCCCAAATGGGGCGGGCACCTCTGGAGGCAGAATAGCCACGAGGGGTATTCTAGAAAGGTCTGAATAATCATCAAGCGGGTCGACATTGCGGAAAAGACCCATCTGAAACTTGTCCGAGGGCGGTCTGTCGGAGGAGGGTAGCTGATCAATCTTGGCCAAGGCCTTTGAGGCCATCATTGAGCTGCTCTCCTCTGACTTCTAACCAGTAAAAGAAAATCGTTGAGATCTGTTAGATGCAAGCGCCATTCTAAATCTGAAACCTAATAGAGGCACTAATATAATGAACTATTTATTGAATCGAATTTTCCATGATACGCACTTGGTTGCTATGGCCATGACGGAAGACTCCGAGTCGTGATGGGCAAGAATTGCAGCTTATCTGGAGGCCCCTAATGACTGGGAGGAAGCACGCATACACTCGTAAAACGGAGGTTGAATCGCAATACTCGGTAGCAAAAATTGTGCGCAATGCCTTGCTGCTCAGGTTTGCTGCTTCTTATATCTAAGTCAACAATGGGTTCACTATAGACACGATGGATCTTCGGGCAAGAAACTTCACAAAATGGTCCTTTGCCAAAAATGACTTTAGTCTTCGTGTAGCCATCCCGATCTCTTATACCTACCTGTTAAAATCTTCTCATCAAGGATTTTATGTGGAGCTATTGCTGTCTCACTGGAACCTTCTTGCTCGTAAATTTGGAGTGCAGGTGTATTGATTCGAGAGGAGTCTCTCTATAATCTCATACTAAGATCACCAGCTTTGTGCTCTTTCATAACTTTACTCTCAGCCTTGTCTTTCCCACGCTCGCGTTCACATGTCACACACTCACCATTTTCGCAAGCCAGAGAAAGAATCGTGATGTGCTTTGTTCCCATTGTGTTTAAAGCTCTGAGCCAAGTCAACATGTGGTTGCCTTGCCACATGTCTAATGGTTCGAAGTAGTTGTTGTGCTGTATAAGCCCGAGTGTCTCATATACACCATCAAATGTGTCGCAGCAAATATCAGCTATGTTATAAGACTCCTCGTACGTGTACTAAGCAAGCAAGATATTGAAAATAAAATGCCATTCATTGGAGGCCAAGTAAGTACGATGCTCAATCTGTATGAAATATGCCCGAAATTGAAACCGAACGCCTATGAGTCCCATGCTCAGATGCCATTATGCTTCCCCTGCTCTACACCTGAGCTCATTGCTCATTTGCCAAAATCAAATACCTTAGACCTGAATCCCTGGACAAGGGCCGAGACCGCCTTCTGTGCAGTTTCGATTGTCCTGTTCGATCAGGAGTTGGTTAGCCTATTGTGGAGGAGAAGGCGGCGGGGTGAGTTGGTGATGGGTGACATACGGGGTAGTATATGACACCACGGGCGCGTATGGCACAGGGGCGGGCTCGTCGACGGTCAGCCTCATGTCCTTGATCAGCTTGTGCCAGGAAATAGCACCCCGGCGGGCCAGCTCCTCGGGGACCTCCTTGGCCGTGTCTCCCATGCGGCGGTTGAAGAGCTCCAGGCTGACCCAGCCCTTGAAGTTGAGCTTGTTGAAGATGGTCTCGCAGATCTCTCGGACAGGCAGATAGGCCCCGTACTCCGCCTCGCCATAGAACAGGCGGCAGTTGCGGCTCCAGCTCATGCGGGCGGGCTGCTCGGCGTTGTAGTAGGCATGGCCTGCGACAAGCGGCGCTGAGAGCCTCTCGGCGTCGACTACCTGGACGTAGAACACCTTGTGGATGTATGGCTTCATCTCCCTGACCAGGCGCTCCATAGACTGACGGACGACCTCCTCAGCGTTCTCGCACTTCCCCGAGGCTGCGCAGGGGTCGGCGTATATCCTGCCAGCGATGTTGAAGCTGTCAAGGCAGAGACCAAAGTTGTCTCTGTCGATCTTCTTCACGATCTCCCACGATGTCTCCCAGAGATCTGAGCGAGTTCCCCAGCACAGGGACTCGTACACGTATCTGATTGGAGGCGAAGCCGCTGCGCCGATGTCTGCGATTTTCTGCAGGTCGGAGACGATGAGGTTCATGTCCTCGGAGACCTGCTCTGCGGGGAGAAATGACGAGGGCACTTGGATCATATCGGTGCCGAGCTCGTGAGCAAGGTTGATCCAGAAATATAATTTCTCGATCTGCTCATCGTGTGCTTTCCTATCAACCAGGCCTTCGTAGTGTGCGAAGGGCTGCAAGCAGATGATGAACAGGTCACGCTCTGCACAAAGAGCGCGGATGTATCGAGCAGCTTTGAGTTGGTCTTCCTTGGAAGGAGGCGAGGTGCCATTTCCGAAACGGGAGGCTGCCTCCTCACACAAGTCTTCATAGAAGAGCTCGATTCCCTTGTAGCCGTATCTTTCGGCCATGTTGAGTTTGTGCGTGAGAGAGTGGCCGGCCGTGGCGCGGCCGAGCGACATGGAGGTGATTCCCAGCTTATACGACATTTTCGAATATTGTGTTGTGAATTTCGGGTGAAGAAGAAGCTGGAGAGGTATGCTATCCAGTACAATAAGTCGCTGGATTAAGAGTCCTTGCCGATGACTGATGACTATATCTGATTTGCTGGATTATAAACTTGATAAAAAGTGTAAGCGAACCTGTACAGAATGCGGAAGATGATTTGTAACGAGATTAATGTGAATGATGTGAGGGATGATTCTGATGATCCTGATGGGTACAAGAGAAGAGGGAAAACGAGCATTAAATATTCGGACGGAAGCAGCGTGTTCCACTCTAAGATATGTGGTGACTCGCCTATAGCCTCATATCACTCTCTGCTAAGAGACTGGTCGCCTCCACAGCGCCTTTGGTCCACAGGCGAGTCACCATAGAGTGCCCGATGGAGGAAATGGACATGCAATCATGAGACACAAACACGTACCTGGTCGACCTGAGGTCTCGTCGGCCATCCCCGGAGCACGGCTCCCCTAACTCGTCTGGCAGTAGTATCCCGAACTTCGAGCTCGTGCAGACGCGCGTGAAGTATAATTCACTGTCATGCGATTGCCTTTCGCCTCTATCGAGATGCAAAAACCTTGGTCTAGACGAGTCAGCCAACAACAACATCCGAACTCTATCTTGATATGGATGCTCACATTTGCGACTCGTGGACGGCGGTGGTTCTCGACGATGCGACAGATGAACGGGACGATGTTTTGTTTCAGGGGCTCCCGTGTGGGCGCAATTCGTTGATCGTGAATCAATATTGGCAAGAGCGCGGTCGTCCCGGGATAATAAGGTTCTACAACGATAGCAACATGTCAGAGATCGAGTTGTATTGGGCTATTTCCAAGTCGACTTGCCTTGAATGTATCGACCTCTGCCCTTAGGATACGATTACTGGTTTGTAGTGGTGGGCGTGTGAATGACTAGATACGTGTTGAGCAGGTAGACAGTGTAGCTATACATGCAGACAGCAACTGCCCAGCACTCATTATTAAGCCACACGGCGGGCCGTCTTTATGTATCAAGCTTGATAGCGCCATGACGAGACATCCACATCCGAGATCCTCACCCCGTGTTGCCGAAGATAAGCGTGCGTGGCAGTGAATTGTCTTCTTCCAGACATGAGACGCTGGTGGTTGCGTGGGTGTGGTAAAAGTGATAGCCAGGTAATACAAGTGATGTCAGATTGATAATGGCCGGTTAAACATTCAATAAACCCTGCCGAGCACTGGTCTGGGCAAGAACTAGACCACAGGAGGTGTGGCTCGTTAGGTGGTGGGCAAAGCGCTTCTGTCGGGGGATACAAGAGGGCCCGGCTTACAGCGCGTGGACAACGGGGATAGATGAAAGTACTCCTGGAAAAGGCTAGCTCGTATTTACGGAACTGCCTGAATAAGTCTAGATCCGGAGAAGGGGGCCCCTAGTCAGTTGCCTCTCTTTTATTCGGGCGACAAATCTTAATCCTTCGGCGTCCCGGAAAGAAGGCCAGCAGAATGTTCTATGATGCAAGCCACCCGTAAGAAGGTGAGATCGCTGTCATATACATCTATCGAGGCCTTTGGGTTTGTGGTCTGGCTCAGATATGCGAGTGCTCTGCAGGGCCATCTCCAACCTATCACCCTCAGAATATGCAGCCCAAGAACGGTCGGAAGTTTGACCCGTATTCGGTCCACAAGGGAAAGAGTCCGCGTAGGCTCTTCTCCAACAACTTGCTAGTGGAAACCGGGTGCAGGTGGAGGCTGAAAAGTCTTTACCCCTGCGGGAAAGAATTCACCAGTACGACGTAGACGAAAATCCTCGCAAGCGTTGGTCGTGGCACTGCGTAGTTCCAGATTAGCACCCGGTTGCACCAATTCGGCATCTGGCATCCCATTTTGGTGGATCTGATTTCAAGACAGTCGGGGAGCTGGCTAAAAGCCCTCGGCGGTATTACAACATGTCCCCGACAGCTCGGAACAACAAGAGTATAAGGATGCGGATGGGGTCCATTACTTTACTCTATTTGTACAAACTGACTTCTCATAGCTGCCCCTATTCCGTTGACCAAATTGACCAAATCACGCCTCTTCCTATCTACAGACTAGCCTCCATTTCTTGAAGATCCGACACACCGGTACCTCCCCTCACCCGAGTCAATCCAGTGCATATCCCACGCATGCCTCATTCAGTCACCTTGGAAACCCCATCCAACGGCATCATGGCGACCATGACCGTGTCCTCAACCACAACCACCACAACACGTAGTGCTCCACGGCACAAGTTAGAAGCTCAACCCTCAACAAATGTGCCTAATGTCGACCACCTAGACAGGCATGGCTATCTTTTCGGCCAGAAACTCACAGCATCTCTATCTCCACTTCTACACGATGTGGTCTACCGAGAAATCGGCCTGAACTGGGCACAAGTACGCCTGGACTCGACAGATATGGACCTGTTCCTCCAGCTCCGGAAACACCCAAATTTCTATGGTAAATAGCCCCTTTCCGGTGAAAGCTCCCACGATGAAAATCCCGCTAATTCGCTCAACAGGCGCAGCAGTAACAATGCCACATAAGGTCGCCATCCTGTCACATCTGGATGAGCTGACGCCAGAGTGTCGGGCTGTGGGCGCCTGCAACACAATGTACATCCGCGACGAGCCAGACTCCTCATCGCCAACGGGTTTCAGGCGCGTCTTCTGCGGAACCAACACCGACGTCGTCGGCGTCCGCGAGTCATTCCTGCGCAACATCCCCACAGAGAAGCACGACTCCGTCTTCCGCGGGAGGCCGGGTCTCGTAATCGGCGGCGGCGGGGCCGCCCGCTCGGCGGTCTACGCGCTGCGCAAGTGGCTCGGTGCAACGAGCATCTACCTCGTGAACCGTGACAAGGCCGAGGTCGACGCCGTGGTCGCCGAGTGCACGGATCGAGGCTACGGCGACGGGCTCGTGCATGTCGAGACGGTCGAGCAGGCCCGCAAGCTCGAGGGCGCGGGGGCCATCGTCGCCTGCGTGCCCGACTTCCCGCCCGTCACGGAGGCCGAGAAGCAGGCCCGTGCCGTGACGGAGGTGTTCCTGCGGGAGAAGGAGCACAAGGGCGCCATCCTGGAGATGTGTTACAACCCCACGCCCTTCACGGCGCTGGGCAAGCTGTCCGAGGATGCGGGCTGGCAGGTCATCCTGGGCACCGAGGCTATGATTTACCAGGGCATTGAGCAGGATCGATACTTCACCGGGCGCAACACGGAAGACCTGCCCGTGCAGAAGGTCAAAGAGGTAATTGACGCGCAGGTCGCGCTGAGAGCCAAGTCGTCGTCATAACTGGCCACGCGAAGAACTCGGTCAGTACCCAGGTATGTAATCTCGAGGAGAAACGTCATGTACACGTGTATCGCATGAAGAAATCTGCTTGATCTAGAGTAAATTTTGATGAGATCTACAAATTTATCACGAGATACCATAATAGACAGACTCGGATATCCAAACACTTTCTCGTGGGACTTGACGATGCTTACGGTATCGTGAATACCCCCATAAATAGTGGTGTCTGAACATTGCGTACACCATTCATTTCGGGTGGCCTTGGTTAATATGTGCAATTCCTTGCGAGTGTAACCTGTGGGCAATTATTGTGAGGATAATCATGCATATCGAACCCTGTCGTTGATCTATCCCGACGGCTCGTTTTCAAAGTTCACAAGGATAAGACACGTTGGATACTACCTACCTAGGTAGGGTTTCATCCCCAACGCACGACCTAGTACTTTGGTGATGAGCTCCAACGCGCCTATCGTTCTACTCTGATCCAATTCAGAAAGTCTCCACGGAGTTGGCCCATGCGGCCACTGGCAGGGAAGCGAAAAAGCATATTTACCCGAAGCTATACGAACCCGAATTTCACCGCCATACCGAAGCACTACTACTTCTTGCGCAGGTAGTCAAGCTTGTTCACATCGTGGGGTTCAAAACAAACAAAAAAGAAGCCGGCACAAGACTGCAATTTGCGAATGTGAGTATGTGGAAGTTGCATGAATTTCAACACGAATGTGCTTGACAATCACGGTTTCGAACTTGCAGGTAAGCCGTCCCAATTGCCAGGTTGTGGCGAACACTGCGATTGGACCATCAGAACGTAGCTGGATGGTGTGATGCGGTGAACAGTACGCGTCACAACTTTCAACGATATGGTACCGGCGCCGAGGTCTAGCCACGCGGTTTCCAAATCGACCTGGCCTTTTAGTCGTCTGCTAGACCGGCGCGTGAAGTGGCGATGGATTCGAGGTGTGGAACAGGCAATGTCGTCTTCTTTTCTTCCTTATAAAGACTAAGTACTGGAGGGCCACAAGAGTGTTTAAAGAAATGGAAACGAAGATTCGTCTTTCTCCTTTGGTGCTGACCGCCCCATCTCTACCTGGAGTGGCAAGAGGCCGAGTGTACGTCTGTGGACGAATACGAGGTAGCTCCTCTATTGACCACAACTGTGGTATTGTGGGCCGCGATGCCCGGACAGGCCTCGCCACCGTAGGAGCTCACAGTGCCGGGGACACGGAAGCTACGGTCGTCAGCGAGAGAATGCTGATCCGGCCCACTGCTAGTGTAGCTTGGGAGCTCCTTGGCCCATCACAGGTCGCCACAAGCTCGATAATTTCCCAGTTTTGATGCGACACGATGCAAACCTTGGCGGGCAGACAGGCAGACAGTCGTTAGGATTAGCTCGGGTGAGAATGTGCTCACACAGGAGCACTGTACACTTTATGATGCGCCAAGAATAGCTCGGGTCTACTTATATTCTCCAGTCCGATATTGAGATATGACTCGCAGGTGCGCTCCTTAAAACCTCACGGTTGAAGATAAAGCCGGTGCAGGGCCCGCGGATGTCAAAAGCCGCGGTGCTGACCGCGGAACATGTGTGGATTCGCGATGCTATCATGATACATGGCGTGGATCTGACGGGACAGACGAGTGGGATAAACTCGTTTTGTCCTTGAAACCACACTGATGAGTATCTGATGAGAGCAGAGTGACTGGTCGATCTAGTCTGTTGAAGTCAAGAAGGCGACCAGAGACAGCCTTTCCAGGCCGTCACAAAGCATGCTGATTTTGAGGCCGTTAGGTCCCCACCGTCAGCGGCCCCTGAGTAGGGGTTGTATGATAGCGCTCACAGGCCCTGTAACCATAGCTCATAAACATGGCCATTGGACAAAGCCCGTTGGGAACACTCGAATTTGCCTCATTTCTTCTCAATAGTAAGCTGAAGTTTCACCATGATCAATATTTACAACGCGATCCAAACGTTGGTGATCTTCTTTTATGGCCTGTCAAGCGCAAGGGTCGTCATAACTTGGACCTAGCCTATAAGCCCATGTCGTGCTTCAAGATACCCCCATGGGTTACTGATGCAAGGATGAACAACGGGGAACGTATGAGCGGGCCAATGATCGATGAAGTGTGAACAGTTTTATTCTTGGGCAAATTTACATATCGCTCTAGATCAACCTCGATTACCAGGGAAAACAATTAAAAAGATGGTATCACACATATAACTAAGACATCTGCTGCAGAGAGAGAGAGAGCGCGAGCCAGGGCTCTATGCCATGTCCCTCTTCAAGTCGGTATCCTCCACCTGACCAACCATGGCCTTGTCAGAGTCATTTCCCATGTCCAGGTCGCCAGCGTTGCGCCTGAACTCCTCGTCGTGGATCCGTAGCTCCTCCATAATGACCTTGTTGGCCTTGCGCACGGGCTTGATCTCGAAGAGCCTGTCCATGGTCTCAAGCGGGATGGACTTGGTCTCGGGGACGAGGTAGAACACGAAGATGGCAGAGAGGATCATAAGCGAGGCGAAGAACATATACACACCGTAATCCATGGCGAGGAACATCTGGGGAGTGAACCGAGAGATAATAAAGTTCCAAAACCAGTTGGACGCCGCGGCGGAGGCTTGGCCCAGGGAACGTGTGTTTTGGTCGAACATTTCCGAGTTGACGACCCAGGGGGTGCCGTTCCAAGAGGGCGTGTAGAAGGCGGTCCACAGGTAGAAGAAGAACATGGCCGCAATACCGCCCGAGGACAGTTTGCCTGACGTGTTGGGGTTGTTGGCGGGATCCGCCACACAGATGTATGCGCCAATAATCCACATACAGACCGAACCTCCGAGGCCGCCGTAGATGAGGAGGTTGCGTCGGCCAAAGTTGTCAATCATCCATCTACATGTCAAGGTTAGTTGCTGAAGACGCGAAGGCATGTCAAAGAAGGAAAGATGCTTACAGGAGCCAGACAAAAGTGAACACAGTCTTGACGCAACCAAACACACCGGTCGTCAGGAAGGAAGTGTTGGTGCCCGTAACGCCGAGGCCCTTGAAGACAGTCGGGCTGTAGTAGTTTATGGCGTTGATACCAGAACCATTCTGCCAGAGGAAGAGCATGGAACCGAGGAAGAAGCGCCATTGGACCTTGCGTTGTTTGAGCGCGGCGAAGGGCTTCCAGAAGCCGGCACCGACTTCCCGGCGGTACTTCTCGAGGTCCTCGTCGATGTAGCTGACCTCCTCAACAATATAGATGTCCCTCTCGCTGAGGTTCCTGATCCAGCACAGGTTCGCCATGCCCTGCTCGCGGTGGCCCTTCATGAACAGCCAGCGGGGTGACTCCCTGATCCAGAAGGCGCCAATCAAGAGTAGGCCGCCGGGGATAAGTTGGACTGCGAAAGGAATGATCCACTGGGTGTGGTTGGCAGGAAGGGTTGTGTTGACACCATAGTTGATCCAGAAACCGACTAGACCCCCTATCTGCCAGCCGAGCTCGTAGATGCCGACCAAGCGGCCACGGATGGCGGGAGGTGACAGTTCAGAGATGAAGATGGGAACCATGTTGCTGGCTCCACCGACACCGATACCGGCGAGGACACGGCCGCCAAGAATGAGCCCGAGGCCACGGTCTCCGTTGGCACCGAGCATGAGGCCGGCGCCGATATTGAAAATGACGGCGAAGACGAAGAGGGACTTGCGGCGGCCGAGGAAGTATGAGGTGATGTAGGCGAAGAGACTGCCGAAGAAGGCGCCGGCCTGGTAGACGGAGACAATATTGGACTTGACTAGCGCCAACGCTGAATCGCTGTACGTGTCGAACCTGAACTCATCTTCAAATGAAGGGAGCGCAAGCGTCGTGCCGATGAAGGCAGAGTCGTAGCCGATCATGCATGATGCGAAGGAGGCAATGGCGGCGGTGGTGTAGACGCGCCAGTTGTACACGGCCTTTGGCGTGGGCCGGTCCTCCTTGAGTTCCAGCAGCGTCATGATGTTTTCAACGAAGGCCTTGTCTCTCTTTCTTTGTAAAGTAGAAAGAATTGGATGAGACGAAGGGTTGAATGACTGAGTTGGTGGAGCGCACTGAGGAATAAGTTGCGCAAAAGAGGTGGTCGGAGGCAAGGCACGGTTGATATATGAAAATATTTCACTGCGGCCTGTGCCAGGGGTTCGCTCGACGAAAGGGGGGATCTTGCGGGACCGTGGAGTCGGTATCGGTGCTATAGACTAACCCCAGGAATAACCCCATACCAAACACGGGGTCCCCAGAGTCTCTGCGTCTGGACCTCGTCCAGACTCCAGACTGACCGACGCAACCATGGGGTATACATCTATCCGATCGTGCACTCCTCCTCGTGGCGTTCTGCTCTCGTCTTGCGCCTTCGGATGAGAATTGAACCAGGTGGCTTGCGGACGGCTCTGCCCCCAAGGCTTGGCCGCTAGAGAACCCCCGCTGACTCGTCGAATTTCCTCGACGACGGGGTGGGAATCCCCCGCATCCTGGCATGCGCGAATTGCTAGAAAAGTAGGACCGTAGACCGGTTAACCGACCCCACAATCCGGGGATAGTCTGGGGGACGTCAGCGTGTCTGCATGTCTGTGCAGCGAGGTCCCAAATACCGGGGAAGCCCACGCGCAGACGCTGGCGTATCGGAAGCAGAACATTCTTCAGCAAGGAAGCCGAAGAGGGTGTGGTAGTGATTGTGTGTGTGGAAGAACACTTAGCCGTGATGACCGGCCCCTTGGGTCAGCAACCTTGGCGATCTGTCTAGCGCGAGCTGGGCTTTTATTTGTGACTGGTCTAGCCAGCTGACCTGTCTCTGCATAATCTAAGATCGTCTGGGGAGATAACAGGTTTCATACTGGGCAGTGCTTGGAGGCGGGAAAACTTACTGCAGACGGCCAGTCTTCGCATCACCGCCCGCCGTCGGCAGCCCCATCGCCGCGCATCCGAGGTCATCGTGATGCCGCGAAGCCACGTAATGAAGCAGCTAGAAAAGACCCCGGCTCCTCGGTGAGATCTCGGTCTCCGAAGCTCATCTTCGTTCAGTAAATTTGGTCGTCTGCATAGCTGTGAAGTATCCACTGGGGTTTAGTGCAGTCTACGTTGTCAGATATGCACATCTCATGCGAGAGCAGCAGGACTGACATAGACTATCATTGACCGTGCTGGGATGTAAGATATTCACATGAGCAACTGCCATCTAACTGGCATTTTGCGAAGTTCAAAGATCAGGTGCATGGAGTCTTACACGCTTCGTATGCAAATGTCTGTTCGCGTAAATAATTATAGATGATTTGATTGTAGCCCGATTCCCACCTACACGTCTCGCAATATGTACAATTGACGTGCTTGTTCCGGGTATATTTAAACGTGTCTTTATGCTGTCGTGCGAGACAGGTTCTTGGTGGTCGATAACCCTTAAAAGGATTTCGTGCAAGCCAAGCTCCTGTAAAAGAAAGGTCCATGTGACCTCGTAGTTGTGGGGCAGGGGGGTGCCCCACGACCGCCTGCGGACAAGATATAATTCGGACCCATCTCATGGCTCCTGTTCTACGATATTTTCTATTCGAGGCCTGAGGTGAGCTGGGTGCCGGCCCTGCTCATCCGTGTACGCCCTGAAAACTTCTCGCCTCATGAAGCGCCTCGGTGCTCGGCGGCCTGTGAAGAGCTCAAATTGGGCAAACCCCTGCTCTGGCAGGATGTCGAGGCCATCCATCGTCACCCAGCCCCGGTGGGCTTCTCGGTGACTCTGGTCTAGCAATGGTGTGTGTAATGTCTTGTAGGCAAATTCGACCACCACGCCTCCCGTGGGACTGTCGAGCCACTGTGGTGGAAGGGTGAAGTCTGGGGCTGGCTGGTCACCGACGCCGTGGCCAGGTATGGCGGAGACGATTATCGTGGGCTGCCGCCAACCCTCGGGCCATGCGTCCTCCCTCGACTTGAGGATATGGAAGCGGGTCTCAACTTCAGTATCGGGGCTAAATAGTGGTAAATCGTCCCTCGCTAGTAGTTTTGTGAAATGTTCGACAAGCTTTTCCGCGTTCGAATAACTGGGGCGTCGGTTGTTAGGAAAAGCCTCGGAGGCACAATGCTAGGGATGGGAAACTTACGTGCGATTAAGTACACAGATATTTTTCACGCCCATCTGGAGCATTGCGTACGTAGCGGCTCTTGCCATTCCACCCGCGCCGACAACAAGGCCACAACTGGTGGACCTCACGGCGTTGGCGGGTGAGAGGCCGCGGCGTATACACGCCCTGATACCAATCCAATCTGTGTTCTCCCCGTACAATGCCTTGATCGGCCCCGCCCGGTTGCGGCAGTGGAAGAGACGGGCGTCTTCGGGACAGTTCCGTCTTCGTTGAGCGCTCGGATTGGTATCAGAGTGTTGACCGCCCCAATTGCCTTTGCGTGCTTGCTCAAGGAGTGTGTGATGCTGATGATCTCAACTTTGAAAGGAAGGCTGATTGAGGCGCCAGCAAAGTATGGGTCCATCACAACCTCCTGCAGGCTCCGGATCGACGAGGTGCTGTGTGGCCGATAATGGTGAGGTATGCCGAGGGCCTTCAGCGCAGCATTGTGCATCCCCGGGGACAGACTGAAGGACACATATCCGCCGATGACGTAGAGATTCATCGGGTCGAATACAAATGACGAGTAGAGACTTCGCGTTGCCTGAAGGGCGGTGATGGACGGAGAGGGGTAGGCCTGCGGATCATCACGGTCGGCACTCGTGGCTGACCCAACCGGGAGAACTGAGCTGAGCACTTGGTTGAAACAAGACGAGGTCTTCCCTTTTCGCCCAGTGTTATATGCGATGACGGGTAGTTTTGGCTCGCCCAGATCATCGATTCTCGTGCGCAAGGTGCCGATGTCGAAGCTCTCGAGGTGGTGGCTAGCAACCCGTGAAAGTCGAGCCAGGTCACAGCCAAGATCTCGCGCTTTTTGATATGCTCGAAGCCAGGAGGGGTCCGTCCAAGACGGCGCCGGCTCTCTTATTAATTGTAAATTGCCGATGAGTTTTGATCGGCCTTTTGAAGTGCGGATTTGCGCAATGAACTCCTCCTCCAGTCGCAAGTCGACCGTCATGTACTCGACGGCCAAGCGCAAACCGTGTTGTAGGTAGGCCAAGTACAGCGACTTCCACGCGGAATCGTGGAGTGCTTGCTCGGGGAATACCACATGATAAAGTATCGGAATGACGAGATTCCTCCGCACATCGCCTAAAGCCCGGCTAATGTCACTGGCGTGTTCAGGAGTGAGGCCATCTTTGAGCATGTCGGGCGCGGAGGGCAGAACAAGATCGTCGACCACAATCTCGATGGCATCTGCGCCGGTTTCGATATCTTCGATGTCTACCTTGTTGGCCAAAAGGGAGGACAGGGGAACCGAGACGGCGTAGGTGAACTGCCTGTCCTCGGTGGGGATGGAGGCCAGGGGAAAGGCGGACTCTATGAAAGGGATGGCTCCCTTGGGGAGGATAAGCGACAGGAACTTTAAGAAGTGTCTCTCGGCCCTCTTGAGGGTGAGGTAGGGAGCGGGGGACCTCTTGTCGAGCGCAGTTGTCAGGCCGTCGAGCGAGTCGGTCTTGTTCTTTTTTGTCATATCCTCGGAGATGTTGAAGAATTCGAAGTGGCTGCACCTCCGGAAGAAGAGGCCACCGGCGTCAAGAAGGGTCTTGAGCCTCGCATCGTCAGGGATCTTGAGGTGGTGTTTGATGGCGGGTGTATCTCGGACGATGTATATGATGGGGTGTATGTGGCTATACTCTCGAAGCAGGGCTTGGACGTTGCGCTCCATCCACGAGCAGACGATGATGGTATTCTTGGAGCAGCGGTGGAAGAGGTCCTCCAGGACATCGGCCTGGCGGCTGTGGTAGCTGGTCAGGCCATGTTTCTTCTTGAAGACCGGGGTAGGGAGGCCTGTCATGTCCTGGAAGGCCCTCTCGGCATCCATGACCTTGCGTTTCATGGCGCCGGAGGCAATGATAGCCAAGGTGGACTTTCCGGCGCCACGCAAGCCGGTGAGGACCAGGGAGGCATCTGAGTCGAAAACCCTAGCAGTAGAGAAATCTGGTGCATGCGGAGGAGAGCTCGGGGCAGAGCGTGAAGCTGTGTGCCCGGGTTAACAGAGATGGACGGAGCAGCTGAGGGGGTCAGCAACGAAAACCACACACACGACATACCTCTAGACGGCGAGCCGCCTGGTGTTGGAGGAGAAGGCTCATACGGGTTGACGATATGACTCAGGAAAGGGCTCAGCTTTCTCGAGACAGGCTGTCGGCTGGCGTCATCCCAATCGGCGGCGGCGGCCATGGTGGCGAAGTTGCGCTTGCTGCCAGCCATGACAGACGCCATCTTGACCTGCACGCCGAAAGGGCAAGGCGGGGGAGATTCTCAAACGACGGCCATAAGATTATCCCGGCGACGTCGCTGGATAAGTTGAGAGGTGACGGGGACGGTGACGGCGAGTGCGGGTGTGGATGTAGGTGTGTGGAAGCTCGAGGGCGAGTGCTGATGCTGCTGCAGGTGCTGATGCTGATGCTGATTATGTGAACGCCAAAAGTGAGGCCGAGTCGAGTTTCGAGATGCAAGGTTGCGGGTCTGCTCGGTCAATGGGTGCGCATGTCCAACCAAAGGAGCAAGGCACAAGTAATGGGCCAAGGGCAGAAAGAGACGAGATAGTGTGTGTGTCCCTGGAGCTCGCCAGCTTCGCGGCTGAGTGGGCGAGGTAGAGAGCCAGAGCAGTGATCACAGTGTGGGATAGGAATGGTGTGAGATGTAAGGATCTGAGTACCGAACACACACACACACACACATACACTACTGGTAGCGCAAGACCCGCACAGGTGAGTGCAACTGCAGGTCTGCAACAGAGAGGCTGCAGGCTCGGACACGGGTCAATAGAGACAAAGGTAAAGCCGAAGGCAGGCAGGGCAGGGCAGGGCCCGACGGGTGACGGGTGCTGCTGCGGCGGCGTTGTGCGAGGGCGGCGCACCAAAGGACCCTGAGTTGAGAGCGATGAGAAATCCGGGATGACGACCGGGGTGGGGCCGCGGAACTGACCGCGGCTTGGAGAGGTTCGTATGTAAACGAGCCTTGACGAGGACAGGGCGACGGCAGGGATCGAGGCTGGGCGCACATGCGCTGGTGGGACAAGGTGGGATGGATGCAAGGCGGGTGGGGGGGAGGTGGGAAGCTAAGGGGTTAAGCAATTATCCTCAGCCTCTGCGCCGGATGAATACGCTCTTCCCCAGATCAGATCCGATCCACAACGTGTCTCTGTTCTGGCGTGCCCTGTCCTGTCTGCACCTGCTCTGCCTGGTCTCCTTCCTGCCTCCTCCACAAGCCCACACAAGCCTAGCCCGATTTTGCAACCAGCAGAAAGACCCTAGAGGGACCAACTGCCTGCCTGCCTGCCTTGTGCCTTGTGTCACTGGTCGGCTGCCGAGGTCGGTTCCATCCGACCACAGACCACAGACCACACAGTCAGTCAGTCAAGCACAAGCAAGCAAGCCAATTGATCCCAATTGCCTTGCCCGCAGGGCCACTCACTTTATTCACATCCACTCTCACCTCGCCCATTACCCATTACCCATTCCCGGCCGGACAGTTTCTGCGGATGAATGCCAGCCCTGCCCGTCCTGCCTTGCTGCGCATCGCCATGACACGGAGATGAGATCACCAGGGGGACACCAATACTCGGGCACGACGTGCTGCAGCCACTAGCAGCAGCACCAGTAGTACCAGCTTGCGATGCCTCCCAAGCGCAAAACAACCGCTGAGGCCGACAACCCCCCCTCCGCCACCGCCAGCCCCGCCAACTCAAACCCGGCCTCGACCCGCGACGCTCCCCTCAAGCGCCAGCGTGTCTCCAGGGCCTGCGACCAGTGCCGTGCTGCACGCGAGAAGTGCGATGGCATCCAGCCCTTGTGCTTCCCCTGCGTCTCGCAGAACCGGGCATGTACCTACGAGGCCAACCCCAAGAAGAGGGGTGTCCAGACTGGCTACATCAAGACCCTCGAGGTCGCCCTGGCATGGCTCTTCGACAAGGTCCCCGGCTGTGAGGACTCCCTTGAGAACCTGCTGATGCACGAGGGTGGCCAGGGCCAGAGCCTGCTCGTCGGTAAGGACTCGGAAAAGTCAAACCGCCTGCACAAGAGGTGGAGGAGGAGCAAGGTCCACAGGGGCATCGACCGCATTCTTTCCGGCGGCGGTGCCTCTCAGCAACGTGACGAACCCGAGGAACCCGACAGCGACACAGAGCACGCCCAAAAGGCATCCATCGTCGTCCGCGGCCACACGCCCCCAAGCACCGGCCCTGACCCGCCTCCAACGCGCATCGACGGCCAGGTTGTACCAGAAGCGTCCGGGCCTTTATTGCTTCCACCCAACCACTGGAGACTTCTCGACATCTATTTCAGCTACACCCATTGCTGGTTTCCCATCCTTGAGAAACAAGACCTGCTAAAGACCGTCTACCTGTACTCGCCCGAGGGTGTTGACGTCCAGCGCAACACTCCTGACTCCGCCGCACATGCCGAGCTGTGGGCTGCTATGGCTCTGGCCTCCTACCAGAATCTATCGAGTGCGAAACTCAATGCAAATAACCCATCTCCCGACGCCGGGCACTCTCCCGACAAACTCTACAACATTGCACGGACCCTCGTGCCTTCCGAAGAGGGTCGGTTTGAGATCCAGCACGCAAGGGCATTGCTACTTCTGGCGCTGATCAGTGTTGGCAAAGGCCAAAAGACGTGCGCCTGGATACTAGTCGGCCTCGCCCACCGCATCGCCCTGGATGTTTCAGACCTCCATCTGGGCGATGAACGGTTTTCGAGGCGAGTGACAGCAACACTTATGGGCTGCTACATTCTTGACACCCTTATTTTCGTCCATCGGAGAGGAATGCCGAGTCTCGAAACAGCAGGCATACTCGAGGGAATGAGTATCCCAGAAGACAACCTGGATGAATGGCAACCTTGGGCGCCCTGTGATGGCTTCGGCCAGGGCTTTTCTGGCCCGGCCACCCTATCACGGAGCCCGGCCTACTCATTGACTACTTTCAACCAGCTCTACGACGTGTTCAAGTTTCTGCGAAAACGATCGGTCCACAGGCAGAACGGCCGCCCCCTGGAAAACCCTTCAGAAGTAACAATGCTCTTGCACCAGACCATAAAACCACGCCTGCCCTTTGGCAATTTTATTGTAGCTCGGGATTCGAGCTCGGCCACCATACCATCTGCCTATGTTCTGAGGGTCTTGTTCTTATGGGTCAGCGCGCTGCTCAATTCGGCAGAGTCGCCCTGCGCCCTCATCCTGGAATCCATCGAACAGTATCTGGCTCAGTTCGGCCCTTGCGGCGCACCGCCCTTCTTCGCAACGTGCTTGGCCATGTTAGGCCAGCACAGGAGCTTCGCCGACCTCAACTCGCAGGCCAGGGAGAGGTGGCAGTCCATCAAGGTCATGCTCATCATGATCTGGAGTCCTGCTGGTCCCGCTGGAAACAGGCTTTCCAGCGAGCCCCGTCCAGGCTCTGCCATCTCAAACCCTGCGGGTGCCTCGAACGCATCAATGGCCTCGTCCTCGATGCACACATCCAAAAATTTGCCAGCGGTCACAACCGCTGGCTTTGTACCAACGAACCGCCTCCAGACGCCGACGTTGGCATCCAAACACCGCTCAAGCACATCTTCTTTCATGATGGGCCAGTTCTCCCCATCCACACAGCCCGCCCTCAACCCGGCGGGCAGCCCACAGGTGGGCAATACGAACATGAACGCAATGGACACCAATGCCATCATGCACGGCGGCCACGGCCCACGAAACATGGGCCAACAATCACATCAAAATCCAAGCGCCGCGCACCGCGGCAGCTTCGGCGGGGGCTCGCTAGACTACGACGCCATCCTGGACGACCTGTCGTCCATGGACTATATAGACCGCGTCGACGCGGACCCCCAGTTCATGGCCAACCTGGGGTTCGCCCCGGGTTGTGATATTTCCGAGATATTGAATCGGGAGTTCGGGGCGATATGAACATACACTACATACAGAGATGCGACGCGACGTGACGGTTTGAACGGCTTGTACTTGCCCGGGTCACTGGCCCGTTGTTTATATATGTTCTCCTGTATGCGTGAATATATAATGCATAAAAGCGGCTTTGAATGATTACCGATCAAGTTGGTGACCATAACTTGCATCTTCTTTGACCATTCAGTCTACAACACATCTAAAAACATGCCTATGTTGGACAGTGGCCCGGACACAACACAGTCAAGTGATGCCATTGTTTAGCCACCGAAAAAACATCGCACTGCGCAAAATTTTCCGACCAATTCCCCGTTTCTGGGAACTTCCTAATTGCAGTGCACTCCTTAAATTTTCCTGGGCCCTTCCTGTGCGCTCGAACTTCTCGCTAGGGCTTCGCAGCCAGCCCAAACGTTCCGTCAAGGTTTCAGCTGATTCCACCAATGGTCTGTGTACAGTTCATGACCAGCCGGCAGCTGGATATTGGGTTTCTCATTGGGTGGGGGCCGTTGCGAGGTTGCGATATTTTCATTATATCTGAACCTAATCTGCTGCCCAGCTTGTGTCGTGCATGATCTACGTAAGGAGAAACGGTCAAACTTCGGCGAATCGCGCAAAATGTTGCCTAACTGGTTGGCAATGGTATCTTCAGGCTTCTCTATTGGACTCATCGTCCACTTGGTACGCAACGCATGTCCGATTGCCCAACGAGTATCCTTCCCAGGTGACCTCCTAAATCGTTCCAAAAAGTTTCTCCAGGGCCAAGCGTTGAACGGCCGCATAGCTGATCTGGCTTAATCTTCTTCAAGTTGTGCCATGTTAGGTGGCAATATCCGCCATCTACTGGTGTGAGACGCCCATAGTTGGCGAATTCCGCCCAAGTTCAACCTCACGCTGGATCATCTAACCCAGCCCATATCCACATTGGCCCGTGTTCGATAGCTGCGGTGATGATTTCTTTTGAGGTATCGTCCGCGTTGAGGTTTTTGCTTCCAAAGACCACCTCAGTCGTCGCCCTCGTCCATACTCTCGCCTGTATCCTGGTCGCTGTCGTCCGCAGTCTCGCCTGAATCCTCGTCGACATCATTGTCCCCATCCTCTTCCTCATCTGTCTCCTGTCCGATGTTGAAATACTCTGGTGGACTACTGCGGCCACGCATGTCGATGAATGCCTCCTGCGTCGGCCGCTGAGGCCGCGGAAGACCGAGTTCGTCAAACGCCAGCAGGTAGTTGTCCCAGGTCATAAAGTCTAGAGCAAGCTTCATGGCATTATGCAAGCAGTCCTTGTTCTCTGGAGGTGTCAGCGTGACATTCTGGAATACTTCGCGGCACGTGATTTCGGAAAAATGCACCATGGCCTTGACGTCGTTGATGGACAAGTCTGTATCGTCGGCGCTGACCACGTAAGCTTTGCTGATGCGCGGATAGCGTCTCTGGTAAGTGGTTCCTTTGGAAAGACCGAAGGTTACCTGAGGAGAACAACTCGGATCACGGACATTTGTGTCTAGACTGCGCATGAGCGCCACGACCGGGCTGCAAGGGCCGTCGGCATCGGGATGACGCTCGTTGTTCGGTCCATCCTCCATGCTCCGCCAAGTCTCAATGCGGATAGGTCGACCGATGCGCTCGGAAATGGGCGAGATATCTCCTTCGACCTCGGTCTTGAGCCCGCGCAGTCGGTCATTGCCGTCTACCCAGGCCATGCAGTAGCGCTGCGACTCGTCCTTGATCAACTGGTCCCCACAGATCAAAACTCCCCTTAGCTCTTTAAAAGTCCAAAATTCATCGATACCAGGTGGGATGACAGGTTCCTGGACACGTCCCCAGAGACAATGCTGGGGGTACTTCGCGAACCAGTCTAGAGCGTGTCGAAAATCGGCCATCGTGGTGCTCATGGGCTCCAACGTTCCACTCTTGACACGTTGCACGACGATGTTGCCAGCCCAGGTGTAGGGCGGGCACGCGGCTCCGGTGGCTCGGACAGCGGTGAAGAGCGACTTGTTGGGCTCTGATCCTTTACTGACGTGGTCGGCGCGAGCGATGACCTGAATACCATCTGCTCCACTAGAGTCACCCTTGAGGCGGCTGTTGAATCCACAATTGACGCGCTCGACTGACGACTCAGCCACCTTATCACCAGGCTTGCGCAACAGGTTGAGAACAGACTTGAAGTCTTGGGATACGTTAGTCGAGGTTGGGAGGATGACAATGTCGGGCTTCAAAGAGTCGGACCGGAAGAGGAAGGCGCGATAACCGCCCTCAAGCGGTTCAATCTCGTTGACCTTTGCATACTTGCTGCAAAGAAGCTGGTGGCATGGCGAGTCCGCTTTCTCGCACTCTTTGTTGCAGTACCAGACGCCTTTGCAACGAAGGCACAAGTCGACGCTGTTGGACTTGCCGCAGGTGATGCAGTATTTCTCTGCCTCTGTGTGGAGGGAGGGGATGAGAGGACTCTGAGATACAACTGGGTCGTCGACCTGGGACGCCATTGTGTCGTATCTCTGTGACCTGCCCAAAAAGGTCAGCGGACTTGTAGAGAACAGGTGTGCCCAAGGAAGCTGGTTGGGAGGAGATCACAAGAACACAGGGTGGATGAGGCTCAGGCGGAAAGTGCAACTCTGGCTGAGACGTGATTGTCGATTGACAAACGAACGTGGGAATGATAGATCTGATATTGGGGCTGGGTGAGACGCTGGCAGACAGCCCAACAATTGAAGTGAAGTCTGGGGGTAGATGAGCAGAAGGAAGTTTGCATTGGGTTGAATATGATGGTGGTCACTTACTGAGAGACTATGTCGCGACTGATGGCTGTATCCGACGTCGAGGCGGTTTGAGAGAAAGTGAAGTAGCGAATTCAAAATCGGCGAACTTGCTGTCAGTCGACCCGGTATGGCCTTGGGGGTCAGCTCAATGGTAATGGGGGAAAGAACGATTTTGAGTGAGCAACAGAAAACAAAATGACGAATCCTAATAGGGTCTGCGACGATGAAAAAGTGTGTCAAAGTGGAGGGCGAGACTGGTTGCTGTCAGGCACGGGTAACTTGTCAATTCAGAATGGCTTTGCGCAGCTGCCAAAAAGAGGACTGGGGAAGAACCAACTTTATGTAACTATTAGTAAAGTGCGAGGAAGGATGGAGGAGGAAATTGCAAACGGCGTGTGGTTTTGATCACGTAGCTGAGAACAGCTTCACATGAGCTGGTGCCGTCTGATGTGCTAGGCTTCCCAAGAAATGCACCCTGGCCAATCGGTCTCTCAACCGGCTAGTTTTTGCTAGGAGGAAAGCGAAAGCTCAATCGAGGTGTGAAGCCTCGAACTGATTGGCAGCCGCAATGCCTCCCAGGGTCCCTCAGTGACTTTCTGAGGCTCCTTCGACGGATTGGTAAGTAAGCAAACCTCCTCAGGCTTCTTGTAAAGCAGGCAGAAGAAGTGATAGGACAGGTGATTCCCCTCCTTGGGAACCTAAAAACAATAATTTCCGTGTGCGGTAACTGCAACTACCTAGGTATGTGCTTTCTGGTTTGTGTAGAACTACGGTCTGTTGTCGGACTGCAGGTTACCAAGTAATTCAATGACTAGACTTTATGAAGTGGCTGTTTTGAGGCCATACGTGTATCTCAGTTCTAGCTGAAATTGACTAGATGCTACGGCGGATGCTACGGCAGAAGATGAAAGCTTTGGTTCCAGTGCAATTGGACTTTAGTCATGGTCATGGACATGCGAGGTTTCTTCTTAGAACCACCAAGTCTGTAATCATTGAAGTCCCCAGTGAGCCTGAGAAGATGCACTCACTGATATCTCCATTCCCTTTACTGTCTATTTGGAAGTGACAACATTTGCGTGTTGGCAGGTCCCACAGGTCCCACTTCGTTATCATCAACCTTGGAAGCCACGAATTACGTTTCAAGCGGCCAACAATTGCCATATTTACCACTCAGGTGAATTTGGATCCCCTGGTCAAGGGCGAAGCATTTGTTTTGTCACCTGGTGTAGAGACAAGGCAGAGGGAACAGGAGAGCTTCAATTTGAACCTGCAGAATCGGAACTCACAAAGCCTTTATGGAGGCAAATAGACATCACTCGTTTCGTTTTAATTCGGTATAACAGCCGAAATCATACGAGCGCCTTCAGAGTGGTGAACGCTCAAGCCCCAGCGTTTGGAAAAACATACAATGCCGATAACAGTGGCCAAAACACGATGACAGATACACATCGGTTTGTGAAATTGTCGCGCCCAGTGAGGATTCTAATGTCTTCAAGTTTGGGAATGCCCGATTGAAACAACTTAATCATGTGGGCCAATATAGCTCTGCTGCCTTTGTGCGGCAACCTGGTGGCACATAGTACTTTTGATATGAGATCGGATATTCGCACCAAAGAAAACGGATAGTACACTGATAAATATACTTTTTTCAAATTTTTAAAGTTATTTACTAGGATATATATATATACTTTCCTAACCTTATATTCATTAATTTTTAACATATTTAAGTATATTAAAATTAAAGTTATTAAAAATTATCTTTATATTTTTATTTAAGTTTTTATTTACTAAATAATATTAACTTTATAAGATTATAACTTAGTATCTAATAGTACTATAAGTTTATAAAAAATACACTTAAATCCATTATATTTTATAGTATATTCTAATATTAAATATTATACTTTGAAAAAATTCTAGGCTAAAGTTAAAATAGAAATTCTAATATAGAGCTTTTTTAAAAAAAATTAAAAAATACTATTATTTATTAAATATTAATTTTATAATAGTTTTTATAGGGCTAAGTTTTATACTATTATATAATAGAAATCTAGGGGATATTTTTAATATATAAATGTATATAATATTTATAGGACTAAGTTAGTAATTTAACTGTATGCTTATTTTAGTAACCGGTGTACTATCCGTTTTCTTCGGTGCGAATATCCGATCTCTTTGATATTGTGAAGAAGTCCGTCAACCGCCTCCACGCAGGTCTTTAGCAACTCGTCGTTGGGGCATACCTATTGTAAAAGGCTCAGTAGTTTTCTCAACGCAGATGACTTCACTTGCGAAGGTGGTGACAGTGTGAATTGCCATGACGTCGTCTGGTTGGGGCGATCGCCTCCTCGATGTCACCGACCTCTTAATCGGAATCACGGATGCCGGAGCACAGCGTCAAAAGATATTGTTCATCCCACGCGCCTCGTGCAAATTTCCCCCCTGACTGACTCACTTGTCACTTCTATTCCTGCCATGGACATATGTATTGGCCAATTGATGATCACTTTAAACTAGTGGTCAGAGGAACGTTGTTCGCTAAAGGTCTCCCAGAGCTCAGGATGGTGAGGTTCACGCATTATGGTGGTAAAAATGTTGACAATAAAAGGAGCAGAGGTATCCAAATGGGGGCCCCTGGTGTTGCCTTGCCCGGGCCCCCTTCGTGGAGGGGGGGGGGTTGGGTAGGTTCAGCTAGCTCTCCACCAATCAGATCTCAAGCTTGAGGAACCATGAATGCGCGTGTTGGCTGCGAGTTCCGTTCAGAGACTATTGTGGGCGAATAGCGTAGCAATATGGAGCCCGGATGTGAGCCAGCCCACCGGGCATGTATATCTCCACGCAGCTACGTCTGGCTGAAGTTTCTGAAACGCGACGTGAGGGAGAAAACAACACCACTGGCACACGGCGTACGAGCATCTGAACCTCAACACAACCAGCAGCATCAACTACACGGAACCATTATTACATATCTAAGAACCTTGCCATGGCACCATATCAATATGATACCCTACCAAAAGACGCATTTCGTCTACTCACTATCGTCGACGATAAGGGTCCCGTGATACAATGCACACTCTCCACCTTCTCACTTGACAATCCACCCACCTACATGGCCCTGTCTTATACATGGGGGAGCGCCCTCCCGGGCGACGGCCTGACGGCAGATCTGGACCACACTCTTCTATGTGACGGGGCTGAAATTGCCATCACAGCGAGCTTAGAAAACGCCCTGCTCTCAGTGCCACTGACACAAGACTACATCTGGGCTGATGCCGTCTGCATCAACCAGCAGGACCTCGCCGAGCGTAGCGCCCAGGTCGCCCTCATGGGGAAGATCTACTCCCATGCGAGCCAGGTCACGGTCTGGCTTGGCGTCGCGGACCGCTCCACACAGATAGCCTTCGACTTCATCCATGACTTTGCGAGCCGTGTGCCCAAGGATCTGCCAGGGGATCATTGGGACGAGGTACAGGTTGACCAGTACTTCTCGGACCCTGAACTCTGGGACAGGCTCGGACGCCCCGAGTGGACTTCCGCCGAGAGGCACGCGCTTATCTGGCTTTTCCTACGCAACTGGTTCACCAGGACTTGGGTGATACAAGAGGTTGTCTTTGCAAGCGATGCCGTGGTGCTTTGTGGGTCGAATTCAGCACCCTGGCGGTCTTTGTGGCTGGTGTCGGAGCTTGCCCAATGTCGGAATCTCACGAGCATTGCCGTACAAGAAGTCGCAGATGCCAGGGAATTCCTGACGATGCACGATGGCTATTTCATGCCCATCGCAGCCGTTCCCTCCGAAATCGTGAGCTTGAAAATCGGCTGCAGAGATATCCCTCCTTTCATAAGCGGTCATGACGAGAAAAGGGACCATGAAGCGGCAAACTTGTTGCATGGTGCCATTCGAGCAACACGAAACCTGCGGGCCACCGAGCTCAAGGACAAAATCTTTGCGCCTATAGCATTAGTCCTTCATGTGTTGCCCATCGAAGGACTTATGGCCAGGCTTAGACCAGACTACTCCAAGTCCACTGCCCAAGTCTTCACCGAGGTGAGCTCATTTCTGCTGCAGCATGACGCCCTTCCTGGGAAGAGCTATTTCCTATCAATGGCTGGTAATGCTACGCCAGCTCGGGTGGAAGGTTTGCCTTCTTGGGTGCAGGACTATAGCGTTCCTGAAGATAAGACCATTATACTCGACGACGACTGCAACTTCAACTGCATCGCTGGCATTAGCCAGGACAACAACCTCGAATTTATTCCAAGTGGTTCAACACTCCGCTTGCATATATCGCGATTCGACACCTTATCGGAACTAGTACTACTGCCGTTCTTGCCGATACGCCAGCGCAGAGTTGCTGAGATTCTGCCGTTGCTCCAGTTTGCCGCAGCCCTTCCCGATTTCGATGCTCGCGGAGAACCAGCAATTCTGTCCATGATTCATTCTATCACAGCGAACGGTACGCGGGAGTATGATTACAGAACAGCTTATGACAAATTCCGGGAAAAGTTTACTCAATTCTTCTACCTTGCGGCTAGCCGAGGGTATATATCAGTCGATGAAACATTAGCCCCAGGGTCTACTTTTAGTCGCCTACTTAATGATTTCGAAGAGCGTGGTATAACAGCTTTCCCAACCTATATTGAGCTCTGCAATGGAGTGGAAGACCTCGGATCTGTCCAGATACCCGAGGACCAAGCTTTCGAATTCATGATGACCACTGACCGACAGGCTTTCCTGTCAACTGAGGGGTATATCGGGATCGTGCCAATAACAGCTCAGAGTGGCGATGAGATTATGTTTCTACCAGTATCTCCAGTACCGTTCGTATTCAGGAAGATGGATCAATCTGGCGAATATAAGTTAGTGGGCGAGGCTTATGTTCACGGAATAATGTATGGTGAGCTATGGAGAGAAGGTCTACAGCCTGAGTGGTCACCTTTGACTCTTGTCTAGGTCAGCATCCGAGGCGAATTCATGACCATTTCGAAGGATCGTTTAACATCAGCACTAGTTCGTCTATATGACTCTTGTCATTTACTGTTGGTAGATCAATCCAGGCTTCCTATTACCGAAAAATCTTCTTAACCTTGACCACTCTACCATCACTCCCGACTCGGGAGCCAACACCCGGGCATGTCGAGGTGGCCTCGGCTGGTACGGGCAAACTGTGCGATATTCGAATATGAAGCTGGCATATGTGTGGAACATAACTCCATAAGGAGCCCCAGACGTCATCCTTGAAATAGTTCCGACTGACCTATTCACTTACAGCAGACAGCGACGGGGACGAAGAAGGTACCCCTGACTCGGAGGGGGTGGAAGCTGACATACGAGACAAGAAGGGAGGCTAGGTCTCAAGCCATCGCTGCGGGTGCGGCTTCATATTTTCCAAAAACCAAAGTGGTCGCAGAATAGCTGCGAATTGGGTACTAATACAGCATCGGGCTGAATCGTCGAGACTCTTTTCTTCCCAACTTGCCCATTAGTCCATTCTTGACCACATTGATCCGTTGACGAGCCCGGCTCAATCCCATTCCCACGCTCAGACTGAGTCTTCCCAAGTACTAGATATCGTCGGCTCGACTTGACTCTCCACTCGAGCCCTCTTGTACATCTAGCTCATAATATTTTCCCGCGAACTATTAGATTGCATTCTTCTCGCGTCTTTGCATATGTGACTTTATGGTGAAGTAAACTCCGTCCGGCATTCCGTGCTTACGCACCTCAGGGTGGAGATCGATGCGTAGAAAGCTTAAAAATAGATCAATTATATATATAAATATAGTGTAGTCTTCACTTGGGGTAGTTGTTTACTTTGATCGTACCCGCATCTTTGGAGGCTTGGAGGACGGCAAAATTGTGAATATGAGACAGAGATGTCATGACATCGATGCCATAAGCTCGGCGAAAAGGGGTAGTATCCTGTGGATTTTATCTATTCTTGACTCCAAGTACCGATATGGTCAATAGATCTCTTTGGGTGGTCATAGACGAGCCGGTCATGGCTTTGCTGTCTTTGATCCCACATTCACACCCTTTTCCCCTGCCAAGGTTGACCCCTCAGCATATTGTTCAGACGGATTCATCTTTCATTTTAGAAAACACACCCAGAGGCTTAGCACTAAACCTGTCTTGCATAGAAATTTCAGTCAAGAGCTGCTTCAAAATGCTCGCAGCCTTCATTCATAGAGAGAGCCTTGGTTTTCTTATACTATTTCACTGGGGACGTTGAGTTATGGGAACGCCCATCCGAGGCATGGACTTTTTATCTAAGTTTTTAGACTGTGGCTAGGTAGTTGGCGCAGCGAAAGGATCCGTTGTAGTCAAGCAAGATCGGTAAGTGTATCTGTTTCCTGGCATATTGTGAAGAACTTTCAGGCAATCTTTTCATAGCCTGGTAGCTACACATTACCTTCGTCGCGGAATCAAAAGGAACGCCAGAGACCAGCCCCGGTTTGGGCCAAATGCAGCATTTATCGAGTCTGTAACAACCATTCCTAACATTTCCAGTTCAATGATGTCTTGGATACAGCCACCAGGCTCCAGCTCCGGCAACAGCCACAACGGAGACTGCAAGTACACCGAAGGCCTTTTTAATTCCTGGCTCCAAGAAACCTTGCGCAATCTCCGCAAACTCATCCGGAAGATTTCCCCGGGGATAACGCACATCTGGAATCTTTGCATCGAGAAATGGGCAGACTTGTTCCCAGCCTAGCCCATCTTCCAGCCGCACATGGAGAAGCCTCTCCGGCGGTACATACTTCTTGATTGTCATCGTGCTGTGGGAGTTCTGTCAGATGCTATTGCAGACCGACTGTATAACCTCACGCACAGACAAAATTGGGAAACTTACTACTGCTCATACCAACGCTCAATGTTCTCATCGCAGCCTGGGTCGTCTGGCCATTTCCCTTGCGTGTAAACACGGTACATGTCGTCACCGAGGTTGAAGAATGTCCTGTTGTAAGTATCAAAATACTTCAAAAGCCCTAGAGGCAGCGAGTGCCCGGCCCTGATGAACTTTCCTATCGTGTTCTGGATTGACCGGGCAAAAGAGGCCGGCTTTCTCTCTGTCAGGATGAACTTGACGTCGGGGTCATCGATGTAGGCATCCACAAAAGGTATCCCTCCTGAATAGCTTGGGATCTCGCAAATTGCCTGAATCTCTTGTTAGTACAGACGCCAGTACAGGCATTGTGTGAAAAAGAGTTCAAACCCACATCAAACCCTTTGAACCATTTGTCGAATTCTCGACGTCCATATGGTTTCGCCACATCGCTTTGCTCCTGACTGAGGTGGATGTACTCGTGAAACATCCGAAAATGATCTAAGCCGCCAATGCAAACCTCAACCATGTGATATGGATTATATCCAAGTATTTTAAGGCCCTTGTACAAACTCAAGGTCCCACTCCTGAGTTGTTCGTCAGACACACGAGTACATCTCGGTCCTGAGGTGGATCACAACCCACCTGCTTGCGCCAAGAACAATCACTTTCATCCGCGTGGCATCTTGGGGACTCTCGATGGTGTCGATGAATCGACACTCAGTACCTTCTTTGGTGCCCATAGTCGCCTGTTCAATGGTCACAACCCGTCAAGTATTCTCATTGTTGGAGGGGAAAACGAGGGGTGTGGACAATCACGCAGATGAGAGATACCCCTCCGCTTGGGTATATATGGAGAACTATTTTTCATTTTTAATGACGTTTTCGGTGCTACCAGCCCAAATTGCTTGCATTCACAGTGACCGCTTCTAGCCACGAAGGGACTGGACCGTACGTCTGACAGGCATGTTTGGCATAGAGCAAGGATATGAGGGCCCACTCGGGAAGCCGACTACCTGCATCGCCGCGGATCTCGGTGTAGCTACCGGATGTGATGGTAACATCAAAGATAGCTAGGTGGTGAGCAAGTGTGACAACGCGACAGAATCGTACAGCTTAAAGTGCCATGATTGATATCTGAATGCGAGTATTCACGGATGAGCGATTCGCTGGCACGCCGACGTCGCTCTGAATTAGCCAAAGAGAGCAGAGTGGAGACATCTTCGAAGGTGAACGAGGGAAAACATTGACGGAATAGGGCCGGATGCAAAGCTACATAGGGAGCCTGCATTAACGGCGATCAAAAATCTCGGTCATCTTGAGCCTAGTTGATTTTGAACTGAAACTACTCAAGACCGTATACAATTTGAGTACTATTTAGCCTGTATCACGCCTTAAGAGTAGTGAGAATTTTTAACTTTTATGATCATGGAACATGAATAATTCGGCTTTCGATGGTAGAGACGAAACAACTTGAAACTTGTGTACAACTCAAGAAGCACCATAGGCTGCGCTTCACCCACGGCCATATTGGTTCGTCTGAATGAGGGGAAAGTCCCAGGGAACAGGCACTTGAGCAAATCAGGAATCTACCTGTATTCCAAGGTGCCGTCACACCCTTCCATGTAAGGATCCGAACCACAGAAGACAGCGGCTGAGTGCAATATATTTTGCTATTATGTACAGAATTTGTTGGAGTATGTGCATTGAAGAAGTGAATATGTCCGATGAAAGGTGTTCACAGCAAGTCATGGCTTAGAAAGCCGCTCACTTCACGAGTTGGTCAGAGTCGTGGCTTCAAGTGGGCACAGGCCAGCCAGTAGACCAGCTCAACCCATTCCAGCCAAAACGGTAGTCGGCATCGGCGTAACCCACGCCAGTGTCGGCATAATGATAGTACAGAACCGCGCCACCATGGGCAGCGTCGACCATTACGCCCTGGCCACCAGGTCCATACACCTTCCCGTGGGATGCCAGGACGGTCGTGCCGCCACCCTGTGCGCAGTTGACACCCCGTTGGTCGACAAAGGGCCCATTGACGCTCTCGCTGCGACACACGTTGATTCTGTACTCCTCGCCGGGGCCGGGCATGGTAGTTTCATAGCCGCAGCAGATTCCAGAAGACCAGAAGAGATAGTAGTACGGCGCTCGGTAGTACATGAAGGGGCCTTCCTCGGCATGAGTGCCCGAAGAGTTGAACGCGATGTTGTAGCTGGTGCCTGCGGCCTTGGTGGGATTGGTCGCCATTGGGACCTGGAATAAATCATTCCAAAAGGAGCCAAAGTTCAAGACGAACTTTCCGTCGGCTGTTTCGACCAGGTTGGGGTCGATGGCGTTGTATTTGCTTCCAGCCTTGGATGAGACACCGGTGGCTCCGTGGTCTGTCCAAGAGCCGGCCTCCAGCGTGGTTGAAGTTGCAACCCCAATAGCTGACGCCTGGCTTCCAAATGCAGATACTGCGTAGTAGAGATAGTACGTGTTCCCGACAAGGCGGACATCAGGAGCCCCTGATGGTGACGTTAGTCCTGCTACGGATCCTAAAGTGTTGTATTCTAGAACATTCCAAAACATGAAAGACGGGGATCCGTGAAAGGTGAAAAGTGATGCTTACAGAGATCGTCCTTTCCAGCCAGGTTGATTGAACTCCCATCAGGAATTGCGGCTCCTCTGAACGTCCATGGCCCACTCAGTGAGTCAGAGTCGTAGATCATAATCTTGCCGCCAGTATTGAAACGGAAGTATTTGCCGTCCGAGGATCTTTTGATCAAGGCTGGGTCGTGAGCGAAACAGTCGCCAGAGCAGGCACCCGGGTTAGGATATGCTGCCTGAGCAACAGGAAGGGCGAATAGAGCCAGGGCGACCAGGCCTCTGGTAAGGCTAGAAACAGAGAGCATAATGAAGGCCGGGGTATGCTTTTACCCACAACGTCCGGGAGGGGGGGGGGAGAAAGAAACAAAGGTAAACTCGGTGAAGCAAAACATTGTTTCCCACGATGACCGTTTGGGGCGATACAGTTGTTATATGGTAGGTTCGAATGGGTCTGTCAAATGCCCCCTGATTGCCTGAACGGGGGGCTTGATGAAACGCAGGACTGCAGAAGCAGTCCTTCCCAATATCGCACTGCGCGGGAACCTTCACTTCTAGGCGGTGGATCGCCGAAGGACACAGGGCGCAAAGACCAAATTAAAATGGGCACATGTTCTACTTGGGGCATTGGGAGGAATTGTGGATACCAGAATAGCTTGTTTCGATTCAAAATAAGAGGCACAGAGGAAACGATGCTCAAAGGGGACCAGGATGTGTCGGTCAGGAAGATGGCTGTAGTAGTCTCATGCCCTGGTCCGGTTCTTGTCGTCTGACTCTTTGGTTGATCACACAGCAAGCACCGCGCGGAAGACACATCTTAAGCCCGCGGGTCATGATGGAAATGGTGTCTTCCTGTTGCGTATCTGATGACCTCGGAGCACGGGGCAGCTCACGAAACGAGAGCGACGGCTCTCACGACACTTGTCGGGACCATGATGCCGGCATTGCTGAATACGGGACGACCTCGCCAAGGGTGATCCACCGGTAGCCAGAGGATCCATAAACTTTGGCTACGAGGGCCCATAACGGCAGTCCCATAGAAGGATAAACTCCGAACAAAGGACCCCACTGCTGGGTTGTACGCCCTCAATAGTGCCAGAGAGCTTGGGGCTGGAACGAAATTGTCCCAGGCCTTAAGATGCTGCTGATCCCAGCCGGTAATGTCTGTTGCCCTTTCTTGACCACTGTATTCATCCCATGATGCTATGTCGGGAGACGATCCGTTGCGCGAGCTGGGCAGATGATGGAGAGGTGCTGGCAGGCGGCCAGCTCAGCACCGACAAGTGAAACATCAAGTGGGGCCAGGCAAGCAAGGTGCCACAGCAGACGGAGGGCGGCTCGCTGAATCGGCCGTGATGGCTAAGCGATGTGGTGAAGGCGACTTGCCAAGAAGGAGACGGTTCAGAAGCTGCCAGCCTGCTTCAGGAAGTCAAATCTCGTTTATCTAGGACGATGGCCAATGATCGGCGCAGCGAACTTGCTGCGGTGCGCTCGCGTTCGGGCCGCTCCCGGTGGCGACAACCCTGAATCGATCATCCGAAGCCTCTGATTTGCGGCTTTGTCGCTCGGCTGGGGCAAAATCGGGGCGTCCAGGCTGCCAGGGGCCTTGGGTCCCAGCTCGGTATGTAGGCTCAAATGATCGACAGGCACGTACAGCCAGCCGCAAAAAGTTCCGACAGCAACGTCAAAAAGAAGAAATGATTAGTTGATAGCATGTAGAGGTAGGGACCACGCCACGATGCGTGTGGCTTGCAGCCTGCAGCGTACAGCTTGTTGGGATGAAAGGCAAGTCCCGCGTCGAAGGCCGGGTTGCAGACAACAAGCAACTCGATCGGGCTTCAGAGGTCGCATGGCCAGGTCGACCTGCAACAGCAGGAGCCAGGACACAGAGCCGCGCCTTCCATGCAATCGACACCTGTGGCCCAGACCAACGTCATCCACGTCGGTTTCTCTCGCCCCTGGAGCTGCAGCTCTGCAGCTCTGCAAGCTACCTCGAGACTGCTCGGCGTGCGCTGCTCTCATGCTTCTGCTGCAAGAAGCATCAACCCCTAGATGCCCGATTAATTTCCGTCTACTTGCCCTTCTCACTGCTGTGCTGCACGTGTTGCCGTCTAGATCGCTCCACGGAGCCTCGAGCAGCAAGCATCACGTTGCCTGCTCTGTGAGCTCACGTCGTGGCCACTGGCCGCCAGCCACCACCTTCGAACCCGAGCTCCGTCGACCGCCATGACAAGGCCAACCCCACGGAATACGAGTCTGGAAATCGACATCTGGCAGAAGAACAGCATCAAACACCGGTCAGGCGATATGTGCCTTCACTTGACGCTTGACCTGGGCTGGACACAACCCCAAAGAACATGTCATATGACCCCGTGGAAGGTCGGATTCCCCTACTAGCTCTTTCAACACGCAGCTGCGAACTGGTCGCTTACCACATCGCATCTCGGGCAATCGGAGCTCTCCAGCCGCAGAGATATACACACAATTGGCATGCTTCTCTGGGCCGGGGGCGTCCCCGTCTGACAGGTCCACCGGCACGGTAACCTCGGTCAGGACCCTCACAGACGGCAGACATGAATGTCAGACCTTGGCGCTTTTTCCGTGTCAAGGACCCTCAAGAGTTCAATAGCGGTGTCGAGAGTCTTGTTCTCACTGTTGTCTGCTGCAAGACAGACATGCTGATCTAGTCTTTCTAAGTCTTCCTTGCGTCTGCTATCAGTGGGGCCGCCTCCGCCCTTGACCATTGTGTGTCGGCCGCGAGGCCGAGCCGATTGTCAGCGATTGGCCGACCTCCAGCGCCGCACCAATGGTGTAGGTAAGACGACGATTGGGCAGAGAGCCGCCACCTGTTGTGCATCTCGTTGAACAGCTCATGACGACGTTGTTCTATTGCTGCGCTCGGGCGGGATCACATATCGTGCACCACTCGGCAAAAGTCGAAGCAATACAGATCGAGGGATTGAGAGCGGGATAGTCTTCGGCGTTGGCCAAATGCATACGCCATCACGAAGTGACCAACAAGCGATATAAGAACCCTCCTCCCGACCTGCCTGATGAGACCGTTAGCCTCGCCTTATCAGTGGGGCGCAGGGCTCTTGTTTGGATCTGCTGTATCCCCGACACCAATTCGAGGGCGGACTTTCGTCCATTCTCCGCCCGCCCAGATTCCAGACCTCGAATAATTCATGCAACATTGAGCCTTTTGTCACACCCCTCACCAGACAGACCAATTACCACCCAGTAAATGATCAAATCTTAGGGCGTCGGCGTGCCTGAATTGAGGGTTTCGCCCAGGCCAATCATCAAATTCCGCCGCTGTGGTAAGGTTTGGAGCCCCGATGAGATTGCTCTGGGTGTTGGTTCGTCCAAGGCTCGGCTTCTCCAGGGGGGATGGCATGGGTGCCGATAGCTGTGCTATCTGACCAATGAAGCAGCGCTCAGTCAAGGAATTGAGTGATGGCAACACCCAACCAAAATCTCTCTCGCCGTCCGGCTCACGTCTCCAAGAGGGAACAAACTGTTTGCCTTTCCTCTCTTTTGCCCTCATGATAGGGCCAGACGCGACCGAGCTCTCATGAAACAAACTCTGGCTTTTCAAGTAAATGAGCATCATGCACTTGGAACTGGTGGAGCTGATTCAGGAAGTGAATTGAGGCACCGAAACAGCAGTGCGATCCGGAAGGCCGTGCCCACCTAAATTGCCTGTCATTGAGCTGACGGGTCGGTGAGCCCACTTTCCCACGTTGCCCCCCGGTTCCTTTGCATCTCGACCCTTGCAATATGTATTCACGTAGGTCTGGTCTGTGGCCTGTCCGTCGAGCCGCCTTTCGTATTGTGAACCTGGCACACCACTGTTTCTTGCGGAAGTAGCCTGTGTGCGTCCGCGTCCGCAACACCTGGCTAAGAAGACATGCTGCGCAGTGGTGATTCGCTACACGGGCCGCCGACAGGGACAAGTCGGCGTCCAAACCCATGAGTTCTGGAGGTCTGCTTACTTTTTTCTTCTGTCATTTTCCTAAATCCCCTTACTTCGCCTCGATTGGTGCTACGCCGCGTGCGTAAGGCTCCAAGACTTGGCCTGCTGGTGGGGTACAGGCTGTCTACTTTGTCCTGACAACTTGCTGCGAGCACGCCCATCGAATGGCGGGCGTTCGCCCGTCTGTCAAGCATCCCAGCTTCCTGCCCGTATCCAGTTCCAGGGCGCCAGTTTCTTTGATCACAGCAGTGGCCTCGTTCTCACCGTCCCACTTCCTTCTCCAAGATACGGGGTGTTTGGGTTTTTGGGCTTTTCGCGTGGTCTATGCCTGAAGCTCCATCAGTCCGCCTTGGGAGGTAGGGCTAGGTGAAGGTCCAGGGATCGGAATGTAACCGTGTAAGCTGCATGCAAGGGTCTCGATAAGGCCAAACCGAGCCAAATCGAAAGCAGACAGGTATAAGCTGGTTGCATGCCCTGCAGCTAAAAGGGGTCTGGGGTTGAGGATCCTGCCGCGGAGAGCACCAGATATCCGCCTCGAACTTAACCAGCAGAAGCACAAATTCCGGCCTTATAGTTGGGTCCCCGCCAGCTCACCAAGCTTATTCTCGCCGGGCCCACAGAGTTTCGTCGGATTAGACTCGCGTCTGTCGCATCTCGACACCAAGCTCCCTCTTCGCCACCTCCACTGCCCTTCCTCATCTTTGTACATGAAGTACACAAGAGAATCGTCCCTTTCCATTCTTTGATTTTTGCCGTCTTACCGCACAGGCTAGGGATATATCAATGGAGCGGAGTTACATATGTCGCGACTAAAATGACCAGAGTGTAACGTCCCGCCGGTCCCCAGCTTGAAGATCACCCACGTGCGGCCCGACCCCGGATCGGTCCGGATACCAGCGGCGGTGTCAGCCAACCTCTGAATCGGACAAGAACGTGTTACCAACAATCAAGAGCGTCAGCGTCAGCGTTAGCTTGTGATTATCGCGACGGAAAGGATCTATTCATTGAACTTCCATAGACGATTCTCGCTGTCTGACCGTTGTAGAGTAGCTAAGCAAGCAGGAGTGCTCGGTCGCATCCCATTTTAGTCATGTCGGGACGCAGCGCCTATGTACGCAAAAAGATCACTGAGCCAAAAGCCAAGGCCCAACATGGACCAGACGCAAATCTTGATGAACTGCCCACGGTAGCTCTGGGTCCGTCTAGGCAGGACTCGGCCAGGTTGGGCGCTGCCCATGGGCGCGGTCCTCGTCCCGCAGACCTCACGGTGGAGGGCGATGTGCTGTCCATAGAGGGCAGTCAAAGCAGCGGCAGCATCGATGGCCGAAGACTCGATCCAGCACAGCCGAAGCATCCTCTGGAAGACTTTGCGTATGCTCGGGCCAGGAAGCCCACCATCAAGGCGGAGGATATTTCAGGCGTGGGCATCTCGAAGAGTGGAATGAGGTCTGTAATGGATCAGAACAGTGAAAAGGTACGAAAAGGAATCGCAAAAGCCTTCACTTTCGGCGGAAAGAAAACCAGGCGCGAGGAGGTGATAAGGCCACAAGAAATCAGACCCGAATCGTCGGCGACCGTGCGGCCAAGTCAGCTTCCTCGTGGAGGAGAGCCTGAGCCATCACCACTTGAAGATCGAGAGCAGCCGCCATACCCGCATGCGAACTACACCTACGACTCACAATGGGATGCATCCCTTGGGCCGGCCTCACCGCCTCCAGTGGCCAAATTACCTGCACTGCCGTCTCCAGCAGCGACGCCTCAGATAAAGCGGTGGATAGGCACAGGGAGGCCAGTGCAACGGTGGAACAAGCTGCGGAAAGACCCTGAACTCTGGGATCCGAACGGTGATGTCTTGGTATACCTGGGTCACAAGGGACAGAATCCCCGGCCGAATCCGTCCTTCAGACTCTCCTCCCATGTGATAGAAGCGACTGAATCTCGGCCTCTAATCACCATGCTCCGAGAAGGGTCAACCGAGGACGAAATGACGCTCTCGCCATCGCCGAGAGGCGCACCGCCGATGTTACTACCTCGGCAGAGCAGCTTGTCAGCTGCTGCTCGAGATCAAATGGCCGGCCAGAGACCCCAGGCGAGCAGTCGAAGCGGTAGCCAAGCTACACCTCCCCTCTCGGAGGACACGATTCTCACCAGTACGGATGGCCAGATTAGCTATGAGATATTCTTCTCTCCGCCCTCCAATGCGAGCAAGACCGAGCAGATCCGGTACAGCGTATCCGTTCGCAATGTGTTTGCCATACTTCACCATGCTTCCCTAGTTGGGCTCTCCTTGTGCCAGGCCCTCTCGGATCTTCATTCACGCATGGAACAATTCATGCCGCAGGCGGACACTGACAATCTGAGCACAATTTTGGCCTACCTCGGTGCGCGGGGCATTGATGATGTCCGCAACGACGCAGAATCAGCCATCAGTCTTTTGGCGTGGTGCGAGGACCCCAAGGTCCGCTGGGAGGAGGGCTGGCGCGAGAGCTTTTTGCACGTAGCTGGCATGTACGGAAGTATGAGAGAGCGGTCGCTGATGGAGTCATCGCCAGACTTCAAGAGGATCAGCCCGATCACCCGGGCTTTGCTAGAAAGAGCAAGCTTGGAGATGCATCTTCGAGTACAGGCTGCCGAAGAACCACTTGCTACCTTTTCGTTCGAGGATATGTGGCCGCCCTCACTCTCATATATCTCGCCGGCCTCTGGGCCAGTCGTGGCGAGCCCGGCAAAGGCGAGTGCGGATCGGTTGCAGAGGTTCTTCCTATCGTACTACCGAAGTACTTGGGGGCGCTGGCCACCGCCGCCCCCTCCCGACGCGGTCACCTCTGATGAGAGCGACGAGCCGTTGTGGCTCACGCGGACGATAGTGCAGGCTCTGCAAAAAGACTTTGGTACACTGTACGATTATTTGGTCAATCGCGACATCGTATGGGACGGGTCCGAGACACGCTCGTCAAGGAAGTGGCTTATGGTGTCGGAGAGCGGGAACAAGGCGTTTGAGGCTGATACTGATGAGCTGCCAATGACTGACGTCCTCATCGAGTACGACAACAAACAGCGGTTTCCACACATTCCCCACCCGTACCCCTTGGTACCCGAATCCATCCCACCCGCGGCCAACATGGCAGCCTCGGGGGCCAACAGCAAAGGAAGGAAGCGAAGCAAGACCGGCAGCGAGGCCATGCCCGCCAGCGGAGGTGGCCCTCAGCGCCCAGGAGCTGTGGAGCGACGCATCCAGCTGGCTTACACCGAGGCCACCAACGTCTACATCCTCGGCAGCGACTTCGCCCAGACTGATCTGATCGACGCCTTTGTCAAGTTCGAGAAGACTGACCGGATCGGCGAAATCGACCCGAGCCTCGCGCGGAGGGGCCGCTGGATCCTGATCTACGGCATCCTGCAGACCCTAGCGAGCGTGTCAGCCGACGCACCGATAGTGCGGTACTCGGACGGGGTGGACTACCACCTGGGGCCCCGCCTGAAGGGCGCAAGGCTCCCACCGTGGGCGAAGAAGGGCAAGCAAGCCCCAAGCATCCAGCCGCAGGAGGCGTCCCACGAGCTCTCGTACTGCTGGCTCGCCCCGAGGACCTGGAACAACAGCAACACGTCAGCGAGCGAGGAGGGCGGAGTGGACAGCCAGGCGTCTGACGACAATTCGCCCATCGACACGAGACACGGATACTCGTTCCCCCAGCCGCCGCACCCTTCGCTGTCGGCCACGCTGTCGGGCGTGGGTGGTGGCCGCGGCTACGCATCGGCCCAGTCGAGCCGCGCACCGAGCGCCAGCGGGCAGAGCCGAGGTTACCACCCGGGCACCAGTTACGCCGGAAGCACGACGTCCTACGACGCGCAGAGCGACGCGGGGACCACGACGTCGTCGTGGCTGCACATGTCGACGACTTCCTCCGTCACCACGGCGCCGCTGCACGGGGGACGGACGAGCAAGGCGTCGTCGAGGACGGGCCTGCGAGGGGTGGCGCGGAGCACGGAAACGCTTGGGAGCCGGCGGGGCGGAGGGGCGCCACAACTGGCCAGCCCCGTGTCATCGACCCGGCTCGACGAGACAGAGGAGGGCGAGGGCGGCCGCGGCGAGTGGCCTATGAAGATTGGGGGCCGGGACCGGGGCAAGCTTCACATCTCGACGGCGGTGGACTCGTCCTCCGGGGGCAGGACGCGGCGGCGCGAAGGGTCGAGCTCCCGCAAGGAGAGCTTCGGGGCGGTCAGGGAGGGCGGGGAGGACAGCGACGACCAGCAGTGGGTGGTAAGGAGGATGAACAGCCGGCCGCTGCTCAGCCCGAGCGAGACGAGCAGTGTCGCGCAGGCCATTAAGGACTTTGACGAGCTGGATGTGGATGATATCATTCCGCGGTAGGGCAGGGATGGTGTGGACATGGGAGGTTTATTACAACATTCACATATCAAAAAGTCCGGAGTGGGGATTCTCAGATACTGGTGAGCTTTATTTCTGGGCAACATGGTTAATATCTGGTATCGGCGGGATCTGCATCGAGATAGTGCAATCTGTGATGATATAATCTAGATCTAAGTAATAGTCTAGCTTCGGGAGATAATATTTTCCTATTTTTATAGGACCTTTTACCTTAAAAAGCACCTTATTATTCCTAATAGGGGAGAAGGTTATTTTATAATTATTAAAATATAACTTTAGGAGATAATATTTTCTTATTTTTAAAGGAGGTTTTACCCTAAATAGTACCTTATTATCTCTAATAGGAGAGAAGGTTATTTTATAAGTATTAAAATATAACTTTAGGAGATAATATTTTTCTAATTTTAAAGGAAATTTTATTTAAAATAATATCTTATTATTTTTAATAAGGGAAAAGATTATTTTATAATTATTAAAATATAGCTTTAAGAGAAAATATTTAATTATTTTTTAAAAAAATATTATATATAAAATTTTCTTATTTTTAATAGGGAAGGCCTTATTATTATTTTACTTCTTATAATTCTTATTATCTTTATTCTTATTTATATAATTCTTATTATTATTATTTTAGATCTTATTAATATTAATATTATTTCTTATAATTATAAGAATTTTTTTTCTATTTAATAATTTCCTTCTTTTTTATTTAAATATTATAAATTTAATATTAGTATTTATTAAAATCCTTTTTATTTATAATATTTATTAAATTTAAAAATATATTTATCTTAAATTTAGGTTAATTTTTATTAATATTCTTCTTATTTTTTTATAATTATTAGTATTATTATAAAGATTTTATTTATACTTAAAATTATTAAATATAATATATATAATATATTTCTTATTTTTAAATTAAGAAAATATCTTTTTTACTAAGATTTTATTTTATATAAATTTAAATAATATTTAAGTTTTAATATTAATAAAATTTAATAACTTTATATTAGTATTATTATTAATAATAATATTAAGTTAAATAATTTTAATTTTATAATATTTACCTTTAATATATATATTTTACTTAATTTTAGAATTTATTTTATAATTATATATAAAATAATAATATTTCTTAAAAGATTAATTTTTATACCTTATAATATAGTTTAAGTTAGTTATAAGATAATATAAGAGAGTTTTAAGATATTTAATAAACTTAGTCTTATTATTAGATTTAACTCTATAAGGTAGATATTAATATTTCTTATTTTTCTAATTATTATTATATCTAATAGCCTTAATCTTTATAAATTTATATATTATTATATAATTAGTAGTTTATTTTATTTTTATTTTAAGTATATTAATCTTAATAATTATTATATAATAAAATATTTTAACTTCTTAGCTTTAATATTAACTTATTATCTTATAAGTATTATTAACTTAATAAGTATTTTATTATCTTTATATTTATAAGATATAATTATATTTAAGATAATAAAACTTAATATATTTTTTTTAATTTTTTTATTAATCTTTATATATATCTTATAAATATTTAAATTTAAATATATTAGAAATTAACTTAACCTTTTATAAAAATAATACCTATATTTATAAGTTATAATTAAAAGTTTTTTATCCTTAATAGAAATATAAATAACCTTAAAATAACTTTAAAGGTTTTACTTATTTATAAATAATTTATTTAAAATAGAGCTATATTTTTTAAGATAGTTATAATATAAATAATATAAGTAAAAAGAGGTAATATTAGTAACTTTATTTAACTTATTTTTTTTAAAGTAGATATTTATATTATAATATATTATTTTTATATTCTTATTAAAGAATTTTAACTTATAATTATAATATTTAATTATTTAAATATTATATTTCTTATTTAAGTATTTTTAAAATATACTTATTATAAACTTAATATTATTAGAATATATATTATAAGTAAATATAATTAGTTTATCTTTATTATTAAGTAATTTATTATATAATAAATTAGAGACTTTAATATTATAATAAGAAGGATTAAATATAATTATATTTAATAATTATATATTAAATTAATTAAGTTATATTTTATTAAACTCCTTATTAATTTTTTAAAAGGGCTTCTTAAAGGGGATTTATAAGAAGATTATAAAAAGTTAAAATTAAAAAAATAAATTATAAGAACCTATAATATTATTTATTTACTTAGAATTAGTAGATATATTTTATATACTTTTATTAAATAAGTTTATTAGGTAGAATAACTTAATATAAAGAATTAACCTTTTATTTAGAAGGTATTTATTTTTATACTTTATAAAGCTTATAAATATAATTATATTAAATAGTTCCTTAATAATAATAATAAGTTAAAATATATAATATATTTATAATAATATAGGGAGGCCTTTTTAATTTAAGATAAGATATTTAATTTTATTTATAAAGTTTTTATTTAATTAATAAAAGTTAAAATAAAATAAAATAATCTTATTAATAATAATATAGGTACTTTTATTAATAATATATTATATAATATAAAGTAGCTATTCTTAATAGAGTAAAAAGTTTACCTTATATAGTTTATATAAATTAATAATCTTATTATATTAATTATAAAAGGAGCTTAATCTAATTTATAAGTTAAGATTATTAAAATTATATTTAAAATAATATAATATAATATAATTAATTATATAAAATATATATAATATTTTATTAAGAAGTAGGAGTTTTTTAAATTAGTTATTAAAGAGTTTATAAGACTTAAATATAAATTAATATTAATATTTTATATAGTTTTTATTAGTTTTAGAAACTTTTACTTTATAAGTTTTAATTTATATTTTTAAGAGGTCCTTATAGTTCTTTAATACCTTATTAAGCTTTTACTTTAATAAACTTATAATTTCTCTAATATAAAATATTTTAAAAATATCTTAAAGCTCTTAAGTTAAGAGCTCCTTCTAGTAAATATAGTATTTTAGGTAATTACTTTTTATAAAATTATAATAATTTTAAATAATAATTATATTATTAAGTATTATAATAAGCTAATTTATTTTAATCTTATACTTTAATTAAGATATTATTTAGTTTTTAAAAATTCTTAATAACTTTATAATAATTATAAGATTTATAAGGAATCTTATATTTTCCTTAATAAAATTTAAGAAGGAAGATATAATTATAATATTAGTAATAAAGTAGTATTATAATATATTATAAGTTATAATAAAAAATAAAATTATATTTAAGTTTAAATTTAATAAGAATAGTAAAAAATATATAAGTAGTTTTATTATATAATTAAAATTATATTTTTATAAAGAATTAATATTATTATTTATTATATTTATAAATTAGCTTTTAAAATAATTAAGAATATAATTTATATATTTATCCTTATTAGCCTTATAAAACTTCCTATTATAAACCTTATCTTAAAACTTAATTTTAGACTAATTTTTATAAATATAATACTTATTAATATAAGTTAGTAATATTATAAGAAATAACTTATCTTTTATCTTAAGATAAATATATAGTTTTATAATATAAATATATTTATTATTAATATAGAGGTATATCTTCTTCTTTTAGTTTTTATAAGGCTTAATAATAACTTAATATATATTAAAATATAAATTATAATTAAGATATAAGAAGATAAAATAATACTTTTTTATTATATTATTATTAAATAAGCTTATAATATTATTATTAGAATTAATTATAATTTAGGTATTAATATTCTTAGTTATCTAAAATTTTTTAATTATAATAAATATATTATTTATAATTAAATTATTAGTTTAAAAGAGTTATTAAATTTCTTTTATTATTAGCTTTAATATATTAATAATAAGTTTAGTTTATTTAATAGTTAAAGTAATTATATTAATAATAAGGTATAAATATTTATTATATTTATAATTAATCTTATTTTATAATATATAGAAATTTATAGGGTATTTTTTACTTAGAAAGTTCTTAGTTATATAAGAAGTTATATTAAGAAGGTTATTATTAGTAGGGAGCTCCTATAGTATAATATATCTCTTATTATTATTACTAAGCTCCTTTTTAAGGTATAAAAGTTATATCTTATATAGCTTTACTATTATAATATAACTCTTCTTATTTAGACTTATAAGTTTCTTATTAAAAAGGTTAATTATAAAATAAGTAATAGAGAATATATTTTCTTTAACCTTAGTTATATTACTTATATATTTATAAAAGATATAATAAATAGCTTCTAGAATAAGTAGCTTATATAAGTTAGAGTTAGTTTATTTAGACCTCTTTTTATATAAGAGGGTAATTTATAGCTTACTTATTATAATTAGGAACTTAGTATATTTAGTCTTTATTTTCTTAAATAGTTCTTTTAGGAAGAATATTATATTATAATATAATATTATATTCTAATTTTTATTATTAATAATTATAATAAAGTAGTTTTTATTAATATTCTTAATATTATAGTAGAGGAATAAGATAATATAAAAGTAATATTATTTTTACTTATAGTTATTTATTTTAAGAAAGAAATTATTTTTATTTTTATTATATATAAAGTTAATTAGGGAGAGGAAAATATTATTATACTTAAGGAGGACTAATCTTAGGTTAAAAAGGAGGTTATTTTTATTAAGCTATTTATAATTTTAGAAGTTAAAGTATAGGTTATATATAGAAGTAATATAGTAATAAGGGATAATATTTTTATTTAAATTCTTATATTAGGAGTTAACCTTATAGAGTTTTTTATAATATTTACCTTTAATATTTAGGTATAAATAGTTTATATATTTAATAATATTATTCTTTTTATTAATATATTTATAATATTTATACTTTTAGATAAGGTTATTTAGGTATTTAATAATCTTATTAAAGAGGTTTAGTAGTAGATTTATTATATTACTATCTTACTTATTTATTTTTTAATTAGGAAATATTATCCTAATAGCTTTAAGTAGGTTATTATTATATTTAATATAATTTTAAGGTAATATACTTATTAATATTAGTTATTAGTATTTATTATCCTCTTTTAATAATATACTTAGATTATTCTTTTATTATTTAGTTAAATACTAATAGTAGTTTTTTTTATAATAGTTTTTTAAATAATATTTCTAAATATCTTAATTATAAACTTTAAGATATATTTTTATCCTTTATTACCCTTTTCCCCCTTTTTATTACTAATTTAATAATTTTAAGCCTATTAGCTTCTTATAATAAATAAATAATTAGAGTAAAAGGCTAATAAGTAGGGTAGTAGAAATAATTTAAGAGAATTTATATTAGATTAAAATAGGTTTTATAAGGCTTAAATAAAGGAAATAGTATTTAAATAAAAGTAAATAAGGGAGAATATAATAAGACTTAAATAAAAAGTAATAAGTTTAAAAAAAGAGTAAATAAATAAGTTTTAAATAAAAGGAGATAATATTTAAATAAAAATAAATAAAATTAAGGTAGAAATAAGTAAGATTTAAATAAAAGGTAATAAGTTTTAGATTAAGGTAGATAAATAATTTTAGTATAAGTACTTTAAGATATAATATATTAAATATAGAAGTTAATTTCTTAATAAAGACTTATAAAATTCTTATCTAATAAGTAATAAATAAAAATAGTAATATAGTTTAAATATTTTTATACTCTTTTAAATAATAGTTATAATTATTATATAAGTTATAATTTCTAAGATAAAGTTAATAACTTTATATAAATAGACTATAAGATTAGAATAGTTATAAAAGATAAAGAAATATATCTAATATATTATATTTAATAGTCTAATATAAAGTAGTAATAATATAAAATATTTACTTTAAGGAAGCCTACTTAGTAAGTATTTATATATATTAAAAATTTAAAGTTATTAAATTATTTCTCTTTTATTATTAATAATTATATACCCTTTAAATATATTATATAGACTTTTTTATATTTTACCTTTTAAATAAAAAGATATTATAATATATAAGTAATTATTATCTATTATATTTAGAGTAATAATAGTTATTTAAAAATTATAACTCCTTAATATAATTTAAGCTATATTTAGAAATAGTTACTATTAAGTCTAAGAAATAAAGAATAGCTATTTAATTAGATAGATATAGATATTTTATATAAACCTAAGAGCTCTAAGCTTTAAGCTAAGATTAACTAATTTAGCTTTACTAAGTTTAACTTAGAACTTTTATTTTATTATTAATTTAAATATTAACTTTCTTCTTATTTAAATTTTAAACCTATTCTTAATTTTAACTTTATATATTCCTTTAATATTTAATCTTATTTTACTATTAATTTAAATATTAACTCTTTTCTTATTTAGACTTTAAACTTATTTTTAACTTTAACTTTATATATTCTTTTAATATTTAACTAATATTAATAATTTAAACTTTATCCTACTTTTATTCTTAAAAATAAATTTATTTAACTCTTTATATATTTACTTTACTTATTATTATTATATATTTTTAAGTTTATATAATAATAAATTATTATATTAAGAACCTTTAAGTTCTCTTATATAAGGTTATTCTTAAAATAATTTACTACTTATTCCTAATTAAATATATTATAATATATTTTACTAATAAATATCTTTAATATATATAGGGTAACTAAGAATAAATATTAAACTTTTATAAAAATAGGGGCTCTAAGTTTAATTAGAACCTATTTTATTTAATATTAGTATAATAATATTTATTAGTCTAAGGGGACCTATTATAACTCCTAATAAGGCTTAAAAAGAATATATCTAATATAATTTATATTTATTTAAATTATAAACTTATTTATTAAGACTTATATATAAGGTCTTTATTATATAATATATAATAAATTATTATTAAGGGTTACTTAGAAGTATTAAATAACTATAATCTTTATACCTCCTTTAATTTTTTTAATTAGAAGATATATAACCTCTTCTTTAAAAGGTTACCTAAAAGTTTCCCTATTATAAAAAAGAGGAAGTTTTATATAAAAGTAGATAATAACTAATACTTTATATATTATTATATTACTTATATCTTACTACTCCTATTTATTATCTTAACCCTATTAGTAATAATAAAAAATATTATATTTTTATTTAAAATATATTTATTTATAATTTATAATTATTTTACTATATAAGTTATAAATATTATAAAGTTTTTAATAATAAATTTCTACTAAGTTCTTTATAATAACTAAGAGAGCTAATATAATTATATAAATATTAACTATAAGTAAATATTACCCTTTAATACTAAGAATAATTATATTATCTTATTTAAGTATATAAAATAAAGTAAATAGTTTATATATACTAATTATAATATAACTTAAGGAGTAACTAAGTATTTATATAATAATTAAAATATAAAAATTATACTTAATATTTTTTATAAGTTTAAATATTATTTAAACTAATAGAATTATTAATAAATATTTTTCCTAATATAGTTAATAAGTCTTAGCTTAATACTTTATAATTAGGTTTTTTATATACTATTATTAGTTTTAGGAATAAGTAGAATTTCTAATTCTTCTCTTAATACTATTAAATTAATCTTAAAATAGAGAATATTTACTAATTTCTTATTTAAGAGGTAAATTAAGCTAATTATTATAATTTTAGAGTTATAATATATAAGTAATTTATAATAATAAGAAAATATTTAATATTTTACTAAGATTTAATTACTATATAATTAAATAATAATATTAAGAAGCCTTAAAGTACTAAAGTTATAATTAGTAGTAAACTTAAAATTAAACTTAAATATTATATAAGTTATAACCTACTTATAGTACTAAATAATATTAGTATATTATTATTATATTAGATATAAATAACTACTTATAAGTATTATTAGCCTCTTATAATACTTAGGGAATTATAAATTTATAAATAAATAAAATAATAAGTTATAAATATTAAAAATATAATATTAGGATTTAAGATAAAGTTAGTACTTAATTATTATTTACCCTTAGTAATATTATTCTTCTTCTAATTATATTTTTTTATTATATTATTATTATATAAATTAAAGCTATTTTAGAACCTTACTAATAATAAATATTATATTACCTAATATATTAAGCCTAATTAATTACTTATTTATTAGTACTTCCTTAGATTTATTTTTCCTTATATTAAATAGACTTAATTAATAATAACTAATTATTAATATTACCTTTTATAAGATCTAAGTATATAATAGTTTAAATTATAAGAAATATAGTAGTAATAAATATAATAGTAAAGTTAGAAGTAAAGCTAAAAGTAAAGAAGTTAAATATAAAGAAGTTAAAAGTAAAAAAGTTAAAAATAAAGAAGTTAAAAGTAAAGAAGTTAAAAGTAAAGAAGCTAAAAGTAAAGAAGCTAAAAGTAAAGAATATAATAGAAGAATAAATAGTAATAAAGTTATTAATAAAGTTAAGGTTATTAAGAAGAAGAATATTAATAAGGAAATTACTAATAAATATATTAATATTAAGATTACTAATAATAGAGGAGATAAATATAATTAAGTTAAGATTAAATTATTACTATAAGATAATAATTTATACTAAAACTATTAGTTTTATCTTTTAATTCTTATTTTCTACCTTTTTACTCTAACTATTATTATATATTCTACTAGTAAGCTACTTTAAATATATTTTATTAAATTACTATAAGTATTAATTTAACTTATAAACTTTAAATTAGCCTAACCTAAAATACTTATTCTTTTTAATATTATTAAGAGTATTTAGACTATTATAAAGCTTTATAAATTATTTATAAGTAGTAATATAGGCCTACTTATAATATATTTATAATTAAATAATAATATTTCTTTATTAATAAACTATATTATATTAGGAGTTAACCTTAAAGAGTTAAGTAGAATAATTACCTTCTTTAATAACTTAGATTATAATTTAATAAAATTTTATATAATAATTAAAATATACTTAATTTTAATAAATAATAAATAATATTCTAATAAGGAGCTTAAAGGGCTTTATTAGTTACTTATAATACTTAGCTACTTAATTATAATTACCTATATTAATATTACTTATAGCCTTATTAGACTAATTTAAAAAATAAGATAATTATAATAAATAATAATAAAGATATTAAATTTAGCCTATATAACTATAAAACCTAATAGTTTAAAATATAATCTTAATAATATAATAAACTATCTTATAACTAATACTAATATTAGTAATAAACTTTAGTACTAAGTTAGGTTATAAGGTAATTAATAGGTAATAAACTTAAAGTTTAAGAGCTTATTATAAAAGTTATATTTAAACTTTATAAAAATTAAGAGAATATAAATAAAACTTATACTTATAATATACTTATTTATTACTAAGATAATAATAATAATAATAAATAATCCTAACCCTAATTTACTTTATATCTAAATTATAACTAATTAGTAGTAACTTAAATTAGTAATAATAATAATATATAAGCTTATAATTACTATTAAGGCTAATATTAATACCCTAATTATAGTATAATATTAATTATAAGACTTATATAATAAGTTAAACTATATTAAATAGGTATATTTAATTAAATATTATAATAATAATAATAATAAGATTAAATAATAATTTATATTAGTAAACCTATTTATCCTTTATAAAAAACTTTTTAGTATAATTAAATAGTTAGAGGTATAAATAGTAAACTTAAATAATAATAATTAATAATAATATAATAGAGGTTAGTAAAAAAATAATAAGATATATCTTTACTTAAATAAGAAATAAGAAATAATAACTTAATATTTATTATTATAATAAAATACTTAATTCTTAAAGTTAACTAAATAAAAGAGCTTTAACTTACTTAAAATAAAAATAGAGTTAAAATAGCCTATTATATAAATAAAATTTATTAAAGGAATATAATATAATTATTTAAGTCTTATATCTTTTATTAGTAATATATTCTTATATTATCTTATAGGGATAATAATACTAAAGTAGGATAAATAAAGTTAAGTACTTATACTTACTTCTTAATAATATTTAATAACTTATAATAATATTTATTAAGTTATAAAGATATTTATTAAGTTATAATAATATTTAGAAGTTATAAAAATATTTATTAAGTTATAATAATATTTATTAAGTTATAAAGATATTTATTATTAATAATATTAAACTTTAGTAATTTAAGCTTATACTTATAATATTAATCTTATAATAAACCTAGATAGGCTAGTTACCCTATTAGAAGGTATTACTTAATTTTTAAAGGATTATATATTAATTCCTCTTAAATATTTACTTAGATTAATATAGTCTTTATAACTAAGATTATACTAAGATTAAATACTAAGAATAGAACTAGTTAGCTTAATAATTAGCTATATTAGTAACTATAATAATATTTACTATAAGGGTAATAAATATAATAATTAATATTACTAAAAAGGCTTTAACTATTATATAATTTTTATAATAATTATAAATTATATTAAAAAATTAATACCTTTAAATTATTTAAGATTAGCTTATAAGTTAATTAATAGTTTTATACTTTTTTTTTTTTATAATTTAAACTTTATTTTCTAATTTATTTATAACCTAAGAGACTATAATAGTAGGCCTTATCTTAATATATATAAATACTTAATACTTTTACTTTAAATATAATATTTTTAAATATAATTTTAAGAGAAAAAAAGTAATAATAATATTTTTACCTCCTCTTCCTCCCTATATTAAACTTATAGTTTAGTAATAAAGTAATTTATATTAAAATTATAATTTAGTAATATATTAAATTATAAGGAAGAACTTACTAAGAAGCTTAATTATAATAATTATATAATTTATATATATTCTATTATATATTTATTATAAGTAATATCTAAGAATAATTTAATAATATATTAAGATAATAAGATTAATTCCTTCTTATAATATTATAAGTAAATACTTTAAGGTAGGTATAAGTTAATATATAGCTAATATTAAATATAATAAATTATTAGTAGTTATATAAGCCTTAATATTACTATTTAAGTATATTATTAAACTTATCTAATATATAATATAATTATATTATATACTTAATAATAAGGAATTTATAAGTTATCTATTTATTACTTAATTTAAAATAAAGAAGTTATTATATTATAAAAGAAGGTATCTTTATACTTAATATTATATTATTAATTAATCCTCTTAAGTATAAGGGTAAAAGACTTATAATTATTTTTTTTTAATTAATTTTATTTAATTATATTATATTCTTATAACTAAGGCTAAATTTAGGGAGACTTTCTTTATTAGAATTTTTCTTAAAGACTATTTATTACCTTTTTCTCTAACTTTAAAAACTTTCTATTCTCTAACTTTACTTTAAGATTTATATAAAAGTTAATAATATAGGAATTTATATTAAACTTTTTTAATCTATTAATAAAGAAACTAAGGAGTTTTAATATAGAATAGTTATTTATAGGGAGGTCCTTAAGGGCTCCCTCTATATAATTATAAACCTATAGGTTAATCTCTATTTTATAGCTATTTATAAGCTATTAGGTCTATATATCTAGAGTAGTAGTAGAATTTAATTAACTTATTTAGTAGTTATCTCAACTTTAATAGGCTAATAATTACTTTTAAGTGATCTTATAATATAATATAAGAAGGTTATAATAAATAGATAAATATTTAAGTAGAGCTAAAACTTATATATATTCTATAAGAGTATATAGTTAAAATAATAATAATAGCTTTTATAATTACCTATTTTAGCTAACTTAAAGGCCTAAGTTATATAATAATAGTACTTATATATAGTACTTAATAATATTAGACTAGCTTATAGCTTATAATAGCTTTAACCTTAATAGGCTAATAATACTAATATAAATAGGTATAGCCTAATATTATAACTATTAGTAGCTATAAATAAGTTATAAGAGTAAAATTATAAAGTTATTATATCTTCTTTTATTATATCTTTTTTTATTATATTATCTTTTATTATAGATTCTAACTTAATAGAGGAACTAAAATAATATATAAAGTTTATATTATTAATTAAACTTTAATTATAAACCTTATAATAATTAGACTTTATAATAAATATAATAAATATATATTATATATTTTTATTATTTTAATATAACTTTAAATTAAATAATTTATATTCTTAGAGGTTTTCTTAAATCTTATAAAGTATAAGTACTACTTAGTCTAAGGCCTATAAGTATTATAAATATTATAAGATCCCTTTTACCTCCTTTAATATCTCCTTATTATTTTTATCTTCCTTATAATAGTAACCTAAAGAAGAATTAAAAGAGAAAGTAATAATAAAAAAAGAATAATACCTTCTTATTTAACCTATATTATAAATAAATATTTAACTTAGGTTAGCTCTAAGTAAAATATAATAATATTATATTAATATAGGGGAATATTAAAGTATAACTCTAATATTTAATTTTAAATAATTAGTTTCTAATAGCCTATAAGTAATAAAGTATTTAAATTATTATATATAAGGCTTTTAATAGTAGTTATAAAGCTTAATAAAGGTAGTAAATATTATAAGTATAATTAACTTATTTATTTATTTTACTATTATTAACTTAAAATTATTATAAGTATTATTATAAATATAGAGTTATATACTTATAATTAAAACTAAATATATATAATAAGGTTATTAAATAATTAGTATATTATTATAAATTATATTAAAATTAGAGTTATTAGTAAATTATTTTATAATTAGCTTAGTTAAGTTAAAATAGTAGTTAAGTAAGTTATAATAATTAGAATATATATTCTTATATATATTATTTAATAGGAGCTATAAGTTATTTTAGACCCCTTAACCTTTATTATATAAATATAAGTAGTTAGTATTATATAATATATAATAGCTTAGTATTTAATTTAGTATTATAAGGAGGTAATTTAAGAGTATATAAAAATATAAATAAAATATAATTAGGATTAAGTTAATAAGAAGGGTTAAATATAGGTAAGATATATATTATCTTTAGATATATATACTTATATTACCTTAATCTTACCCTTTAATAATAACTTCTAAAATAAATTAAGATTTATACTTTTATATTTATTTAATATTAGTTTTAGTTACTAGTTATAACCTTACTTCTTACTTTTAGGGTAAGTTTTAATAAGCCTAATTATACTTATAATTTTAGGTAACTTATAAATAGTAATAAGGATTAAAGGTAAAAAATAAAGTATTACTAAAAATAAGGATAATAAATAAAAGTTTATATAAAAGTAAATTAATTATATATTTAATTACCTTCTTTCTTTTTATTTAACTATATAGCCCTTATTACTAATATTTATTCTTTATATATTTTTTATTAGTATTTATAATATAAGAGTCCTAAATAATCTACTTTATTTAGTTATTTAATTACTTAATTATTATTATATAAATATTATATTAGCTAATAATAAGATAAATATTAACCTCTTTTATAAGTAAACTATTTTTATTTTAAAACTTTTTATAAAGAAGTATTTATTTAATTATATAAAATAACTTTATACTCTATTAAAATAAGAGATATTTTAAATTAAATAGATAATATAAGATAGTTAAAAAGTATAATAATAAGTTTAGAGAAAAGCTTTATATTCTTATAAATATTAATACCTTTTATAATTATTTTATAAAGAAGTTAGTTAGTAAAGTTAGTTATTTCTTCTAATTTAGCTATAAAGTATTAGTTTAAATATATAAGATATATATTTTAAAACTATACTATTTATTTACTTTTAATTATAACTAAATTACTATTTATAATTATAAGATTTACTAATTTAAAGTAGATAAGTAAGGTAAATAATTAAATAAAAACCCTTATAATAAGGCTAACTCTAAGTATAAATACTTTCTATCTTATATAATTAGTAGATATTCTTAGATTAATATTATTAATATTAGTCTAACTAATTCCTATATTCTTAAATAAATTATATAAATCCTTATTATATAAAACTAATTAAGAATATATAAGTTATAAGTATAATATCTAATAATAGTAATAATATAATTATTAATATAATATATAATCCTTTAGGCTTATAAAAACTAAGAAGATTAGCTTTTAATAATAAACTTAATAACCTAAAAGTAATAACTCTTAAAAGAAGAATAATATAAGTAGGTTAAAAAAAAAGATTTATATTAAGATATAATTTATATTTATTATACTTATTATTATTCCCCTTTAATTAATATTAAGTTTATCTTATATATAATTTATTATATTTTATAGTATACTACTTAGTTTTAAAAGTCTCTTATTTATTAAAGTTATTATTTAGTCTTAACTTATTTAAGTTTTAAAGACTTTTTATAAATTATTATTTTTTATATTAAATTTTTAAAAGTTATATTAAAATCTTTTCCTTCTAATAAGTTTATTTAAGTAGTATAATAATAATAATATTAGTATAAGTAATAATATATTAATATATAAATCTTAGTAATATAGTATTATAAAGCTTAGAAATTAAAAAAATAATAATATTACCTTATAAATAAATATAATTAGTTTATATTAATAAGAAGAAAACTATTATTATATTATAATAACTAGTTTATATAAGAAGGTTATACTAATATTTTAATAAAAATAAGGTTTTTTATTAGAAGAGGTTAGATATTTAAATAATATTATAACTATATTAGTAAAAAAAATAGTTAGTACTTATAAATATAATATATTTATAATAAAATAAAATTAAGTAGCTAATAATTTATATATTTAGAATTAATATTAAGGAAAAATATTATTAATAAGAGATTATATTATAAAATAAGATAATAAGAACCTATAATACTTATATAATAAAGACTAGTTAAAATTATTAAGGCTATTTTTCTAAAGAAAGAAATAAATATTTAAACCTTATTAGTCTAAATATTAAGAGTTTAAATATATTATAAGATAAATAAATATTAATTACTTAAATATACTTATAAATAAGATATATTTAAATAAAAATTAGCTTTACTTTTTATATAATATATTACTTAAATTATAGTTGCTATTTAAGTATTTTACTTTAGTAGTTATAACTTTATAAATATAACTTATAAGGTAAATATTACTTAATAGGACTTAAATTCTAATTTTATTAAGAAATAATATAATAAATATAAAATTAATAAATATTAACTTATATATCTTTCCTAATAATATTAGACTTATATTATTATTAATTAATATTTATTAATAGGCTTATATATTTATAAAGATATTAAATATTAGTTTAGAAAAGTATTTAAATATTAAATAAAGAATTTAAGTAATTAAATTTATAACTTATTAAAAGTATAATATATATATTATTATTATTATTAAAAAGGTAAAATTTATTATAATTTATAATATATAATTTATTACTTTTATTTTAATTTACCTCTTAAGTTTTAACCTTTATTAATCTTTTTAATATTTAAATTTTAGCTTTATTTTTTTATTTACTTTAAAATAAACTCTAAAAGTAAGGATTATAAGGACTAATTACTACTCTTAATAGTAATAGGGCCCTATTATATAAGTACTACTTATATTATTATAAGTATTTTAACTAGACTTATAATTATAACTATATTAGGGTAGCTATTATTATAATAATAGTAATTATAACTATTATATTAGTAATTTAATTTTATAAGATTAATAATACTTATATTTACTAATAATAATATAAAGCTACTCTTAGATTAAATATTTAAATATTTATTAATATAAGATTTATTATATTAAATACTTAATTAAAAATTATTTAGTTAAAAACTACTTTATTAAGAATTATTTATTTAAAATAAGCTTAACTAATATATACTTAATTAAAATAAAGTAAATAATATTATAATATTAACCTAATTAGTAATTCTTAATATTTTAAGTAATTTTAATTAACTAAAAACCTATTATAATATTATAAATATAAGAGTAGCCTAACTTAATAAATATTTAATAGTCTTATAATAAATAAGATTATTATATAAAATATTATTAATAATACTAAATATAAAATTATTTTAATTATTAAGTACCTAAATTCTTATATATTTAAGTTAATATATATACTAAGTATTAGAGGAGTTAATATAATTAATAATTTTATATTAATTATAAAGGCCCTTAAGCTTATATTTAAGTAAAGCTAAGATCTTAAACTAAATAATATAAGTAAAGTTTAGCTACCTAATTAGGTTAAATTAGTAGTTTATAAGTTATATAAGATAAGAGAATTAAAAGCTAATAACTTTAAGACTTAATTATAAACCTACTAAAAACTAATATATTAACTTATTATAATAAATATATTATAATATCTTTATTATTAGCCTTATATTTAAGACCTATATAAGAATATTTTTTACTTCTTATAATTAGTTAGTTAAAATATAAATATAAGCTTATAGTTTTTACCTTTAATATATTCTTATTATAACTTCCTAATATCTTATTAATTTTAATATTATAATATAGGTATTATATATTAGGGTAATAAGTAGGATAACTAATATATTTATAAGGTAGTAAATAATTAAGTTAGAGTAATATTAGAGTTAATAAGGGAGTAATATAGGGAGGATCTTAAGGGTTAAGGAATTAATTAAATTAATTAGATAGAAGGGACCCTATTAAGTAATTAATTAAGTAATATAGTAATAAGGAAAGATAATTTTTTTAATTAAGTAATTAAGTAATAAGCTAAGAGATAGCTAAGTAATAAGGTAAGAAATAAAATTTTAAGATAAGATCTAAGGTAAGGTAAATAAAAATAATAAGATAAAAGGTAAAAAAAGTCTAATAAGTAAGGTAAATAAATAAAGAAATAGTAATTAAAAAGAATTTAATAAGAAATAAGATTAATATATAATTAATATATAAGATTATAAGATTAAAATATAAAATAGGAAGATTATAAGACTATAAGACTATAAGATTAGAAAATTATAATATAATATAAGAGTAATATAAGCTTAAGATATAAGGTTAAATTACTAAATTAATATAAACTTAAGATAAAAATTAAGTAATAAGGTTAAATAAAAAGGAATAGGTAACTAAAGATTAATATAAGGGGTAATTAAGAATAAGAAAATAAGCTAAGAGAATCTTTTAGGTAAAGTAAATAAGTATTAATATAATAAATAAATAAGAGCCTTATAAGTAGGTTAAATAAAGGTAAGTTATTAAAATATAAAGAAATTAGTTAATTAAATAGTTAAGGGTTAAAATAGTTAAATAAAAAAGGCTATATTATTAAGTAGTAAGTAATAAGTAGTAGGAAATAAGGAATTTTATAAGTTTATTAATTATAAATTAAGTATATAATAAAGTAATAAGATATTAATAAGTTTAAGTAAATAAGTAATATTATAAATTATATAAATATTAGTTAATCCTTATAAGACTTAGGTTAAATTAAATTAAATAAGATATAATATTTATAGCCTATAAAATAAAAATATTAAATAGTTATAATAATAGTTATTTTTATTAACTTTAATATTTTAAAACCTTATATTATATAAATAAGCTTAAAAGAAGTATTATATATTTTAAATAATAATAAAACTAATATATATAATAATATAATATAAATATATATAATATCTTATTCCTCCTAAGTATAAGAATAAAAGACCTATAATTATTATTTTTTAATTAATTTTATTTAATTATATTATATTCTTATAACTAAGGCTAAATTTAGAGAATATTCCTTTATTAGAATTTTTCTTAAAGATTATTTCTTATTCTTTACTCCTACTTTATTAATAACTTACTATTTTCTAGCTTTTCTTTAAAATTTATATAGAAGTTAATAATATAAGAGTTTATATTAAACTCTCTTAGCCTATTAATAAATAGATTAAGGAGTTTTAATAGGAAGTAGTTATTTATAAGGAGGTTCTTAAGGGCTCCCTCTATATAGTTATAGACCTATAGGTTAATCTTTATTTTATAGCTATAGAGCTATTAGATCTATATATTTAGATAATAAAATCTAATTAACTTACCTAATTAGTAGTTATTTTAGCTTTAGTGGGCTAATAATTACTTTTAAGTAATTTTTATATAAGAAGGTTATATTACTTAGTTTTACTAGATGGGTGAATATTTGAGTAGAGTTAGAACCTTTAAGGTAATAGTAGTAGCTTTTATAATTACTTATTTTAGCTAACTTAAAGGCCTAAGTTATATAATAATAATACTTATATATAGTACTTAATAATATTAAACTAAGTTACTTATAGCCTATAATAGCTTTAACCTTAATGCTTATTAATAGTATTAGTATAAATAGGTATAGCCTAATACTATAGCTATTAGTATAGAATAATAACTTCTAGTTATAAATAGGTTATAGGAGTAGAATTATAAAGTTATTATATCTTCTTTTATTATATCTTCTTTTATTATATTATTTTTTATTATAAATTCTAACTTAATAGAGGAACTAAAATAATATATAAAGTCTATATAATATCTTATACCTTATCCTACCTTATTAATAAATTATATACCTAAGTAAGATATTATAATTTATTTACTTCCCCTTTTAAGTAGTTAATATTTAATATTAATATTAAATCTAGCTATTAATTATTATATTATATAAAAAAGTAGCTATACCCCCTAACTTAGTTATTTCTAATATTATTTCTTATTACTAATAGTTATTTTTATATAGCCTACTCTACCTTTTTAGGCTATTTCTAATAGCTCCTAATAAGTTTAATATTTATTTTTTATATTAAAAATTATAATCTAAACTATTATCTTTTTAAGTAAATTTTATAAAGTTATATATATATAATATAATTAAGTATATAATTTATTATATATAATATTAGATATTAATAATATTCTAATTTATTATATAATATTATTATTATACTTAATATATATTCCTACTATAATAAAGTAATATAATATTATTTAAATTAGTTATATTACTTAGAATTACTAATAGAAATATTTAGATAATCTACTTAGTTATAATAATATTATATTATTCTATTAAATAAGGATTAATAAATTAGTATTATATTAAAACTTATTACTTTATAATTATAAATATTAATCCTAATAAGTATATTTATTAAGACTTAAACTAAGTATTTATTATTTAATACTTAATAAAAGCTAAATATATATATAATATACTTATAAGAATTTAAGGATTTTAGGTTTCTTAATAAGAAGGTAAATTTATAAGGAAAAAGGGAAAAAAATTAAACCTACTATAAAAACCTTTTTCTTTTTACCTTATACCTTATAAATAAATAGTATTAACTAGCTTATAACCTATAATAGACTTTAACCTTAATAGATTAGTTCTTATAAGACTAATAGATTAAGTATAGCTTAACCCTATTAAAAATAAACTTTTAGATAATTATTAAAAAGCCTTTTATTATAAAATTTCTATATTTAACTTTAAAGATATATTATATCTTAGCCTTTTAGGATATTTATTATAATCTTAGCTTAATAAATATTATAGTTCTAACTTAATAAAGAGATTTAATAAGTATAAATTATTAATTATTTTTAATTCTTTTAAATTAATTAAATAAAAAAAAAAGAAATTATAGTATTAAGTATATAGACTTATAACTAATTAGTAATTATAACCTTAGAAGTTTTTAAGGTAATAAGGGAATATTATAAAAAATATAAGTTCCTTTAAATTTATTATAAATTTATATATAAATTTATATAATACTTAGGAATTTCTAATATATAATATATAGATTAAGTATATATAATATTTATTACTTTATAAGGAGTTTTTCCTTATTTTCCTATTATTTAGCTATATAATTTATATATATTTAGTATTTTATAGTAAACTATAGTATTATTATTAATATTAAAATACTTTTAATAATATCTTATAAATAATAGTTAATTATTATTTAAGTTAATTATATTTTCTTAAATATCTTATATATTTTAAATTCTTATATATTAGATTACCTATTATAATTATATAGTTTAATTATAATATATTAGTTAGTAGATATAGTAAGATATATAATTCTTATTTATAAGCTAAGAACTTATTATAATTATTATTAGGCCCTCTTAACCTTATACCTAATTACTTAGCTTATAATAATACTTCTTATATCTTAATTATATAAATAATAATTATAATAGTAGGAGTTAGAGTAGTATATAAGGATAGTTAGATAGGAGAGTTATAAGGTTAATATAATATAAGTTTTAATTAGTAAGTTAGAGAAGTTATAAGCTTATTTAATTATAACTTATAATAAGTAATTATAAGTTAGCCTTATTTCTATTTAATAACCTATTAAATATTTATCTTAGAATTACTAACCTTTATAATTCCCTCTTTTATTATTATTAATAATTATATACCTTTATAATATATATCTTACTCCTTTACTCCTATATTAGTATAGTAATTTAGTTTATTATTAGAGTAAGAATTTAATATATCTTATATATAGAGGAGTATCTTAGTTAGTATAGGAGATATAATAAATAGGGGTAAATATATATTTATATAAGTTATATAATTTAAGCTACTTTATAACTATTTATTATAATTATATTTAGAATAATATAACTTTTTTAAGATTTATTCTATTTATTATAGCCTTAATATATATATTAGAAATATATTATTAGGTTAATTATTTATAATAAGTAGTTTTAAAAGTAGAGTAGAAATATAATTAGCTTATAAGTTAAATAGCCTATTATTAGATAATTTATATAAAGAATAAGTTATTTAGGTAGGATATTTAAGTTATTTATTAAGGTTATAAGATATATAAGTCTTATATTTATAGTTAACTTTATAAAAATTTTAGTAATAAATAATTTAAACTTTACTAAAAAAGATAGTCCTTCTTATATTTAATATAGAGCTAAGTATTATTATAGAAGGTATATTTATAATAGTTAGTTTATTTTATATTATAATTTAAGGAATAATAATATAGGGCTAAGTCTTATATATAAATATTAGTTTAATATATTTTTAATTATAACTATTTACTTAGTTAATACTAAATTAATATATAAGAAGTATTAAAGATAAAATATTACTAATATATACTTTTAGTTTAAATATAATCTAAGATTATTTAAAGCTACTTAATTATATAATTTTTCCTTAAAATATTTATTATTTATATATAATATAATTAATTTTACTTAAATTAGTAAATAAGATAGGGTAGTAAGGGTAGAGAGTAAGGTTTAAATAGTTCTAATATATATAATTTAAGTAAAGAAGTTTAATAAGAAATTATTTAACTAATAAGCTTAATTAAAATAATAGGTATTAATTATTATTATATATATAATTATTTTATTCTTAGATTAAATAAGTAAAAATATTATATTTAATAAATTACTTTATATTAAATAAATTAGTTATTATTAGTTATATATTAGAAACTCTTTACTTAACTTCTTATTAAGTATAAAGTTAAAATATATCTTATTTAGGTAGTTATTTTAAGACTAGCTTATTATAGCTAAGCCTCTAGATTTAAGGCCTCTAATATTAGGCTACTATTATTATATTATAGGGTATAAATATATTTATTTTTTTATTAATATTATATATAATAGTTTAATATTTATAAAATAATAAATTATTAGTAAAATAAGTAGTATAAGTTAGTAGGCTATTATATAAATATACCCTAAATAATAAAGCTTATAATATATATATTAGAATATTATAAGTTTAAGAAATAAAGAAAATAATAATAGATATAAATTATTTTAATTTAATATAATTATAATCTTATATTTTATTAGGGATAATTAATTATTAAATTAGTTATTATAGTTTAATAAATTAATAATTAATAAATAAAATTATTTTATTTAAGAGGATATAATTAGATATAATTTACTTAGAGTCTTATATCTTATATAAAATTCTTAGTATATAGCTTTTAGTAGAAGGAGATAATTACTATAAGTATATAAAGTAAGTTATTTAACCTTAAGGATTAGGTCCTTTAAATTACTATAAGGAGCTTAAGGAAAAAAGATTTAAAAGGTAAATCTACTTATAAAATAGGTATTTAGAGACCTTAATACTAAAATTAATATAAGAATACTTATTATTTTATTTATAAGAATTATATATTCTAATAATTAGATTATAAAAGAAATTAATCTTAACTTATTATATTATTAAAGTTTATTAGTTTATTTAAGTTAATATTCTAATTATTTTATAGGTATATTATAATATTTTATTTTATATATATTAATATATTTAATATATACTTTTAATCTTATTAATATTTAAAAGTTTTTTAAAATTAGAGATAATAATATATAAATTAATAATAGATTAATTATAATATAAAGTTATAATTAGTTTTCTTACTATTTAATTACTTAGATATAATTAAAGTAAAAGGAATAACTATTCCTATTAGGGGTAATAAAGATTATATATACTTATAGAAATAATATTCTTATCTTATAAAATTTAAATTATATAGTATTAATTAATAATAAGGCTATAACTATTATTAGGGCTATTAGACTAAATAATAGTAAATTTAATAAATATTATATAAGAAGGCCTAATAAGGGTTATATTAAAGTAATAAAATATTTATTTATTATAATTCCTATTATTATTTACCTTATTTTAAGTAAAATTATCTTCCTCTTTCTTATTAAGTTAAAATATAATTACTAATTATATAATAATATAGTAGATTTAATTAAAATTTATTTATAGAGATTAAATTTATTTTTAAAGGTAAGTATATTTATTTTTATATAAATAAGTTAATACTAAATTAGATTAAAGTTAGAAGGAAATAATTAATTACTCTTAAAGTTTAAAGAATAATAATTATTATCTTTTAATATAAATTAGGACTAATAATATTTAGTTAAATTAGAGTTATAAGTATTATAACTAATCTTTAATATAAGTTATTATAGCCTTATAATTATAATATTATTATAGTTATAACTCTTTAAATATTAAGTATAAAAATTATTTTTATTTAATAATTTTAAGAAAATTTAAATTTTTAATTTAAATTAAAATTAGCTAAATATTAATAAGACTTACTCTAATTTATTTTATAATTTATTATAATATATAGTAAAATAAAACTATAAAATAGCTCTTTTATAATAACCTAATAAAATATATTTAAGTTTATTAAAGTATTTAAGTAAGTTATTTATTTTTATTAGGTTAAAATTATCTTTAGGTTTAAATTAGAAATTAAATTATAATAGAATTAATATTTAGATATATTAATTTTTATATAAGAAAATTAAGTTATATACTTAGTTATAATTTAGGTTTATCTTATATTTAATAGGGGCCCCTAGTAGGAAACTCCTTTTAATAATAACTATTAATAATAAGGTTTAAACTAAGAACTAAAAAATTTAATTTAATATATAAATATTAGTATAAAATTAGAATATTATACTTAATTTTACTTAGATTCTTTTTTTATTATAATTATAATATATTAATTATATTACCTACTTTTTTTATATATATTTACTACTAATTTAATAATTTAATATTATTTTAAATAAATACTTAGTAATTATAAGTATTATATAAGCTAATTAAATAAACTTTATACTTTTATTATTATAAGTATTAAATAAGTAATATAAGTTTATAACTTATTCTTATTAGGGAATTAGTTATTTTTATATTTTTAATTAGAAATAATTAAGATAACTAAGTAAAATATATTTATAGCTTTTATAAATATATTAATTAAATAACTTTATATTTTAATTTAAAAATTAATTAAGTTAAATAAGTTATATTATTATTTATTTTAGAATATATTAGTTAAATAAGTTTATATTTCTCTTAAGAAGTATTAAAGGAGTTAAGTTATATATTATTAGATAAATATTATATTATTTATTATTAAATATATTAAGAGGGCTAATAATATATTATTTAAATAATATATTTTTTATCTTATTAATAAATAAGCTAAGAACTTTATAATTTTACTCCTAGAAATATTATATAAATAAGCTTTATATATCTTAAAGATTATATTTTATTATAAGTTAGTATTTAACTTATTAAATATAAATAAGCCTAAAGGTTTTTTTATATCTAATTATATATATTTCTACTTTATAATATATAACTCTCCTTTAATTCTCTTATATATACTATATAAATTAAATTTTATATTACCTATTATAATATAATATTAATATTATTACTTTTATAAATAATTTAAGTTTATTTTAATATTAAGTTAAGATATTTAGTAGTAATTTTATTAACTTAAGTTTTATAATATTAGATATAAAATATAAGTTTTTAATTATAAATATAAACTAATTATTTTATTTCTAATATATAAGTTAAATAAGTATAGCCTAAGAGATTATATTAATAAGGTCTTATAAAGCTTATTTATATAAGAATAATATTATAATTATAATTAATATAAATTATAATCTTAATAAAATCTTATAAAACTTATTTTTAATAAGAACTTTATTATAATAATAACTAATATAAATTATAAATATAATATTATAAAATATATTTATATAATAAATATATTATAATTATAATTAATATAAATTATAGTTTTAATAAGGTTTTATAAAACTTATTTTTAATAAAAATTTTATTATAATAATAATTAATATAAATTATAAATATAATTTTATAAAGCTTATTTATAATAAGAATTATATTATAATTATAATAAATATAAATTATAATTTAAATAGGATTTTATTAATAAGGTAATAATAGTTCTAATAAGAAATATAATACTAAGTATTCTTAGTTTATAAGTACTACTATTTAAAAATTAAGTTTACTTATCTAATAAATTATAAATTCTTTAAGTATTATAAAAGTTATTAGGTTAAGACCTATATTTTTAGAACTTATATTTTTAATTCTTAAGCTTTAAATATTTTTATTATATAAATTAATAATATTTTAACTAATAATATCTTAAAGACCTATATTTATTTAGTTAATATTATTTCTAATTATATATTAAATAAGTAAAATAAATATTATATATAATATATTAAATAATATAAATAATAGTCTACTTATAAGGAGAAGTACTTTATTATAATAATTATTAATATAAATTAATAATTTACTAAAATTCCCTTAGAAAAGCTTAGTAAAACTACCTTAATATAGAATTTCTAAATAATAAAGGACCTTTAGGCCCTCTTAGATAATCTTAGTCTAACTATAATAATTAGGAAATAATTATTTTTACCTCTTATATTTATTAGAAATATTAGTTTTATTAGATTAATAAATATCTTAATTTAGCTAATAACCTTTAATATATTCCTTTTAAAGTAATATATAACTCTATTTTAAGCTATATTCTAATATTTATATAAGGCTAATATAATATTTATTATATAAGATATATATAATTAAACTTAATTTTAAGTTCTTATATAATATTATATTTTTATTAAATTTTAATTTTTAATATATTTAGTTTTTAATATACTTAATTTTTAATATATTTATTCTTTAATATTACTTAACCTTAAATATTAGCTAATTTTTAATTTAAAATTTACTTAACCTTAAAGTAAAAGAAATTTTAGAATAAGAATATACTTTAACTAAACTTAATTTACTTAAAGACTATCTTATAAATACCTAAGTTTAAACCTATATAATTACTTATAAATATATTAAGAATATTTTTTATATTAAGTATAAGAATATTAAGTTTTAATTTAAAGATTTCTATTATTATTTATTATAATATAAAAGTTATATTATTAACTTAAATAAAATTTTAAGTTAAAATCTTTAAATTATATTTCTTAGAATATTAGTAACTAAATATATACCTAATAAGGGAATTAAGTATATATATAATAAAAATAGCCTATTATAATAGGAAATATTCTTATAGTACTTTAATATATATAATAGAAGAAATAGTTATATAACTTTAATTAGTTAGCTAAGAAGATATTTACTCTAATTATATTAATATAGAAGTCTTTATAAGTAATTAGTATTACCTAAAAAAAACTTATTATTATAATAAGGATAATAGTTAGGGTAGTAAGAATAACTAAGAAGAGTAAGGCTAATAATTAAGTTATTTATAATATTATTTATATTAACCTACCTTATAAATATAAGTAGTAAGAATATTAATTACTTCTCTATAAGTTAGACTAAAATAATATAATTAATACCTATAATAACTAATTAAGATAAATAATATTTATATTATATAATTCCTAAATTAGTAAAAAATATAACTTTAATTATAAACTTAAGGTACTAGCTACTAAATACTTATAATACTTAAATTAAGGTTTAAAATACTAAGTTTTATCTAAGATATTATTTATAACTTAGTAATATTAAAATTACTAAATATTTTTAAAAGAAGAAGATTAATTATAATTTATTAGTTATCTTATTATTAATAAGGTTATTATTATAACTTATCTTATACTTAATAGTAATAAAGATACCTTTAAGAAGTATATTAAAGATAAATATTAAGTAAAACTTAATATATTATATTATATCTTATAAAATAAATATTTATTTTATTTTATAAGCTAATTAAATTAGTAAGAAAAATAGGCTTAAGTAAATTAATATATTATAATTAATAATTAAGAGTATTATTATAAATAAGAATTTAGCTCTCTTTTAAGTAATAATAGTATATTATTATATATTATTAGGGTTAATATTAACTTAATACCTACTTATATTATTTTTAACTATATTAGATATAATTTTATAGCTTAAAATAACTAACTTATTATAAAAAATAGGCTTATTAAGGTTAAATAAGTATTAATAATACTTATCTTAAATATTAATATATTTATATATTCTAAGATATTTAAAGGAAAGGAAGAAAGAAATATAATTTTTAAATTATTAATAAAGTAAGATTTAATATTAAATAAAATTAAGTTATTTAAGTTTAAGATTTATTAAGGTTTAAAATATTTAAAATAATTTAATATTTAATTTATTTAAATTATATAAAATTTATATTTAAAATTTATATTATTTAATATTTAATTATTTATAATTTAATTTTTTTAAAACTTAATTAAATTATAAATAAGTTAGTTTTAACCTTAATATATACCTAATAATATATTTTATATCTTATTCTACTATATTAATTAGATTTTTTTATATTATAACTTTAACTCTTCTAATTTTATTAGTATTTATTAGAATAAGCTTATTAACTCTTCTAATTAAATTAATATTTTAAGTCCCTTAATACTATTATTAAATATATACCTTTATAATTCCTTAAACTTAAAATTAGTTAATAATAATAATATAAATAGAAAATTAAGTTTTTTTTTACCTTATTAAATATATTATTATTATTATAAAATAGATAATTTTATTTTTTAAATTCTTTTTTAGTTTTTAAGATAAACTTAAAAATTATAAATATAATTATTATAATATTATATTCCTTTTATATAATATCCTTAAGTTAGTTATTATATTATATCTTTAATATATAATATATTAGCTCTAATTTTATTTTTTATAAAAAGACTTTTTATAAAAGCTTATATTTAATAACTTATATTTTAAATATATTAATATTAGTATTTAAATATATAAGTAGCTTATCTACTTATTAGTAAATAATATATTTAGATAACTTAAGTAAAGGAATATTAACTTATAATATAATATAATAAATATTATAATAGGGGAAAAGCTTTAAGCTTAAAGTCTAATTTTTAAGTTAAAAAAATTATATATTTTTAATATTTATATAAATATATTTATTAATTTTATATAAATATAATTAGTTTATATTAAAATTAACTAATATTTTAGCCTTTAAAGCCTTAGTCCTACTACTTATATTAGTAATAAAATAATTAAAGTTAATATATAGGGTATTAATAGGGGTTATAAGGATATTTATAAAGACTATAAGGAATATATAAAAGTAATAGTTATATATAATTATTAATAAAAGGGGGACTATAATAATTACTATTTAGAATATTTTAATAATTTATATTATCTTAGATTATAATTAAATCTTAGGTAAATATAATATATTAGTTATTTAATAAAATAATATAAGAAGGAAAAATTCCTTAGTAATTACTAATATTAAGGTTTATAGGGAGATATATTATACTTATTAAGTCTTAATTACTTAGTTAGTAATTTATTTATTACTTTAATTATTATTTAATTTAATATTTAGAATAGGGTTTTTTTAATAATAATTTTCTTTATTAATATTTTTATAATTATTATTTTCTTAAATAATATTTCTTTAAGCTTATTTATTAATATTTTTATAATTAATATTTATTTAAGTAATATTTTTTTAAACTTTTTTATTAATATTTCTATAATTAAAGTTTTTTTAAATAATATTTTCTTAAACTTCCTTATTAATATTTTTATAATTAATATTTATTTAAATAATATTTCCTTAAACTTCTTTATTAATATTTTATTAATTAATATTCTTATAATTAATATTTTTTCCTTTAATTTACTTTTAGGTTTCCTTTTATCCCTATTTATAAGAAACTTATTATTTAATAAATTTAACTATATATTTTATTTTATAATTATTCTAATAGTTTACTATATTAATAATATAATAAGGAACTTAATTATTAAGATTTAAGTATTTATTTATAAATTCTATTAATTACTATATTACTTAGAATAATTATATATTTTACTCTTTTAAATTAGTTAATATTAAGCTTTTTAATAAGTCTAATATTTAATATTTAAATAAGTCTAACTTATTAATTAACCTTAATATTAATTTTAAAAGTCTTTTATTTACTTAAATATAAGCTAATTATATTAAGAAATAATAGCCTATATATTATAAAATAATAAAATTAGGTTAACTTATAACTTAATATATAATATTATATATACTTAGAAGTATCTTTATATAAGTAATAAAGGTAATTAAAAGAATTACCTTATTTAATATAAGGGAAATAAAAGGAATAGGGGGTAGGAAGATAGTTATAATACTTAGTCTAGGAGTAAAAGGGGGTAGAAATATAATAAGTTATTAATAAATATAATAAGTCTTTTATATTAATTTAAGATTAACTTAAAAATAGTTATAAAAAATAATAAATATAATATATTCCTAATAGTAATAATTAGTTTCCTCTTATATAACTAATATTAAAATCTTATATTAAAATAATTATATTATTATATTTATTAACTAATAAAATAAATATTATATTTTAATTTCCTAAAAGTTTATATTAGATATTATTAGCTAAAAGTTTATATACCTCTTTAATAAGCTTATTTTAAAGATAGAGGTAAGGTAAATCTTATTAGATAAGCTTTAAGGCCTAAATAATATTTTTAAGATACTTATATATAAGTAGAATAAGTTTTTAGGTATAAATAGACTTATTTTTTACCTCTAAGTTATAGAGGAGGCTATTAGATATTTCTAATTAATAAATAACTATTTTTAACTAATAGGTAGCTAATAATATAAGGAATATAATATTAAAATATTATATTTAATAATATTAATCTTTATTCTTCTTATTATTATCTTTTTTAGAGTATTTATATATAAGCTTATTTTAATTAAACTAATTTATAAGCTTATTCCTACTATATTAATATATAAGTCTATATTTATTAACTTAGTTATTAATATAATTATAAATACTTATAACCTTTATATTAGGTAGATATAAGTAATAAGTATATTATTAATATAAGTTAATCTTTATAATATATTAGGTTTTAATAAGCTTAAATTTTCTAATAGTATTAATAAGTTTATTAGGTACTTTTTTATATTTATAAAAATAAAATATTATATAAGGTATAAATATAATCTTATTTAAATAAGCTAAGTTTAAAGTTAACTTAGTTATTATAATAATAAGGATAAAGAGGAATACTAAATATATATTATTATTATTATTTATATCTTTAAATTTCTATATAATAAGAATAATAAGAATATATATAATATTAAGATTTTATTCTTTACCTAAATTAATAGGATTATATTAAGGAAGAAATATAAGTAGTAATTAAAATTATAAGTAATAAACTTATTAGTTAAGTTAGGGGGGTTTTTTTATTCTTATAGTCTTACTAGTTAGTTTAAACTTATAGTTTAAAGTATAAGTAGTAGAGGAGGTATAAGGTAGTAGTTTCTAATAGGAAGTTCTTATTCTTATATTATAAGAATATTATTTACTACTTTATATTCTTTATTTTATTAGTATTTTTTATTATAATATAATTTTTATATTAATTATTAAGGGTTAAGATTTAAATTTTTAGTATATAATTTTAGAAGAAAATAGTTTTCTTATATTATAGAAGTAGCTAAGTCTTATAAGTTAGTTTTATATATATTTCTATAAAGTTATATATATTTTAAAGTTATTTAAATTAAGTTAATAATATAAACTTATTATATAAAACTTAACTAATATAGGGCTTTTATAGTATTTAAATATTTCTTATTAAATAAAAAAGAATATATAATAGTTTTATTCTTAATTTAACTCTATATAATAATATATATAACTTTTTTAAATAATAAAATAAATAAGATATTAAAAAAAGATCTTATAAGGTAATATTTAGTTATATATATATATTTAAGTATTTTTATTCTTTTATAATAATATATAAAATTATAGTCTTTTATCTTTTAAATAATTATATAGCTTTAAAAATCTTTCTATTATTTTTATTAGAATAATATAATAATAAGAATAATTATTAGGTTTATACTTTAAGAATAAATATACTTTAAATATATAAGTATACCTTTTTATTATTAATAAAAGCTTAAACTTAAATAATAATTATAAAACCTATAAAATAATAAATATATAAACCTTTAATATATATTAATATAAGATATTAATATAAATAATAAGTTATTAATAATAAGAGGTAAAATAAATAAGTAAGAAAAAATTATATTAATAAGCTTTAAGTATATTAAGAAAAAGAGGTATATTAGGAGGAAGAAGTATATTAGGAAGAAGAGGTATACTAAGAGGAAGAGGTATATTAAAAGGAAGAAGTATATTAGGAGGAAAATATATATTAAAATAAGATTTTTAATTAAGTATAATAGGTATTTAACTTAATATAGAGTCTATATAATATTTACCTATATATTAAATAGGAGGCTAACTTAAGTTTAATAAACTTTAGGGTTATAAAGAATTATTTCTTATTATTAAATAAGTAGAAAATTATAAATTATTATAAATTTAATTATATTTTTAGATATAAAGTAAAAAATATTTTAATTTTTAAATAGGTCTAAAAATTAATCTAAAAGATATTAAATAGTATTAATATTAATATTATTTTTTATAAGTAGATTAATTTTAATAAATTATATTTTACTAATAAGCTTATTAAATTCTTAATAAATAAGCTATTTAATAATAATAAGGAATTATTATTTAGTTTAAAAAGGATTTAAGTTAAAATATATAATAATAAAGTTATAAACTTTTTTTATAAAGAGAAATTTTTACCCCCCCTTATATTTTATTATAATAATAATAAGTTTAAATATAATATAATTAAGAAGTAACTACTAAATAAAGATATTTTCTTAGAAACTAATAAGATTACTAATTTTATATAAAAAATATTAAGTATAAAAATTAATATAAGCTTATTTAAGTCTTATAATATTATAATATTATTTATATTAATATAAGATAATATTAATAGGAAATTTAGGTTTTAAGTTATAAATCTTATTAGGTTAAAGGAATTATAATTAGATAGAATTAGGCTTAGAAAGAAAAATTAGGTAGTAATAAAGAAGTAGATTAAAGAGGATAATATAATTAGGTAAAATCTTAATTATATTAGTATAATTATTTATATTATTAAAGAGGTTAAATATAACTACTTATAAGTCTCTCTCTCTACCTTTTAGGATACCTTAATAAAAATTATTAGGTCTATTATTATTAAGCTTAAAATAAAGATACTTATAATATTTATATTTAACTCCCTATAAGTATATATAAAAATAGAGTAGTAAAAGTATTTTAAATATATAGATATAAATATAAATATAAATATAAATATAAAATTTTCTCTAAATATAAATATAAATATAAATATAATATTTTATATTTATATTTAAATATATAAATATAAATATAAGAAATATAAATATAAAATATAAATATAAATATAATATTTATATTTAAATACTATATTTATATTTAAATATTATATTTATATTTATATTTATATTTATATTTATATTTATATTTTATATTTATAATAAATATAAAATAATAACTTTTTATTTAATATTTATTTAACTACTTATTTAATTACTTATTTAATTACTTATTTAATTATTTACTTAATTATTTATTTAATTAGTTATCTTATTATTTATTTAAAATAAATAATATTAGTTTTTAAAATTAAATAAATTTTAAATCTTAATTAAATTATAAATTATCTTATATTATTATTTTAACTTTTTATATAACTTATTAAGTTTTTATTTAATTATTTAATTAACTATTTATTTCTTTATATAATTAAAAGATATAATTTATATATAAAAGTTTTATTAAATTATTATATAACTTATTAAATTAAAAGTTCTTATTTAATTATTTATTTAACTATTTATTTTTTTATATAATTAAAAAATATAATTTATATATAATATTATATTATAAAAAAATAAAAAAAATTAAAAATATAATATATAAATATATATATATATATAAAAATAAGAAATAAAATATTATCTTAGATTAAAATATAAATAAACTTATTAAAATTTAAACTTAAGTCCTTCTAATTTCTTAAAAAAATTTTAATTACTAAACTATAAGTTTTTAAATTATATCTTAATTTAAGATAATTAAAAATTAAAAAATATTAGCTATATATAAAGATAAAAAGAATATTTTTTATTAAGTTTTAATAAATAATATTAATTAAATATATAAATTTTTAAATATTAACTTAATAAGAAAAATAAAGTAATAAAAGTATCTTAAATATATAAATATAAATATAAATATAAATATAATATAATATATTTTAATTTTTTTAAATTTTTTTTTAAATTTTAATAATAAATCTTTTATAATATTATTATTTTTTTATTTTAGTTTTATTTAATAAATAAATATATTTTATATATTATTTTTATATATAATATTAAAAATTAATAATTTTAAATTAATAATTATTAATTTTAAATTTTTTTAACTTAAATTAATTTTAAAAAAACTTAATATATAAAAGTTATATATATAAAATTTATTAAATATAAATTATAAGTTATTTATTAATTATTTAGTTTAATTTATTAATAAAAAAATTAATTTATATAATTAAAAAAAATAATAAAAATTATTATTTATCTTAATTATAATAATATTATTAGGAATTAAATCTAAGTCTCTAATCTTATTTATTAAAACTTTAATTACTAAATTATAATATTTTTATAAGCCTAAATAAATAGTAGTCCCTTAATTTTCTTAATACCCCCTTATATAAGGAGTTAAATAAATTATTTTAAATATATTTTTATTTTTAATTATAATATTAAAATTTAATTATATTATATTTAAATTTATAAAAATATATATTTATATAAAAATTTTAAAATTAATAATTTAAATAATTAAATAACTAAATAATTAAGTAACTAAATAATTAAATAACTAAATAATTAAATAACTAAATAATTAAATAACTAAATAACTAAATAATTAAATAATTAAATAACTAAATAATTAAATAATTAAATAATTAAATAACTAAATAACTAAATAACTAAATAACTAAATAACTAAATAATTAATTACTAAATAACTAAATAATTAATTATTTAAAAAGTTAATTATTATTATTTTCTTCTTCTAATTTTATTTCTAATATATTTTCTTCTAATTTTACTTTTAAATTTAAATATTTTTTAATTCTTAATAGTTTTTTTTCTACTTTAATATATTTTAATATTAATAATTTCTTCTTAATATTATTTTATAATCTTATATACTTATTAATAATAATATTTATATTACTATTAAAATTATCCTTTATTATTATAAATATTATTAAAATATTTAAGTATTTAAAGGCTAAAATTAATAAATTAGGATAAAAAGTCTTATTAACTTTTTATTATTTTAATATATTAAGTTAATAAATAAATTAATTAATATAAAATAAATTAAAGTTATAATAAGTAGTTTAAATAACTTATATTAAATAGTTTTTAAGTTTCTTTAAAATATTTATTTATTTTTACTTTTAAATTATATTTAATATTTATAAACTTTATATATTATTTTAGTTCCTCTATTAAGCTAGAATTTATAATAAAAATATTTAATATTTATATTTTTTATAATATTTAATATAAAGATTAAGCTTAATATAGATTTTTTTTTAAACTTTTTATTTTTTAATTTTTTAGGTAAAATAGGAGGTTAAGTTAAATTTATAAATATATTTATTTTAGAGGTAATAAAAGAATTAAATAATATTTTAATTTCTTTCCCCTTTTTCTTATTATTTTTATTATTTTTATATATTTTAAATTAAATTAGTATTTAAAATAAAAAGTTAAATAACTATAATTTAATACTTATTATTTTAATTCTTCTAATATTAGGTTTTTTATATATAATATAAATTTTTAATTAATTTTTAATATTTTTTATATATATAATTAATTATTTTAAGAATCTAATAATATTATAAATATATAAACCTTATATTATTTAATAACTTTATTATTTTAAATAAAATTAATTAGAAAATAATTATTTAATTTATTTAATCTTATATTAATAGTATTTTTAAAATAAAGTAAATAAGGATATAATAAAATCTAAGAAATAAATAAATATAGTTTATAACTTAATTAGAGTTAAATATACTTATATTACCTTTTAAATTCTTATTTTTTTTAATTATATATAAGTTTTTAAAATCTAATAATATCTTATATATCTTTTTAATAAGAGGTAAAATTAAACTTAATATAGAATATTTTCTTCCTTAAAATATAATAGTAAACTTATAAAATATTAATAATATATTTTTTAAATCTTTAATTTAATTTTATTCTTTTTTATATATATTTAATTCCTTTAAAATATTATAATTAAAGTCTCTAATTAATTAATTAATAAAATCTTTAAAATCTAAAGCTATATTTATTATCTTATATAATAAATTCTAATAAGTATTAATATTTAATAAAATATTAAGCTATTAGTATATAATTATTATATAGAATTATATAGTTAGAAAATTAAATATATACTTAATAGAATTAGAGTTTAATTTTTATTAATAGGGATATATTCTTTTATTTTATATTCTTTTAATATTTCTAATTAATATTTTTTAATTTATTTATTTTATTTAATAATTATTATAACTTATTATATTTTATTAGGTAGGCTTATTAAATAATATTAATTAATTAAAATAAAATAATATAAGTATATAATAAATAATTAAATATAAATATCTAATAATTTATTAAAAATTTATTCTTTTTTAGTTAAAGTTATAATTTCCTATTTATTTAAATTTTTACTAAAAATAATAAATAATTTTATTTCTTTTAATTCTTTACTATTAATAATACTTTTATTAAAAGAATTAATTATAACTTTAATAACTAAATTTAAAATATAAGTTATATATTATATATTATTATTAAAGTTTATATTATAATT